>VXAU01000118.1:1005440-1177839 GCA_013399695.1 Formicarius rufipectus
TTTCCTTGTGGTACTAGGAAGCATCCTTCTAGTGAACGTAAGACTATTTGATGTTACAATAAACCATTCTGCTGGCTCAAATCAAAGATGAGGCACCGAGGTGTTGTAAAAATCTTTGAGTCAACGAAAGACAGCTGGTTGAACCATTTCCCAGATTTTCATATGACTCATAAATTTGTTACATAGTGAGGAAATTCCCTGAAAGCTTCTTGGCAGACACTACCAGTCTGACCAGTAGCTAAGAAACACATAACCTTCCAGTTATAGGGAGAGAATGGTGTGGGGAGGAAACAAAGAACACTTTTCCTTCAGGTTTGAGCATGGGGTCAACTGGAAATGCATTGCTGACTCCGAAGCCAGAATCCTTCTGCACAAGGGGGCAGGACATTTAAGGGACAGTTCTTGGTTGTAGTGACTGTTCAGAAGAGTCTGTGTCCTCCCTCTGTCTCCTTCCACCTATACACCCAACTGCACTTGTGCACAGAAACACACAAGGTTAGGCTCCACAGGGGTGACCTGGTGGTGCAGCTACCTGTGCATCAGCCAAATTCATGAAATTAGACTTTGCCTGTTAACCAAGAACCATAAAACCATAGAATGGTTTGGGTTGGACTAGAAAGATCACCTATGGTGATGGACAGGGACACCTTCCACTATCCCAGATTGCTCCAAGCCTCATCCAACCTGGCCTTGGACAATTCCCGGGATGGGGCAGCCACAGCTTCTCTGGGCAACTCATTCCAGTGCCTCACCACTCTCTTAGGGCTAGTGAAGCACTGGAACATGATAGGCAGCCCAAATTCTGTCTTATTTGGGCATCTAACTAATGACAAAGTTGGAGATGTTTCTGTCACTAAGATCCATTTCTTTGGGTCATTAATGATAAGCACCTTGGAGAGCTTCTAAAGGGACAAGCCTGTCTACTGTGGGTAGGTGGGTTGGGTACTTGTGCTTGGGGCTGTTGATGAGTCCTCACGTTCCCTGCAAGGCCTTCAAAGGTTTTATTTTATTCTCTCACCACTGACTATATGTGGACAGAAAGGGTTTCCTTCAAGGGAACCGACTAATTAGACACCAATAGTCTTGGCACAGGTTGTGGCCTCAGTGACATGGACATCAGCTCCCTGATGTAGTCCACCTAAAATTAAAGCCATATGAATAAGCTCCAGTGACCATCTGTGTTGACACAAGCACTGAGCCAAGATCTTGCCTGGCACCTGAGAGAACTTTGAAGCCTGGAGCTGTGCCTATTACCCCAGAAAAACTGGAGTTTATCCACAAAACTCCCCCAGCTTCAGATGTTGCTGGTGCAGACAATTGCACCTGATTCACTCAGTTATCCCTTCTTTGTGCCCAAAGGCAAGGAGGAACAGGTTCCTCTCATCCCAAGCTATGAAGTTCCGTGTGACTGAACGTATCACACAGATAAGCTTGCAATAATGTTTTTTCATGTTCCTCTGATACATAAAGAGTAAAACCTGGGACACACTGCTGAAAGCTGGGGTGTAACATCCTTTGTAACTCAACAGTGCAGAACTTGGCTGTTCTGTTTGGTCTCTAAGCTCTGAGTCTCATTATCTTTCGAGGAACCACCAAGGCATCTTGGTGATACAAACCCTTTTACAGGGGCTGTGCATGTCTCAGGCTGTAGCAGAGAAGCTGAGGTGCTTTGGGGTGTTGTCAGGTCAACTCAGGGCCTTTTCTCAACACTGAGACCACAGCGGTAGCCCACAAACCCACAGACCACAAGGAGTATCTGCAAATGACTCCAGGATCTTGGGTGGGGTGATGGAAGTGAGACTGTCCAGGTCAGAGAGTGTGAAGATGATGCAGGCCACCTTGCAGAGACTTGGGGACCCCCAGAGAGACGTGGGCTCCGGTTTGGGACCCTTCAGCTCAGATGTTTTAACTAGTGCTCCAGAAGCTGCATGACCTGGCAACTCCCCCCATGGAGCTTGCGCACATTTAATTAATTCATTAGGTAATTCAACAATCATGTATAAAAGTCCCACCAAAGTCCCAGTGTGTGAGCACACACAGGCACATCTCCTGGAACGCTCCTCCCCGCTCCCCAAATCCCGCCGTGCTTAAAAGGGCCAAGAGAAAACACAAATGACATTCTGTTTCTCCCCGGCGAGAAGCGCTCGCAAACCCCTGACTGGCAAGAATGGATTGCATTTCAGGGGCTTGTTTATTCACCCGAAGCTCCAAAGATTTAAGAGTTTAAATAAAATGCCTGAATGGGGCTCCGTGTGTGTGAGAGCCTCTGAACTGCCCTCGTCAGGAGACAGACGTCTGACGCCTCGGAGGAGCTCCTCAGTGGCAGAGAGGGCTTTAGTGGCTTTGGTGGGGCGCAATTAAAGCTGATCGGGGCTTTCAACCAGTCGACAGCACAGAAGATTCTGTGCCTGGTTCAGCCCTCCAAAATGCTTCCCCGTGTCACACATTTGTCACAGCTTTAGCTCCCAATTGCAGTGTGAATCACACAGCCAATAGGCAGGTTTAGGAGCAGAAATGTTCCTAGGAATTCAGAAACATTACCAAACCCTTCTCCTGACTGCTTTCCAGATTAAGCCTCTTTGCCTCTTTTTTTTTTTTTCTTTTTTCCCCCCTCTCTTTCTTTTGGTTGCTTTAATTTACTAGAGGAAGCAAAGGCAAATAGTTTAATCATAACCATCCCTAGGGGCAATTTAGAATCATTTTCTCATTAGTGCCTATAATATGCAGTATAAGTAATGTTCAATCAGATGGTTGCTACAAAGGCCTGTGCAGACACTGAAATGAAATATACTCCAAAGCCATGAATAGCTGAATGAGAATAATCTTGTCTTTTTGTATAGTGCTTCTTTGCTGGTGGGTGAATAGGACTTTTTTCCCCCCTTTACTCTCTTTCTGGTTTTGGGGGGATGAATCAAGCTTTCTCCTAAATAGTAAAATCAAGTTATAGAAGTGGAGGGATTCCAAGACTATTAAGGCTCCAGGGAGCTCAGTCACAGACAGCCAAAGGCAGGAAGTATTTGAAGAAGGAGAAGAAAATAAAAACATGAGGGAGCAGGAAATACGTGCTCCATAAAGATGACTTAACTGGGAGACATGTCACACATCCACAAGAAGGGTCCAACAGGAGTACCTGAGGGTATTTTGGGCGAGGCAGTAGCTTCAAAGGCTTCTTCTTCCCCAAAAGTTTCTCAACCTGTGATGCAATTGCCTCTCTTCCAATTTCATCACACCACCTGTGTGGGTCAGGCTTGAAGTCAGACCATGGGAATTATTCCAGTTAAAAAGCAAGCTATGAAGGTCCAAGATGGTGGGGCAGGATGTTCTTGCACCACTTCATCTGCTGGTACACATGGGATCACCCCTGAGGGTGTAGATGGGTAGATAAGCAAATTAAAACACATATTACTTGGGTTGCTCCTGCCGGGTGGGGTGGGATGCTCAGCGACAGCTGCACCACATAACTGGGATCTCATGGATTATCCTGACTATGATGGGGAGCACAAGAAGCACTGCCCGTGATTCCAGCACAAGCTGGGAGCTGAGGAAGGTAAATGCTTTCCTCTTCCCAGTGAAAACACCAGTGGGCCCCCTAGTTGTGTGCCTCTCTCTGTATGTCTCAGTAGGCTCTGGCATGCTCAGGGTGGTACCTGCTGGCTTTATGGACACTGCCTGGGAGAAGGGCAAACTCTGGGATTTCCTACTTTCCAGCTGGCCCCAAAGTGGTGTCTGAGATTGGATGTTGTCTCTTGGATAGCAAAGTCCCTACAAGGAAAAAAAAATAAAAACAAAAAGAAATTAAAAAGTAGTAGCTTCACCAGCCTGTTTTTCATGGCTTGGAAGAGATACTGGTGCTGCTCCCAGCATCCACGGAGATCAAAGGTATGAAATTGGACTCCACAGAAAGGGGTTTTGCAGATCATTTTTCAGGATCATTCAATGAGGGTTTGAACCTCCCAAGTTTCACTTAATTCTTCATAACTGAATAAAACCAAAAATTCAAAGTGAAACTCAACCCAGAAATCCACGTTCAGCTTGGTTTTGGATGGAAACCAAAGGAAATCATTTAATCCCAACATGGTTTCTACCAGAAGCTCTGCTTTGGTCTGGGTTTGGTTGAAGCTCAGCTTTTGCTTCCCTTTGCTGAACAGTTCATGTAAACTATGGGATAAGAAGAAATAAAGTCAGGAAATACTTGTGTATTTTCCTTTAACGGTTCAAAAATATCTCCTCAATTCTATCAAACACATCAGTTCCATGAAATACATCAGTTCCAGGAAATACATCAGTCCAAACTCTCTGTAAATTGGAAAGAAGAGAAATTTGTCACTGTTTATCTTCAACACAAATACAGATATCCCAGCACTGGAAGAATTTGGACATGTAGCCTGCAATTTTTTCCCATAGGTAGAAGAAAAAGGCAGCTCCAAAACAGATTGCATGATTTGATGAACAAAATGAAAGAACTGAATAATGTAATAAAGAGGTTTTCCTCTCATTTTTACAGTGTCTGAGGGAAGTAAAAGTATCACACTTACTGCTACAACAGATCTGGAGGGCTTTTTTCCTGGATCTTAAAAATGATGGGGTTGTAATAATGTCCTATTGGGCAGCAGGCTTGGAGCAACTAACCTAAATATTGTCTTATCTCATGGCAAGGAAAACTCTGTTAAACAAGAAGATGGCAGGACTGTCCAGATAAAGTGTTACTAGTGAGTAATGGGTATGGAAAATGGATGTTTCTTATTTTAGTATGTTTGTCTAAGTCCCATGAGAGACTGTCACAGAGAGGCACGTTCACAAGACAGGCTTGTCCAGCTGATATCCCTCCCATCTGCTTGGCCACAAGAACATGGAGCTTCCTGGGAGGGACAAGAGACCATGGTTTATGCTTATGGGAGGAGCAGTTCTGTGCAGGAGTATTTAGTTCAGCCAACAGTTAGGGGCAGCCCAAACTGAGAAGATGAAGCACTTGGTCCTTTGGGCTCACAGGTGGTGTCCGTAGGTCTGGACTACCCAAGGCCAGGTTGGACAGGCCTTGGAGCAATCTGGTCTAGTGGAAGGTGTCCCTGGCCATGGCAGTGGGGTGGAATGAGGTGATCTTTATGGTCCATTCCAACCCAAACCATTCCATGACTCTATGATACTACTGAAAATTGGTATTCTCCTTTGGGCATGCTGGGTGGCAAAAATGCTTATTTCCAGAGTTTGGAGTAGGATTGTTTACCCCATAGGGAGCACTGGGCATCTGCAAACTGTGTGCTTGGCAAACTCACACCCTGGAGATATTTCATGGAAATTCCACTCACTGAATTTTTGGCTGTTTCTCCACAAATTCCTTGTTAATATATTCTCCACTAATAAATCTTTTCTTTGCTCAACCACTCTGTAGAAAACAAAAGTACTGTTGGAGGAGTGTTTGATTGCAACATTTTTTTCGACTGAAATAATTATCATCCAATAAAGTTGGAAGGAGCTTGGCAGAGTAAAATCCTCCACTGGGATTGGATCATCTTGAAAAGACTCACATTAATTTTGCCTTTGTAAAATTAATTTGATTAGGTCTGTTTCACATGTGGTTGAGCTTCAGAACAGAGATTTATATCTGTGCAGCTAACCTGTGCTGCAGCACTTGTTGCTCCTTTTGACTTTATTCAATACACTGAACACAGTCACATAAGCATATTTTAAAGCATGTAAAAAAGCAAACCTACAGAAAATATTTAAAACACTGACTCACACACTTGATGCTGTTGTGCTTCTCTTCTTACACCGACTGTATGCAAAACCATAATGTGTTTTGGCCAGGCCATTGTCGGAACAGACAGAGAGTCATTACTGCAGCCATTTGTTCTGCTGCAGCACAGATAAAAATATCTCCTGAGTGTGGAGCCAAACCCTGCATCCTCTTTGCCATTTTCTGGCCTCCTCAGAGAAGAAAAGACGTGATTTTGAGAAATGCCCTGGCTCTATCTGCAGTCCCTCCGTGGTGCTCATACAGCCAGGGCAGCCGGTGTCTGGCAGTGCCTTTGAGGACCTGCAGACGTGGTGTGGGTGGAAGGGTGTCCTGCTGCAGACTGTGGAAATGGAGTTTAGCTGGATGGATCTGGGAAGGGTTGTGTTCATCAGGAGATATGGCTGCAGGGCAGAGACACAACCTCAGCACCGGTGAGGCACATCGGGTCCTGTGTCCAGTTCTGGGCCCCTCAGTTCAGGAAGGACATTGAGGGGCTGGAGTGAGTCCAGAGAAGGGCAATGGAGCTGGGAAAGGTTCTGGGGCACAAGTGTGATAAGGAGCTGCTGAGAGAACTGGAGGGACTCAGCCTGAAGAAAAGGAGGCTCGGGGGAAGGGAGCTTATTGCTCTCTACAAGTCCCTGAGAGGAGGGTGTAGCCAGATAGGGGTCAGACTCTTCGCCCAGGTAATGAGAGGCAGGACAAGAGGACACAGTCTCAAGCTGAGCCAGAGGAGGTTTAGGTTGGGCATTAGGAAGAAATTCTTCACAAGATGGGTGATTAAATAATGGAATAGGCTGTTCATCAAGAATTATAGAATATCCTGAGTTGGAAGTTATCTACAAGAATCCTTGACGTCCAGTCCTGCACAACACAACACCAAGAATCCCACTATGTGCCTGAGAGCATTTTCCAAATATTTCTTGAACTCTGGCAGGCTTATTGCTGTGACCTGTTTCCTGGGGAGGCTGTTCCAGTGCTCAACAACCCTCTGGGTGAAGAACCTCTTCTTGATAGCCAACCAGAACATCCCCTGATGCAGCTTCATGCCATTCCCTTGGGTCCTGTCACTGGTCACCAGAGACTGCCTGCCCCTCCACTTCCCCTCATGAGGCAGCTGTAACCCACCATGAGGTCTCCCCTCAGTCTCCTCTTCTACAGGATGAAGAAGGCAAGTGGCCTCAGCCCCTCCTGATGTACCCATGTACTGCGTGGAGCACCCTGTGACCTCAGCGGGGCAGGCAGCAAGCACTGAACAGCTCTGGGCTCTACAGCCAGGCCCAAGAACTGCTCAGATATTTTTCATTTAACAGTGACTGGATATAAAATAAACTAAGACAAACCTGGCCAGAGTTTCCTAATCTCTTTCTTGAAGTGCTCCTGTCTGCCTGGTCTGGGAAGGGATGAAGAGGAGTTGAGTGCCTTGTTGCTACAGCACAAAACAGGGCAGCTTCTGGTCCAGGCATTGCTCAGCAGCAGAAAATTATGATGATGAGTCTCTTCCAGTTGTGGCTGTCCCTTCTGCTGTTTTTTATTGGGCCAAGTTCTTCATTGAGGAGACTTGAGCCAGAGGTGGCCAAAGACCAAATACGTCACCTGAGTCCCATCATCTCTGGGAGTGTGGTGATGCCAGACAGAAGGCATCTGAGGTCAGCCCCGCATGTGTTACACGAGCACAAAAGCATCAGGACTCACTTTTTATTATTCCTTTTCTTTCAGCTTTGCTGGCACATGTCTCGTGTGTCAGGTCATTCCCTCACACATCCACATGTGTGCACTTCATTACAGCTCCTTGTCTCCCTCCCTTCCTCAGCTCTGCCCCACTTCCCTGCAGTATCCTCCTTCCACCCTGGGGTTTGGAAGCCGTGCTCAGCCTCTGGAAGAAAACTGCTTCCAGCTGTGGGCTGTGACAGGCTCTCAGTGCTGAGCAGCTGTTCTGGGGCTTCTGCTCCCTAAACCAACAGGATGGGTGGGGAAAGGCTGATCCATGCTGATCGCTGTCTTCTGGAGAGGTAACCTGAGCCTGGGTTTGGAGGCCACCATGTGCCTCCAAAGAGAGTTGTCCAAAAGCTTCTTCAGCTCCACCAGGCTTGGTGCTGTGATCACTGCCCCAGGGAGCCTGTTCCAGTGCCCAACAACCCTTTGGGTGAAGAACCTTCTCCTAAAATTCAACCTAAACCTCCCTTGACACAGTTCATGCTGAGTCCTGGTCACCAGAGAGATCAGTGTCTGCCCCTCTGCTTCCCCTCAAGAGGAAGACACAGCCCACTTTGATGTCCTAGTAGGTGCCTCCCAACCAGCTGGCATCTCTCGACCTCTCCTGGCCAAGTCTTTGTGGTCATCTTTTGCTTGGTGCTTCCAGGACATGTGTCTGCCTGGCTCAAGCTTCTGTTGTGAACCCTTGTTTTGGCTGATTCAGCAGTTTCTTCAATTACTGTCACAGCCACACTGGCTTGGCCGTGCTCCTGGGATCCCTCGTTCTGCTGGAAGAAAGGGAGGCAGACAGAGGTTGGAGCACTCCCTGCTGATGCACAATCCACCTCCTGTGGTCACTGAATAACCATAAAACTAAATCAGATCCCTGCTGTTAACCAAAAGGCATCTGCAATAAAAGGAAGTTAAATACAGTGCTGGAGGGGTTGCTTTGCTGCTAAAAACACATTACAGGACTCACTGGGAAATTGGATTCACCATTCTATCCTCGTCCCCATGATTAAGTTCACCCCTAGTTTAATGTGATTTAGATTTAGGTGGGGTATTTTATGTTGATTGTAGGTTCAAGGACCTAATTTTTTTAATTCTTTTTTCTTCCCTGGACTTTGGTAATATTGCCATTATTAAGAATGACAGAATAAAATGGCCTCAAGTTGCATCAGGGTGGTTTAAATTAGACATCAGGAAAATTTCTTCACAGAAGGGGTGGTCAAACATTAGATCAGGCTGCCCAGGGAAGTGGTGGAGTCATCAACCCTGCAACTGTTCAAAAAATGTGTGGATATGGCACTTAGGGACATGGTTTAGTGATGAACATGATTGTGGTGCTGGGTTGATGGTTGGACTTAGTGGTCTTTAGAGGTTTTTTCCAACCTTAATAATTCTATGATCCTATAAAATCCACAAGATGGGCCATAGCATGCATGAAATACATAAAATACAATTCTTTCTCTGCTGCAGAATTCTTCCATGAGGTGGAGGATGGCCAGCTACTTGCACCTTCCTGTCTAGAGACCAAGTAGAAAGCCAGAGCCAAAAAATTCTGCCTTACCCAGAATCTGGATGCTTTCCAAGCAACACAGCAGTGCCACATGGTTTATCTCTGGGACTGGCAAAAGCGCCTGAAGGTTCAGACCTTCAGATCCAAGACAGGGCTGAAGGTTTGGCATCTCCCCAAGAAAGGCACTAGGTCATAGTGAAGTGACACACTTATGTGTGTCCCTGCTAGAACAGGGACAGAAACTAGTCAGGGCTCTCTAAAGCAATGACTGGTCATTTACTGAGGTGAAAACACTGCTTGGAGTGAGTGATCCATGGAGGGTTGGGATCTCCTGGCCTGGGGAAAAGCAGGGTTTGTGCTCTGCTCCAGGTTACATCTGCAGGACTTTTGCTCTGGCTCCCTAAGGAAGTGCTTCAGCCCTGACACAGCCAAGGATGCTGAGGCTTTTCCTCTGCTCTCCTGGTAACCTGGTCTTTTGTTCATCAATGGCTACACAGGTTGGTGGCCCTGCAGGACTCAGCCTGGCCAGGGCTGCAGGTGGTGCATGTGTGGATCCTGCTAGCTTCCAGGTTAGAGGTGCCAAAGGAAAAACCACAGAGCTGTTATGTGATGATGAGGTTGATTTCTGTGACACCAGAAAGCCCAAGGCTGGGTTTATACATGTGAGGATGTACCACAAAGCAATACCCTTGGGCTTCATCCCACAGAGCTGAGACCTAAGAAATCCATTTGTCTCATTCCCCAGGTCACCAGGGAAAGGTGCACTCAGGTATTTGAACCACATTCAACTCATCAGCACTGGTGGAAGATAAGCAGGTTGGCTGGGAAGGTTCTGTGCTCAGAGCTCCTTCCCTCCACGTCAAGAGAGTGATCTCTGAAGCACATGGGATTCACTGAGAGCTGAGGGACATTTGCATTTAGGCAACATTCTCACCTTCCACCAAACTGCTGTTCCTAGTTTCATCTGGTTTTTCTCTAAACTTGAAGTGAGATGACCAGCACTGTCTCTTTTCAACTAAAGCACCAGGAAAACAAGGAACTAAAATCCTTGAGGTCACTGGAGAGTGAAGATGAGCTCAGGATGTAGAGGCAGCACAGTCTGAAGGGAGAATATTGTTTAATTAACCAGCTGGAAAAGGGGAGTGAGAGTCTAGTTTCAGAGTTCAGGACTTTGTGAATATCTGTGTGCTCCACCTATACGGTCTAATGAAAGACCTCACCTCTTCCCAAAGCCTTGGAAGTGCTTGGCAGGAGCACAGACCAAGGATAGACAAGCCTGTTCTGTGCTAGAGTTTGATCTGATTGAATCAGAATTAAGAAAAAAAAAAAAGAGAGGGGGGGACATAATCTGTAGAATAATTTAACTTCTATTTATAGTTATTTTATGGTCTGTCATGCAGCTTAGTTAATGTGACCAGTAAACCCACTCTTTTTTTTTAGAACCAATTAGAGTGATGGTCCTGCCCAAGCCCTAAGATAATTTACAAACAATAATAGATAAGAGAGAGACAGCTTTAAAATCAATGCTTTATACAAGGGCCAGATATTACAAAGATCAGTGCAGTAATCAGTTGTGGGGTTTTTTTTAAATCAATCTATCACACAGTTGAGTTACTGCAGGGGTGCCTTTGTGTCTGAGGCTCAACCAGTGGATTCAGTTCTTTTAATCAGAATTAGTTCTGGAATAGATTTTGCTGGCTACAGAGCTAAAAATGTAATTCTGGCTGGCTCATTCAGCTTTATTAAGCATCTATGACCATTTTTCAAAAGAGGATCTCTTTCTTCTCTTGACAGAAAGGCTCATCAAACACAGACAGAAGAGGAGAGGAAAGGAAATCTCAGCTCCATTGAATCTGAAGCCAAATCTCCCATCGGTTTCACTGGGGCCACAATCTCACCTAAGCTGAACAACACACTTTAAATTGCTACTGGCCTCATAATTACACAAAATAGAACCCACATTTCTGCTTTGGGAGAGGAGAGGGAGCAGGAGGAGAAGAGGGGAACCTAACACACACATTTGTTGGATCCTATGAGGCATTTACCAGTAGCATGTACTTGGCAAAAGATCTGATACATGAACTGAATAAATAATAAAATATTCTGTGTTTCCTCGTGTCGCAATTCGTAAATGCTTTCGATGCACATAAATGATCTTAAAAGAGGTACTTGCATTTCCTTTGAGTAATCTTTGAGGAATCCAAATACATCAGAAACACGGTTGCAACTTGGAAACCTGAAAGTGATCTAATGAGGCAGACTTTGTCTAATCTGATACGTGAAAAACCTTTGACTTCGAGTTGAAAGCAGGATTTTTCTAACCCTGACACTTAAGGCATCTCTCAATAAATTACAATAAGCCCAGACAACACCCCTCAACAACTGGCAAACAATCAAACCTGCTATGAGTAATCACACCAGCAGAAAAGTGAGGCTGGAAAATGCTGCTCATACCCACTTCTTTACCTTTTCACCTACTGTGTGCATCAGTTGTGCCTGAGGCAGCAGGAATTGGTTAAAGCCACCTCATTTAAATACATCAAAAAGTTAATGAGGCTTGCTGGAAGGGAGATGACTTATCTAAGGGCCTGCAAGCAACCAAAAAAGCAAAGCTCCTCTTTTTTTATACACTGCTACTCCCCTTTCCTTCAAAATTATTCAAGTCCTGAATCAGCAAAGTGTTTGGAGCCCATGTAGAACTTTTTAATTTGGAACGAGACAATTGTGTGCACTTAGTGGAGATACAAGGACTGATTGGCTTAGATGTCAAATGCACTCTTAAGCCTTTTTCAGGGTCTGATCTCATTCCTAATGTCAGTGCAAGCCCAGCAGAACCAGATATTTTGTATTTGTAAGGAAAGGTATAAGCAAGAGCCCTAGAAAGGCAGAGAGCACAGGTCTGGAATCAGTTATAAGGACACTGCTTTAGATGAATATCTGGCTCTTTTTCAGTGTGCATTTCACTCAGCTAGGAAAATTGGGGAAATGCTATTTGATCCTTCACTTCTAAATCCAGCTTGGAAGACAGGTGTTGCTTTGAACCCACATTATGGAAGATAACTGCAAGCTGGATTCTTACATGAATGTGAGGCAGATTAAGTCCAGACCACAATAATCTCTCTTCTCCAGCAACATCACTGTCCAGGGATACTGAAGGCAAGCCTAAGTTCACACACTGGTTTATGATAGTTAGTTTGCAGCCAAAACAAAAAGTTCAGACATGGGGTTTGATGCATTTTATGTAGAAATCTATGTTCAGGCCTTGATCACAAAAAACAATGAATCTCCAGTGTTTTCACCAGGGGCTCTGATCCAGTTGGTTGGTTAGAGGAGCTAATTGTGGCTAGTTGTCTCATGTCAGCTACTGTCCTTGGAGCACTGTGGCCCATGTTTCACACTCACTTTAGGCAGTCAGTGAAGTGGGACATCCTCTGACAGAGGCAATCATAGAATCATTAAGGTTGGAAAAAACCTCTAAGATCATGGACTCCAACAATTAACCCAGCACTGCCCAACCCACCACTAAAACACATCTTGGAGCACCACAGCTACACATTTTTTGAACAGTCAGGGATGGTGACACCACCACTGCCCTGGGCAGACTGTCCTAATGCCTGACTGCCCTTTTGAGAAGAAATTATTCCTAGTATCCGATCTAAACTTTCCCTGGTGCAACTTGAGGCCATTTCCTCTTGTCCTATCACTTGTTAACTGGGAGAGCGACCCCCACCCTGGCTACACCCTCCTTACAGGGAGCAGCAGAGAGCAAGGTCTCTCCCGAGGCTTCTTTTCTGTGGACTAAACACCCTCAGCTGCTCCTTCTCAGACTTGTGCTCCACACCCTTCCCCAGCACCGTTGCCCTTCTTTGGACATGCTGTTCCGCCCACTTCCATTTCCTACCTTGAAATTTGGCCCAAGTCATGTCAGTTCTGTACAATCAAGCTGGATTAACACCCCTCAAAACAAATGTGCTGCCCCAACACTTGTTCCAGCAAACGAGGGCACAAAACCAGAAGCAGCAATGGGCAAAGACAAGATGCTCCCTCTGTTGGCACTGGAAGCTTCTGCTTAAGGCAGAGAACTCTGGTGTGTTCTGGCCATCCCTGGCTGCAGTGACTAATTACAGTGTTACACAGTGCTTGTTCCTCTGGAGATTGGCCATCTTTCGAAGAGCTGGCTCTGTTGGATTTCTCACAGGGAACTTCCTGTGCTTTAGAGGAGTCTCCCCCTTACCTGATGACTTCTGTTATCTGCCAGGTATGGATGAGACACGCAGCTGTTATAACTTAGCCCTGCTGTCCCCTTGGCTTTCCCAGGTACCTGAATCCAACTCAATTGAAGTAAATGACAGTCTTATCAACTCCATGGACTTTGAAGCAGGATCCAGCTATGGGATTGATCCAATATGTAAATGCCAAGCCTGATTCCAGGAAGGGAGGAAAATCATCTGCTGAAATTATTTAAAAGCTTGCAGATATATCTTGGCATGCTAAATGGAAATGCATTTCTCAAGGAGAACGTTAAATAATTTTCAAAATAATTGTTAACACACATGGCACAACCCCCCTCCTACCTCTGTCAGTCAGTCAGGGTAGGGTTTACCCACTGCAGTAAAGAGTTCACCAGTTTGCATTGCTTATGGTTATATTTAGTGTTGTTTTTGGGAAGATCAGTGGCTGGACTCAAAAAAATTAAAATAAAAACTTGGTGTCAGAATGTGCTGGTCATTTTTGTGTACACCAAACATCTGTATCCAATCCTGAAGCAATTTAGAAAGAGATTCAGGGAGTGCTGTTCAGGACATTAACTGGGCCTAAGCCCAAGAAACAGATCTGGCAAGCCCAAGCTCCATCATCACCTGTGGCTGGAAGCACTGACATCCTCCAGCACTCAAATTTGGCTGAACAGATTTCCTAAGCACTCCCGTTTAAGCTACCACACCTGCATTCCTGGATCTTGGGATCTCCCATCTCAGCCTTGCTGGTCCATTCACATCCCTCTGGATCCAAAAGACACATGCACAAAGAACCCAGTGTGAAGGGTTTGGGGTAATCTCAGCAGATCTAGGACTGCCTGTCCTAGAGCAGCAGCTCAGGGCAGGTAAAAGGTTGAAGCTCTAAGGTAAGACACTTCATTAGTTTTCTGTCATTACTGAGATAGACAAACTTCAGGACTGAAAGTCTGACTAAAGACAGGGAAAGTTGTGAACTTGCTCAAGTGTTGTGTTAACAAACGACTGCAGAAAACACTGAGCAATCCTCCTGCAGGTATTTCTCAAATATAACCACCTCATATCTGCTGTTTTGCAAGGACAAATACCTGCTGCAATTAATGACTGGTTAATTGCACATATTTCAAGAGAAGTCTTTTGTGATTGATCATTTGTCACTAAAACTATTTATTAAGGCAGAGTGTTGGAATACCTGTCTAGCTTCCAAACAGTCAAAAATACAGGAAACATCAAAGAGGCTCTGCTGCAGCCCTAAAAAGAAAGGAAATAATTGTAGTTGTGGTATTGGTAAACCTACAAGGGTTTTCTGTTAATATCTCCAGCTACCACACAACCACAAGAACTGTCATGATATGCCATGATTTTTCCTTTTGGGTATAACTATTCAAGCTAAAATACCTCATATGCTACAAGATTGATGCTCAATTCTTCGTTCCAGATGTGCTCTGGCTTAGTTAAATATTTAACACATTTCTAGAAGTATGTAGTCTATAATTGCATTAATACTTCAGAAGAATGATGTCCTGGTGAGTAAAGGGAAAGCTATTCCAAGGTTGGCTGTGTACCCAACTCCTGCCAGTGATCAGCAGAATTCAGCCAGGTTACACTTAAAAAAAAAATCTGATTATCCTTGGTGTCCATGGATGGCACCGAAACAGCTGCACAGCCACAGCCCTCACAGTGTCCCCCAGTAACATTCCCAGGGCCTGACCAGTGATACTCTCTAATCTGGGAAAATTGCAAACAGAAAAATCCTCATTTAAATTCAATTATGTACAAGAAATTGCATGATGCATCCAACTGGATGTATTTAATTGCTGATTTCTGTGCTGTTAACAGTACAGTTTTGCCTTCTATCCCCTGTGCATTTCCACAAACAAAAGACTCAAAGTACAAGAGCTGGAAGTAAGATGGACCCCTGAAGAAGTGATGACCACCACCTGAAAATAAAAATGTGAAAGCCTGTGTTTTTATTTTTAAGAGAAATCTGACTATTATAGACATCTCTAATGAGATGTCTGAGTGTGGCAAACTCCTGTATTAAAAACAATGGGAATAGCTGACAAAATTTTAAATGGTAGCATCTAACTCATGTCCTGTGACCAAACTGTACTGAAAGGAAGATTTTGGACAGTTTAGAAAAATCTCAAAGAATGGGAAATAATGCCCCTTTCCCTAATCCCATCAGGTCAAAGCAATGAGAAATTCAAAGCCTGTTGAGATGTAGTGAAAGGAGAAGAGGAGCAAATATGGAGCTTTTTTTTTCCCACCCCACTCTGAGCAACAAAGCAGATGATTTTAAAAGAATTAATACTCTGAAAATTTAATGGCACATTTTCTGATGAAGTCTGTGGGAACCATCAGGTTGTGCTGGGTGCTTCTTTCAGACACCTACTCTGTTCCAGGATGGTGACATTATGCCAACTGCCAGTATGACCATTTGAGGATCCTGATAAAGCTGGGACTGTTTAGTCACATGCACAGAGAAGAGTCAGGAACACTGTATTACCTGGATCACAGAGATGCTGCACAGCCACTTCCTATTACCAATTACAGACTTGGAAAATAAAGGCAGCAGCAGGAAAAGGGAAGAAAGACAACTTATCAGAAACAAAAGAGAGGGCTGGAACAGGGAAAGATTCAATTTTAGTTAAGAGACATATTATTACTTCATTGTTTTTTAACATTCCAGGTTTATTCAAAAGACATTATTCTGCAGGCATGTATCTTACAGGTCTTAAGACAGATAAAACACTAGGAATAATGTGAGTACCCTAGCAAATGAAGACATGGCTAAAATCATACCAGAGTGATTTTTTTCTTTCAATAAAATTTTGGACATTTCAAATCTATTGTTAACAGAGCTATTCATACCTAGAGCATTTGGAATAGTCCATTAAAGGAACAAAACTTGACAAGATGCAAACCGCAGACTACACTTGATTTCTGCAACTGCTGGCAAAAGCTGCTGGAGAAGTATCTGCACACTTTAAAAACATTACATCAGTGACAAATGGAATTTTGTGCTCTAATACTTTGCTTGAAAAGTCTCTTTATCCAACATGAAGTCAGCAAATCTCTGCTGGAGCTCCTTTTCTCTCTCCTGCTGTCGCTGCACATCTTCCTTCAGACACTGTAACGAAAACATCATTAAGCAACCAGTGAGTTTCCCAACACTCACACCATGAAAAGCTTTACCAAAGGCTGTATTTTTGTTACTTCAGAGGAAGGGGTCAGAATTGAGAGAGTTCATTGCTAAAATAACTTATGTTAAATATACATGTAAAACAGAGCAGTTGATGTAAAGTATCAAGGATCACAACTTTCTTACTTCAAATCTTGGGTATCTCACCCTGTCTTTGACAGATTTCAAAATGGAACCTTGCCATGTAATAAAGCAGGTGCTATTAGCAGCTATCACATGATTTAATAAGTTTTTACTGTTATCTTTCACTAATTAACCACTTTGGAGTTTGTAAACACATCTTTCAGTATTTCTGAACCATCTTTACAAAATCAGCTTCAAGAACTGGTCTATTTTAGCATTTTTATAGCAAGTGGGTGAGAAGATCTGAGACTCAGTGGAACTCTCTGTTATGGAAGAAAAAAGTGTTAAAGGAAAAGCTGTACTCAGGTAAGTACTTATTCCTTGGAAAGCAAGTCTGCCACTGGCTCAGATGTAGGACTGAGTCCTGGTTGAGGGTTGCCTTGTCAGAGAAATAAAAAGAGAATATCCTAGAGATCCTTGAACTTGGAAAAGTGGCTCCAAAGCACTGTTTTCAGGTATATACCAGCATTTGGTCCACTGACTTTTAGGAAGTAGGAGATTTTACACAAGTTTTACAAGATCTAACAGTAATTAAAACCAAAACAAGGCAAATTAAGAGGGATATGGAACTTCTGCTGATATGCATTGCAGAAGATTTATAAAATAAACCACACAAGGAAATAAAAAACCCCCAAACTTAAAGAACACACTAGCAGATTAGTCCCAGCTTCTAATATATGTATCACAGAACCTTTGATATTGAAGTAAACAGCAGATGAATCTTGTAATAGCCAAAAGTATCATTTTAAAAGAACAATAATAACTTGACACCAGCTCAGGCTATGAAGCTCAGAGCTCCTGTCTTGTGAAAACATCTTTTCCACAAAGTGCCTATGTTTGCCCTCAGGCGCTGCACTGAGGAACCTCACCTCCAGCCTCCGAGGGATCGCTGCATCCTCGTGTTTCTTCAGCTCCTCGAAGGTTCTCAGCTCCAGGTGGGCCTGCTCGATCTGGTCCCACAGATCGTTCAGCTGTTTGATGAGGCCCATTGCTCGGGACTGGTAACCACCAAGCAGAATCTTCAGCTTCTTCTCCATCTTGGCAGCCCTCTTTGCTTCAGTTGTCATGTGGCCTCTGTTTATCTGCCAGAAGGAACCCAAGAATTGTTTGATTTACCCAGAACTCAAAAGTCAGGAGAAAAAAAGATAGTAAAAATGTATTTGTGGAATTGTACTGAGTTGATCAAGTTCATACTGCACAATTTACACCAGCCCAGATCTCTGGATTAAAGCCTTTACAATATGCAAAATACATTATTGCAGGGGTGAGGTCCACTACCCAAAGAGGGGTGATGACACACTCTGAGACCACCTTTTCAGACAGGAATTCTTACAGTTGCTGAGCTAAGGAAGTGGCCAAGTCACACGACTGCTTGATAGGCCACAGCCCACTTACACAGGAGATGTAATTTGCCTCAGTAATAGAAACCTAAGAAAAGATATTATGCCCCACCTTTTCAAAATTAAATTCTTAGTCTGCAAAAAAAGCCACATCTATCAATCCTTCTGCCTATCCCAACAGAATTCATCTAAATAATATTCCACACAAGAGAAGGCCACTGGGAATGTTAAGGCAGCTCTGAATCTCTCCCTGTTGCAGAGAGCCATAATGAAAACACTTAGGCTGGTCTGGGAGGCAAATGAATGGCAGTGTGTGGGCCAAAAAACACTGCCAGGGACAGCAGAAGGACTATTTGAATGGGAACTAAATTCCACCAGCTATCTCCAAGTACCTTCCTAGGACAGCCACATCAGGAGACAAAGGACAAAACCGTGGTAACTCAAAGAGGAAGCACAGGATAGTGACCCAATTGCTGCCTGCTTCTAAAGGGTGTGAAAGACAAATCCCACCAAAAAAAAACCCACAAACAAAATATACAATGTGGCCACCTTGGCAAGAACCAGGTGCCATGTTGAGAACTCAACAGATGGTGACCCCTCATTCCTGGTGTCATTGTAAGGTATGTCAGAAAGACTCCTGGATTCATACCAGCTGTATGCTGGACCTGATTAAATGTTCAAATCCAGGTTGGAGGGGGCTTGGAGCAACCTGGTCCAGTGGAAGGTGTGCCTGCAAATGGCAAGGGGTTAGAATGAGATGATCTTTAAGGTCCCTTGCAAACCAAACAATTCTATGATCCTGTGAAACCAACAAAAATAACACAGGATTACACCACTGAGCACAACTGTGGAGAGGTATAGCAGTTCACAGCTCTAAACAGGGACATAAGGTTCCTGGTTGAGGATTTTTTAACTTTTTCCTTTAAAAAATACTTTTTTTTCAGGAAGTATTGTGTGAACAATGCCAAACTGAACAAAAAAAGGCATCAGACTTCTCAGATTTTGATTTTTGGTACAGTTAAACTAGTGCAGGAGATGAAGAAAAATACGTTTCTCACATATTAAAATACAAAACCTAACTCAGAACCCCAGTGTCTGAAACACCTATCCTTGTCTTGTTTCTTTAAAAATCAAAGTTTTGCTGGTGCATGTTCTTACAAAGAAATTGCCAATGACCAGCCAAAAGCAGCAGCTTTTCACTGCTACAATTCCCCAATATACCATCTCTTACCGATGAAACTGAACTCCCCTGGGAAGGAACTACTTTCTGACCTACCCTTTACAGTGCTAACTACAGTGAGACAGCCCCAGCCATCACAGTCTTAGGCACCAAGCTACTGCAAAGTGCATTTCATCCACCTTCCAACTGTACTGAAGTGCCCTGTGTTACACAGCTGCACGTTCCTCTAATGTGCCCTCCTACTCCTCAACAATTTATTCACTCATTTAAAACAGTTTTACTTGGTGGTGCAGAGATAAACAAAGTGAATGGTCAGGGGAGCAAACTGTTAATGGGTGAGTGAAAGAGAAATTTGACTTTCTGAGCTGTCTGGTTTGCTCCTGGGGAGAGAGATGCAGACTGCTATGCTTTTCAAACTCTGTTTGCAATGCAGACTTCAGCTATGCCCAAGGTGCTTTAGGCACACAGAAAGGCGCCTCTTTTCCAATATTTATATAAATCTAGAGAAAATTAAATAAATATATTAGGGATTTGTGAGGATACTCTCTGATGGAAAGGCATGAAAGCTTTAAATGTCTTCACTGGTAAATAATATGCTATTACTGCAACAACAAATACAGCCATGTGGTCAATGAACTATTTTCCAATTACTGTTTCTTGGATGAAAAATGTGTCTTCAGAGGCACTGACATTTAGAGATCATGGAATAGATGGATGCAGAGGCAAACAGAATTTTGTTTGTAACAGAGGCCTAATGTAACAAAGGTTAATTGTCCATGTTGCTCCACAGCATTACAGACAACTCTGAGTATGCCTGGTGTGAAATAAAACTCCCAATGTCACTGTTCTAGAGCAGCTTGAGGAAAGATCATTCAGAGAAGTTCCACTATTCTGTTGTCCTGAGTGAAGATCTTATTCTTTGCTTGGGAGGGTTGTGAGGCACTGCCACAGGATTCCCAGAGAAGCTGTGGACTTCCCATTCCTGGAAGTGTTCAAGGGTAGGCTGGATGGAGCTTTGGGCAACATGGGATAGTGGAAGGTGTCCCTGCCCATGGCATGAGATGATCTTTAAGGTCCCTTCCAAACCAAACTATTCTGTGGTCTCTCAACAACCTAATTTTCCAATGAAATGTTAAACACTGAGTACCCGAGGACATAAATACAGATAAAAGCACTAACTCCACCACACAGAAAAGGGGCTGGATCAGAGCACTGTGCTCACGAGTCCTGGATTATCTGCATGCTCCAAGCATCACCAGTGGCAGCACTGGGCTGGTCTCTCTCTTCTACACGCTTCAGTTGGGATTCACTTTGCTTGGCTTAGACATGAACATCTGAGCTTGTCACATGAGGCCTTTCCATAAGCAGGAGAGAAACTGGCAGCTCCAGGGCACAGCTCATCTGATCCCACTGAAGGGCTCTTCACTGGCCATAATGGGAGCACAAACTGCTTGCTCAGATGTTTCCCAAGGTCAGGCTGACAAATCCCACCCTGAGTGTGTAATTTTTTAGTGTATTAGATATAATAAAGCTTTGTTTTTCTCCAAGAGAAACAAAGCCAGTTTAAGTCTAATGCTTATTACAGTATCAGACCCCAATTATTTAAGCAGCCTCGAAATTTTTAGACAATGAGAAGTGGACTTAGTATTTCTGGGTTGCTCTGGATACTGGACTGTGACTTTTAACTACTGAGCTCCTTAGGTTATACGCTGCTGCTCAGCCCCTGCTTTTCTACTCATCTCCTTGTCTATCTTGGATTATCACAGGTTTTGCTGCTGTAAAAAGAAAAATCAGAAAAGAGAGAAAAAAAAGAAAAAAGCCTCTCAATTATCTAAACCCAGAAATAACAGCCCTTTCTTCCTTCTCTGCTTATAGAGAGAAATGTGAACACTCACCACCTTTCCTCCTCCCTTCCAACTACAAGATTTTAGAACCTACTATGAAAAGGTCAAAGGGAAATCTTAGCTTTTGTAACAAATACTATTTATTAAAAATTGCTGACTGCTGCATTAATGCCAACAACTGCATATAATTTTAGTTCAAGCTTCATAAAATTTTAAGGCTCAGATACCAAGCTAAAAATTCCAAGCAGTTATGAAGAGGTGTGTTTAAACAGTAGTCTACATTATTTGCTTAAAGCTAAGAAATAGATTTCAGTAAAATCTGACAACCATTTCCCCCCTGAACCTAGCAGAAAAAGGAAAGACATTTGAAGGATTTCTCCACTTATTTATTTTGTACTGCTCCTTGGCAGGCTTTGGTTCTGCTGACTTTTATACCAGCTACAGCAAAATGAGAACAGGATGTACAGACACAGGGTAAGATGATATATGATGTTGGGGCAAGTGTGAGAGTCTCGTCCATCCCAAATCTCTGATGTAAAAACCTTCCCTCATGTCTAGTAGAGTTGTGTTCAGTTTTCAATACTGCACTAGAAAACCAAACAGAGCAACAGCCATGACCAGAATTTTACAAAACATGATCTAGAAAAGCAAGACTGGAAAAACAGAGGGCTTTTGGTTTGTTTTTCTTCTAACAAAAATAGAGAGACAGAGTAAAGACACGGCACCGTGCTTTAAATATCCCAAAGATCATTGTGAAAAATGAATCTGTTTTTATGGCTACTGAGCAAGAAAGAGGGATTCAAATTTGGTAGGGAAATTTTAGATCGGAGGTTAGTTGTAAGGTTTACCTAAGGACAACAAAGAAGAAGGAAGGACTCCTAATGAGAACAAACATCCACTGGCAAAGACTTAAGAAAAACTGATCCTGAAGAAGGAAGAGCTCAACTGCCTTAAAAACTGCATTATCAGAGCTACTCATCTCACCAAGTCTACTGAGGACACCCCTCCTCAGTTCAAAGGGCTCTTTCCCTGTACTGACTTTTTTGTTTTCCTTCCATTAAATGTGGAGCTTCTGGTAATCCCAGAACAGCATTAAGCTTTAAGATCTCTTGTCTTTTAATTGACCTTAATCATGCCTGATGGATTAAACAAACATGGAAGAAAAACTGCTGCATGTTCTGACTGGAGCCATTGTCAAAAACAAACCAACTTGTTCTGTGACCTTGGAGAATCAACATTTCATCATAAAGCTGCTTCGCTTGTGCAGAGGAACCCTCTGCCAGCTCCAGCTCCGCCGCTGAATAGGTTACTCTTAGAACATATAGAGGATTACTCTGAACGTTACTGTAACTTCCTTCCTCACCTCAGCCCCACAAGTGACCCTCCCATACCCAGTTCTGCTGGCAGGAGATGGATTAACTTCATTTAAAGAGCAGGGTTCATGAACTTGCCTCACGTTGGCTCTGCTGGAATGAGGGCATGCACACCAGGACACCCAAGCGTATCAGAAGCATTTCAAACCACCCCAGGGACAATGAAGACCAAAATGCTGCAGCACCCTCTGGGCATGGTGGGGTCATCTGTCTTTACAAGCTTAATGGTGCACTCCACAATAGCATGTTTTTTTAAACAAAACCTCATTGATTACTTTTCCAATTCCATGATCTTGGACAGAATTCTCCAGTTTTTGGCTGGAAACACTGTTATGTCTGTCTACAGTTTGACCAGGCAAAACTCTCTGTAGAGCCCTACCTCTTGCCTAGCCCTGGGTTAGTAAAAGATAACAGCTCGGCTGCAAACTGAGCCTTGGGGTTTATATTATACAAAAACTGCATTTCCAGTGTAGAACAATATGGGCTCAAATCTATCAAACTGACATGAACTCAGCTCATCAACTGGAACCATTCGATGGCGTGACACAATTCTACATCTCTGCTGTCACACTAAAGATCACAGAATCATGGAATGGTTTGGACTGGAAGGGACCTTAAAGACCATCTCATTCCAAACCCCTGCCATGGGCAGGGACACCTTCCACTAGGTCTGATTGCTCAGAGTCCCATTCAATCTGGTTTTGAACACCTCCACCTCCAGTAAAATGTTCTACCCAATGTACAAGGGGGAACGAGGACCATTAAGAAAAAGGGCTGATCAGTATCAGAACAGTCAAAGAGGGACAGGGTGTGTGAATTGCAAGAGGAAGAAACCAGCAGGTATTAATTCTAATTGAGTGGAATCACACCAAGTTTTTCGTGGCAAGATTCAGTCACAAAAGAGCCTCAAATAAAGGCACTGCTGGTAAACAACTGCAATTTCACAACTGAAGCCAGACCAAATGTTCAGAGCCTGCATGCCAATAAAAAGCCACCTTTCCCCAAATGAACAGGGAAGCCCTGACACACACTCCCATATTTGCCATGTAGATCCCATAGCATTATGACTTACTGATACCTGCATGACACTTTTCTCTCTTCTCACAGCCAAATCTAATAACCCAAGAGCAATCTCCACCTGAACTATGTTCCTTAAATTATAATCACTTGCCGTCAAACACTGTAACAAGAGTTGGTGTGACTGTAAAGACAGTACAGAATGTATCAAGCGCAAGTGCTCCCACAGAAGTTCACAGCACCCAACTACCCAGATCTAGAATAATCTAAAGAGTTACTGACTAAGTTAGTAGCCACTGCTCATCTACAGAGATGACATTGAAGTCCACTTGGTATATTTTTGTTTGGGAACTGCTTCTAAGAATAGCAGTACTATCAGTGACACCTATTTATGCTCTCTACAGCCCCCCAAAAGGAGGTTGCAGCCAGGTGGAGCTTGATCTCTTCCCTCAGGAAACCAGTGACATGGCAAGAGGAAATGGCCTCAAGTTGCAGCAGGGGTGGTTTGGATTAGATATTAGGAAAAATTTCTTCACAGAAAGGGCTGTCAATCACTGGAACCCATGGAAGTGGTGAAGTCACCATCCCTGGAAGTGTCTGAAAACTGTGTGGATACGGTACTTCAGGACACAATTTAGTGGTGAACACGGTGGTGGTGTCAGATTAATGGTTAGACTTGGTGATCTCAGAAGTCTTTTCCAACCTTAATGACTCTGATTCTACCTNCTTGATCTCTTCCCTCAGGAAACCAGTGACATGGCAAGAGGAAATGGCCTCAAGTTGCAGCAGGGGTGGTTTGGATTAGATATTAGGAAAAATTTCTTCACAGAAAGGGCTGTCAATCACTGGAACCCATGGAAGTGGTGAAGTCACCATCCCTGGAAGTGTCTGAAAACTGTGTGGATACGGTACTTCAGGACACAATTTAGTGGTGAACACGGTGGTGGTGTCAGATTAATGGTTAGACTTGGTGATCTCAGAAGTCTTTTCCAACCTTAATGACTCTGATTCTACCTCAGTCATGGCAGAAACAAGTCTAGAAGAGCACAGTTTAAGAAGAAAAACAAATAATTTACTAAACTTTTGGAAGCTCTGTACCCAAGCTAAAAAAAAAAAATGCACTAAGATCACAGACAGCAACAACTCCTGAGGACAACAGCTCTGATTAACTGTAGGCAAACATGGGTTACTGCTGTATCTGTGGTAGGAGGGCAGCAAGCACAGTGCAATCACCTACAGAAACCATCCCAGCACACCCAGACTGCCTGCACTGGTCCCTTCCAGAAGAGAGGCAATCCAGCAAACTGCCTGGTTCCCTCTCAATACACAGCAGAAGCCCCGTGGTGAGACCGCAGCAGTCAGTTTTGAACAGTGGTGGAATGCAAAGGCCTTTTGCTCTGAAGAGTTTTGCCAATGCTGAACTTTATTTCTAAGCTTGTAAATTATCAAATTCTGAACAACTGCACAGTGAAAACCATTGATAACCCTCTGCTGTGATCCTCTGGTTCCAGCTACATTCCCAATAGACCTTATTAAAAACAGCATATTCCACAAAGGCAACACAGTAGCACAAAATAAGACTACTCAGGATTTCCATCATATTTTAGTTTTGTGAGTGATTTCTCTATTCCCAGTCTTACAAAATCTGTTATTTTCTCCAGGTGTTTTCTCACTAATAGCACACCTGAAAACACAAAAGAATCTGCAAACTTTAGAAGCCTGTAAACTAGAGAGAAATTAAAATACAATCTCCAATAAACCAGTAAGGCATACACCCTGCTCTACAGTGTACCCTGTAGCCCATAAAACTCCAGCTAAGCAAGTGGTTTTCAATCTGAATTAACTCAGTGGACTTGGGCTGCAATCAAAAGCAAAAATGGACAGTTTGGTAAATTATCACTTTGATGTATCTTGGATATGCAAAGAATAAATAATTTATTACATTTTGCATATACAGTGCACCTTGAGATTCTTCCCCTGTAGGCTTTCAATAGTGTTTATAATCTAGCAATCAAATGAAATGATAATGTTAACTACCACAATTTTAATAAAAATATTTGAATGCTGCAAGCCAACTTTATGAACTGTCTTCAAAGGAAAAGTAATGGTGGCAGGAAGTTTGTATGTTATGAACGACAAAGGGAAGCAACTAGCTTGTTAAAGAGATGATTCTACTATAACATTTAATCTTATAAGGTCCGTAAGTATAACACACACCTTAGTAGGAATGCTTCTCTTTATAAATACATGGCTTGGAAGAGAAGGGAATAAAAGGTATTGCAGAGAACTGAAGGAGTAAATGCAACTGTAGGGATCAGAAAACTCCCATTTCTGAAATGACTAGCTTTGCAGTGTAGCCTCGCCTAGAAAAAATATGCAGAACTTCCCAAAGCTACTGGAAAGCTCAGAAAATTGCACAAATCCAAGCTGTGCCACAGACACATAGTGAGGTCATACGGGTTTGCTTGCACGGACCTGAAACTCCCCCTTTGTACTGCAAAAGAGTTCACATACTAATCTTGTAACACTCTTAAACCACATTAAGTAATGCATTCAAAGAGTCCAAACTCCTGAAAAGAAAGAAGTGCAAAGTGTTTCTAACACACAGCAGCACACTCCAACATCAGAACTACTGCTGGTGGCGCCTGGACAGGATATCCAGCCAAACAGAAGCTCTCCACAACTGCTCCATTTTGCCTCCTCAGGTTCATCAATAACAGCCCAAATCTGTTTGTGATATCACCATCAGTTCCAGAAAGATGAATGTCATGTCAACATCCATAAGGCTGCCACCACTAAATCACTGAGGCAGTGAGAACAGGCCAATTAGAGGAAGATGACTGCATGTCCACACCATCAATCCAGCCAGGAATCTCCCAGCCCCAGGAAGAGCTGGGTCTTCTTGCACAGCACCTGCAGGGTGTCAGCAGTCCCACATGCAGTATCAGACAGTGACTACCTGATGTGCAGCTGTGCCAAATATCACCGAACTCCCGTGGGTTTTTTCCCCCCTAATGATTTTAGCACAACATAAAGCAGAAGAAGCAGCCCCAAAACTGACCAGCACCGGCTGTTGTTGCTGGAAAAGTCTATTTCAGAGTTGCTACTCTTCTCTCAAAGTACAGGCAAATATCTTGGGGTACTGAAAGCTGAGCTCATATCCCTGCTTTTCATTAAGCTTGTCTGATACTTCCCATTAAAATATCTATTTCAACTGATATTGCTTTCAGACAATTTTCCTTGGAAAAACATTAACATGAAGGTGGATTTTGCCATTGCTGAGAATGGGTTAGGGGAAAAAAATTACTGTGCTTTTTTATTGCATATTCATTTCTTCATTAAACTGTTATGGGTTTTATTATTTAAAAAACGACTCAGAAGGTGACCTATGCTTAAAAAACTCTCTCTATATATATCTTGCTTTTAGGAAAGGCCTTTTAAATAGGTCAGGCCACAGAGCTGCACTAAACTGCATTTTACATACTCTTGGGAGAGATTTTCAGCTCAAATTTAACTTTGCAAAGAGTCCACCTGCACTCAACAAACAGTGAGTTGTGAGAGGCAGTGCTGTACTCACTGCACCTGCAGCTGTGGGGCACAGAGAGCTCTCCTGGCCCCAGTGCCTGACTGAACTGGGAGTGGTATTTTAGAACACAGTAAAACAGGAGAGCAAGGCTGTGTGTGGAAGTTCACCAAGCCATCAGCCTCATCCAGCAGCACTCTGAGCTCCCAAGGGATGCAGCCACATTAGTGAGAGAGTCCTGTGATTGCAGGAACTGATTGTTGACACAGAATCCCAAAATGGGTCAGGTCAGAAGGGATCACAGTGGATCATCTGGTCTAACCTCCCTGCTCCAGCAGAGCCATCCCAGAACACATGGCACAGGATTGTGTGCAGATGGTTCTGGAATATCTCCAGTGAGGGAGACTCCATATCCTCTGGACAATCTGTTCAGTGCTGGTCACTGCACAGCAAAGAAGCTCTTCCTCATGTTCAGGTGGAACTTCCTGGGCATCAGTCCCTGCCTGTTCCTCTTGTCCCACTGCTGGGCATCCTGAGCAGAGCCTGGTCCCTCCTCTACCCCTCCCTGCACACACTGACAGACATGGGTGAGGTCCCCTCTCAGTGTCTCTCCTTGAGGCTGAGCAGGCCCAGCTCTCTCAGCCTTTCCATGTCAGAGATGCTCCAGTCCCTTCATCATCGTTGTCACCCTCCACTGGACCTGCTCCAGGAGCTCTGTGTCTCTCTTGTCCTAAGGAGCCCAGAACTGGACACAGCACTCCAGCTGTGCCTCACTAGGTTGGACTAGAGAGGAAGGATCAGCTCTCTGACCTGAGGGACACAGCTAGCTGGATTTTCCGAGTGTGTTCCACAGAGTTCCATGCAATTCTGGCAGCAAATAAAACCCAATTTTTTTTTTTTTTGCAAGGTCTCTTGATTTGTATTTTGCTTCCTGAGTGACTGTCTTGTGACTTCAAAGCAATGAGCACTTAGAACAAACATGCAGCAGTCTGATGAATGGATGACTTGACCTGACTTACTTTGCTTCAATATCCTTAATAAGCATTCCACCACCAACTACTCATTCAAATATTGGAAAGAGATGGACAGAGATCAACAGCACAAGAAAGCCCACACAGAAGTAACCAATTTAGACTGCAGAAATAGTGCACAGCATAAAGGCACAGGGCCACACACTGAACAATAAAGGGAAAACAAAATATTCAAGAGCTACTCATTAAGCAAGTATCATCCACCCTGAGCAGTAAATGACTCTGTGGAAAAACAAGGCTGCAATCACAAAATTAAAGACTGTCTCATAAAGCACATGCACAGGCAAATTAAGGCTGTTTGTGCATTCCCTAACTTGGACTGTTTGACTTTGCAACTTTAATAACGCCCTTCTAATGTCGTTTTGGGCCTAAGACATTTGAATTCCAAGAAGCATTTGTACACAAATTAGGAGCAGCCCTCTGATTCCTGGCGTGGTGCCCACCTGGCCCCGCTGCCATGCACAGCCGGGCTGCTGCTGTGCTGACAGGAGCTCCGGGGAACCCGAGCACAGCGAGCCCGGCAGGCAGCGCTGGGCAGGGCAATGGTGCTCTCTGCTGGATGAGCAGCAGCACGACAAGGGCTCTGCCACTCCTACTAAGTAAACCCTTACTACCACTCTGCGTGCAGGTGAACTGCTCCTGGTCTGAGAGACTGACGAACAACTGCACCTGGATGACATTTTTGACTGACAGGCTTCACAAAACACACATTCACACCGTGTTTCATGTGTATAAATCAAGTGAAAATGCAGCCTTTATGGCCCCTCTTATGTTATTTCTGTGGCAGCAGTTGTTTGGGGAGGTTTAATTCTTGCAACAGTAGCTATGTTGATCTTAAAAACAGGAGAACTTTTTTGGTAACGTTTCCTTTTACTGTGGAACAAAATAATTTGATGTCTGCAGAACTTAGAGACACTTTTAAGCTAAAACGGTATTTTGTAAAACATTTAATGACTTACTACAAGTTGGGACAAACTTGTTTTGTGGGAATAAACCATTTCAAACCAGCTCACTTGTTACCATAAATGATGTTGTGTTTTTTTTTTTGTTTGTTTGGTTGGTTGGTTTTTTTTGTTTTGTTTTTTTGTTTGGGTTTTTTTTTGTGTGTGTGTGTGTATGTGGAGTGTTTAGGTGAAACTGTAGAGAGGGGACTGAGCAAGAGAAATCAAAGGTCTGATGAAGTGGAATGAGATCACAAACATCCATTGTTCACTTTTTTGGAGGGAATCACTGGAATTGGCGAAGGATGCCAGTCTGGAAAGTATTTAGGACTATCTGGACCTTCCTGTATGTCATAGCCAACCAGAAACCAAATCTTAAGTTGGAAAAAGAACTTGAGATGGAGGAGCTTTGGTCCAGAAATGTTTTTTTTTAGGCATTTTCCTCTGAAGTATCTCATATTGGTCGCTATGAAGGCCAAACTACAAAGCTGGAAAGAGCAGGTATCTGTTAACAGTGGACATTGGGAAAACAACAAAAAGCCCACATAAAATTAAGAGAGTAGAACCTGACCTTCTCTGGTTGAGAATAAAGTGAGTGAGATGAGCTGTGTTACAGCCTCAGTGACCTTATCAAAGGAGTCCCACCAAAAGACCTGACTGACTCAAAGTAACTTCTACTCTTCCACAGAAAAAAAGAAACAAAACACAAGGAGAGAAACTCTAAAAAAAAAACCCACTCATAAGCAGGTGCAAAAAATGGGGAAAAAAGTGACACTGACCTCAAGTCTCTTTTCAAGTGACTCTATCCTGTCTTTTTTGCTGGCCAAGTTGGCCCTCGTGTAGCGACTCTGTCCAGGCAGGTACAACACTTGGCTGTAACATTCCTCCCACACCTGGTTATAAGCTTCACTTGACAGCTCTCCATGTCCCATTCCTTGCTTTACCACTTCCATCTCTTGTGTCAGTAGATCTTGTGCCTGTTGGGAAGGATGAGAAATAAACTGCAGTTACAGCATGAAGGATACAAGAAAATTCCTCATCTTTTCAATCCTTCAGTGTGCAATTCAAGGGGGCAGCTTTTCTTTTCATACTAAAATCTCACCACCAGGTTAAGCTAACTATGAAATTGAACACAGATGCTGTGGATTACAAATTAAACCCAGGCTAGGAGGCTACTCACAGTGCAACTATCCCTCATTTTATATAATTTGGCCAAGCCTGACATCACTCTGCTGTGGCTAATGAAAGCTGTGGCACAGCAAGATACTTCATCTTGTTGCAGAAGAACAGAGATAAAAGCAAGCACCTTGAGGGGAGGGAGAATTGTACAGACAGAAGCAGCTGTTCTATGGAACAAAAATCACTTTTCATTTCCTTTTGCCTGCCCTTCTCCACACAACCTGGAAAGTCATGTCAGTAATGGGTGATCTGTGTAAGCTCCACTGCAGGAAATACTGCTCTGCCTTTAACTAACACATTCTGTGGCCAGAGAATCAGTGAGATATGAGCACTCTGCTGTTTCTAGCTTAGTTTAAAAAGTAACCTAAAGACTTGTGTTTTTCTCACAACTCTCAGTATTTCTCACAAAGAACCTGACCTATAAAGCCACACAGGCACCCAGGTCCTTCTGAATTTACTTGTAACAAAAAAACTAAAATATATTTGCTGATCCAGACTTCACTGGTTCTAAGAGGATGTCCATATCCTCTCTTTCAACAAGATTTGCATGTGCATCACGAATTGCCCTATCAGCCGTTGGTATCTTCAAGCAGACATTATGTTTTAGTACAGCACGTTACCCAGGAAGTAATTCAGGTATCACCAGACTGGATGGTCTCAGGGAAAGGAGAATTAATTACTTATCCTTTATGGTCAAGACAGATAAAACAGGAATAATCTAACCACTCCTAACAAAGCTGGATCTTGTAAAGGTTCACATTCAAGTAGGGTCTATTAGTACTCTGTGAGGAACTACTTAAGGCTATTTAGTTGTGGCACCAAAAGAGTTCCACAGCTCTCAGAGCTCAGCACACCATGCTCAGCACCACTGCTAATCCTTCCCAAAAGACACTACACATCAGGAAAAGAAGGACCATTTTATATAGGGATTTTAGGAGGGAGACATTCTAAAAACAAATGGAAGTAAAGCAAAATAAACAAGCCCCAGATCACAGCACAGAGATAGGAAAAGTTCCTGGTTTGAACTGGATTTTAAACAAAGAAGGAATATTATGCCGAATGTTAAAGAGTAAGCATGAGCAAGGATACAACAAAACTTCTGCCCATCAGTTAGGAGACAGAATTTCCAGGGACTATGAAGAAAGATTCCAGACAAAAACTACTGGACCATGTAATAGTCTCTAAGGGAAGTGATAGAAAATCCGATTCTTGCTGCACTTCAAAACAACCAGAGAAAGCACTCAAAGAGCATTCCTAAGGGAACAATCTGACACTGGCAGGACTGTGAAATTCATGACCTAACTGTATTTTCCATCTTTAACTTCTCCTGGTAAGAAATCTTCAAGTATTATTTTTTGCTTAACAGCAAGTTGGAAGTACATACTGTTCATTGTTTGTCATTTTAGGCTCAATTCATTAGTCAGATATGGTCAAGGAGACTGTTTGTATATCTTTAGAGTCACTTTAAAGCAATACTGGATTTAGGTGTAGAGATACCAAAACACAAGTCTCAGAGAGCAGGAGTCTGCATAAAACAGATGCCTTGGTGGCATGTGATTTTGCCCCCTTCACTCACTTTTAGTCCTGTAAGCATTTGGTCAAAGGCAGAGCTTCACAGGTGAAGGTCTCTGAAAGAACCAAACCACAGCACTGTGTGCCTGAACTGCCCATCTGTCTCTTGGCAGCAAAAGACAACATCTGTAGCTGCTTAAATAACTGAACAGCCCGAACCAGAACCCTGGTCCAGGGCTGCTGTTTAACTTGGGATTACAATGCAAAACAGGACAGAGTGCCCAGACCGCCCACTCCCTTCAGCCAACCACCACCCTGCCTGCTCAGCACTTCTCCACCAGGTATGCTGTCAGATCAGCTGCCACAGCTCAGCAGGCTCTGCACCAGCACATCCCTCCTGGATCCAGCCTGACAAGCATAATTAAACAACTTGATTTCCTGCTCCAAGTTATAAGCTGATACCACTGTCCTATTTAGTCTGCACTGCTTTGAAAAAACCGCTTTGTGATTCCAGATGAAGGCAGATATCACACTCAGTTAAAGCCTCAATGATTTAACTCCAATTTCCAGAAACAGAGAATTAGAATTTACTGTTGGGGTATTACAGCTCCTACTCTTAAAATGATGAGTGACCACAACACATTAAAAATTCTATCTAAATGACAAATAAAGCATCCCCACAATTCTGCTGAGTGCCCAGATGGACATCAGTTCACAGAAAAGAGAACTGCACCTTAAAGACCCTTACTTAGCGAGTTCGTAACTAATCCTTACTTACTGCTTGGCAGTACTCCCTTAATGATTGAACTTGATCATCTCAGAGGTCTTTTCCAACCTCAAAAATTCTATTACAGCTCTTCATACAACCCTCAGGAGATCTCCCAAGTGAACTTTGTGCAGACTTGAATCCACCTTTTTTTGCAAGATTACAGGACCATGCCAATAAGGAGATATTAAGCCTCTTTAGGCCACACAATTCTTACCTTCTTGAGATCCTCTTTGGAGAACTTCTCATAAGGATTTTGTTCCAAGTAAGCCATGTGCTCTGCATTGTTGCTTCCAAATCCTGGGCCTTTCCCTTTCTTCCCACTAAGCTGTTCTCCAAATGGGTGGTGTAAAAGATCAAAATGGAGCATAGTAATCATCTCTTTCTTTATTAGCTCTTCACTTTTCTGCAAGTCTGTTAGAGGTGGTTCCACATTCAGGGGTCTCAGTATTGTTTCATTAACCTGCCCAGGAATAACAAAAAGCTCTTAAACATCATATACACCAAAGGTCACATTAAGCTCATACACCTTCAGTATGAATTTGATGGATCAACTAAAACTCGAAGAACAGGTACTAAAATCCCTTGTGGTGTGACACATACAACAATGTGAACATCTGTGCAGACGAAATACCTCACGACAACTTTACTGTGGAAGTTTCCCTTCAGGCTGAAATCAGCATACTCAAAGATTCCATTTTCTCATTTTCTACTTAGACTGCATTTCCTACTATATTGGTTAAAACCTTTAATTTTTTTTATTTATTTTGTCTTTAACTGTGAATGTTGTTTCCACTTACTTCTGAGGGCCGTGGTAGATTCTTCTGCACAGCTTTGTGCATTCTCTTCAGTTCCTTGGCTCGCTCTGCTTCTCGGAGGGCCTAGACAAACAAGCCAAGTGTTACTCCAGCTACGATAACACAATCAGACGCTTTCTAGAAATGTATGTGATAAAAAAACTAATTGATTAATGCAGTGAAGATTTCTTAAAGAATAAAGACTTCATGTTACGAAGCCAGAACTAAATGATGTGATGACAACATAATTTACTGCCTCTAAAGCGAAAGGGAAGAGCACAGCAGACTAACTCGAAGAAAAGAAATCTCTTCGAAGTTCATTTCCAGCCATCAAGCTCTGCTTCAGTCCCAACTTCATCATTCTCCACACATTTCTCCACATCAAATTTGACAACTGCTCTAACTCTCCAAACATGAAATCTATCAGCAAAAGAAAGACTCTTAAATTTATGGCCAGGACTCTGTCATCTTCAATGACTTAGAGTGTGCATTTCACTAAAACAATACTTGTGAAAGTGTAAAACCATGAGTTCTCTTTACAATACACTTTCAGACAATAAATATCATGGAAAGTCAGTGTTGCCTGAAGCTTCAGGAACAATGACCAGGATCTTCCACGTTCTAATCCCAGCATGTCATATCTTCACTTGAAAGGCAGGATGTCTCTCTTGTATGATGATACAGCTCCAGTTCTTTGCTCTGTTCTGAACACCTAAATTACTTTTATTTATTCAGACTTTTTATTAGGGCATGCATGCACAAGACATACATATATATATAAAAAATACTCCTCCTCAAATAGGACATACTACAAATCAAATTCTGGGAAATGTTTATCTTATTCAAAGAAATCAAAGTATAGGATTTTTTTAAAACACTTTGTTCACTTCTCAAAGCTCAATCATCAGCAAAAACCTCTCTGCACTCAAAAAAAACATTTGAAGGTATAAAACAATATGAGATTTTTATCACAAAAATTAAAATAAATAAATGGAACAGGGACTGTTACAAAAATTGGAAGTGTCTCTAATTACTGGCCAGTAGAGCTATTTAACTGGCAGAATTTAAGCTAGTATTTTATCCAGTCTTCCTTGATCCTTGAACAAAACAACAGAGACCCATTCACAGCTTGGCTGTCTGGGTGATCCTGTGGTACAAGTCAAAGGTAGCAACTCACGGCATGGCAGACTTCTACCAGCCTGCCTGAATTTGCATATACCTGTCTTACATTTCACAAGCAACAACTTATAGTCCTGAGAGAATAACCTAAAACTGAAAAAAAGTCCCCACAATTCTCATGTACTTAAAATCAAGCACGTGCTTCTGTAGAAAAATGCTTTTAATTATATTTTTTACATTTTGGGGGACAAAACTCAAAGACATTTCATCATAGAAAATGTTATGTGATAAGTGGTATTAACAAAGAAAAGGATTTGGAGGGAAAACTGATTTCTCCTCTGTGTGTTTACACTCTGATGGCAGCAAAGGAAACAGGCACATTTCATTTTGATATCCTGCAAAAGAAATTACTAAACTACAGGACCCATACAAAGAACACACTTTATTTTAAACAAAAGGCCCTCTCCACATCTCAAACACTGACCTGCTTGCGGGCTTCTATATCAGCAGCATCCTCTACAAAAGTTTCATCCACTTCATGCTCTTCCAGTTCTTTCTCGGCATTCTCAGGTAACACAATCTCGAAGTCGTTCTTTGGAGCAGGGAGGGCCATGAGGCCCATGCGCAGGTGCTCACGAGACTCTCTCTCCTGGTGGAGTAATAGGAAGATGTGATGCCTCTGGGGTCATGCAGTACAAACTGCACTCACCTACAGTAGCAAGGAGGAACAATACACTACTAATATCACCTGTCCACCTTAGGCTGCTGCAAAGCCAGAAAGTACCAGATCTGGAAACCAGCAGTGCCCACCAGGAAGCTGAAGCCCTAGCTTTCCTTCTAGCAGCAAAAAGCCTTTTTACTATGAAAAGGTCAGGGCAGGACCAAAGCAAGTCTAAGGACATCAAATAAAACCTCTTAGATATTCACAAAATATTCTGAGTTGTAAGAGACTCCTTCAAATCAAGAGGAACTCTGAAACTTTGAACTTGAGCTGTTTTTGTGAAAACCAGCCAAAATCCTGGGGTGGATATGCTCACCTAGGCCAAAAAGAAAACTGTCAATAACTCAGATGGGAGATACCCAAAGCCACAGTGGAGGCTGCAGAATCAGCCACATCAAAGGAGTTCCCAAGGTGCTACCTATTAGGTATAGGCCCTTCTGTACCATGTGTAATTGGCAGGGTCCATCTGTCTGAATCTCCAAGTATGGAAACATCTGTTGCCAAAGGTGATGAAAGAATCTGGATGGGACTCAGATTACTGCACATCTTAAACCCAAATACTCCTAATGGCAAAAATTAAACTCCTTTAGCTCAGTGTTGTCAACACAACAGACTGATGAAAAGGCCCTGTAGGTAAATGGGGAGCCAAAATGACAAGGGATTTGAGGACTGTGCAGGACTGCAAGAAACACGAGTCTTTGCTCCATATGGATTTCCTGCTCAGCTTCAAAGACACAAGTAAGATGGAAACTTGACTATGTTTTCTTAGACAAACAGCTTTAGGATGCCTTACTGAGTACACTGAAAGCTATTCTAAGTGGCAAGAGTTCTGTTCTTTTAAATGAAGATTTTATTATCTGATGAGGGCAGACCTGTAGACAAGTGAAAGAAATAACACTTGCTTTTGTTATAAAATAAAATTCAGTTTGGCAGATGACAAAAATCCTGCAAATTAATGGGGCACTGAATTCCGCTTCTTAAGTATTTCTTACCATTTGTTTCGCATAAGATGGGTCACTGTAATCTGCCATTCCCTCTTCTGGGTTAATGTTCAATTTATCACGCAGTGGAGTTCTCCCAGGAGTTGTGCCAAGGGCAGGTTTGGGAGTTAGTCCTCCTCGAGGAGTTAAACCCTCTGATCCCTGAGAGGGTGTCCTAGAGAAGTACAGTTAGTCATTACTTTTTTCCCTAAAGAACCTTACTTAAAACTGTCTGAATGCTGGAAAAAGTTACATAAACACAGTGAATACATTCAATATAGAGTTTTTTCTTGGGAGGCAGTGAAACTGTAATGTGTAATTAAAAGAATCCAAAAAATACATTGTTTAAACCTGCCAAGGTGTAACCAAGGACCTGTCAAGCTGAAATCCAGACACATCATTACGTGAAGAGAAACTTCAGGAACCACACCAAGACAAACTGCCACTGCTGCTTTTGAGAGAGGAGATTATCCAGTCACCAGGCATTATGGTGGGATATAGCAACCAGGAGTGAATTGCAAGCTCTGATGCCCCTAACCACCTGGGCAACTGTCACTCCAGAATCATCTGGCTCAACAACTACCCCACCTTACAATTGAATGAATCACATGGAAGGTGCTTATTTGCTTTCACTGATTATTGAAGGAGTAGTTACATTACAGTAATTACTTCTAAGCACCTGTGGTTAGGCAAAATGGATTCAGTTTTAGATTTTGTGGGTCTCAGTTGCTCCTCCTCTAGACTGGGAAGGAATATTGTTCTCTATCCCAATGACCAACTAAATGAATAGTGTGCCACTCCATGGACTGATTTAATTTTCTCTCTGCTCAAGGTCTTGGATTTTCCCACTGATAGAGCATTTCTGGAAGCCAGGCAAGTTGACAGACAAGCACCACATTTACATGTGCAAATCTGAACTTCAGAAGCTAAAAAAACACCCCAAACAAATCTCAATTGAACAAAAAAATAGAATGTTTCCACATTTTTAAATATAAAATAACCCAAATGAATAGCCAGATCACTCCAGGCCAAATTCTTCATTATTTCTGCATCACACTGACACCAACAGGTCTCCAAAAAGAAAGGATTCATTGCTGTAGCTGCTCTTTTAATTAAAAGAGCAGGGGTTTTGCACACAGCTTCTAAACAAAATAAAGCTGCTTTGGAAAAGGTGCCATAAAGGTCCTTTTTATTTCATTCTCTACTTTTCCTACTAGCATGATACAAGTAAAATTAGAACCTAAGCGGAAAAAGCTGACAGACAAAATGTACCAAGTGTAACATGCTTTAGCTGTATGGTATTTGGCATTTGTGGGATATATATTTGTTCAGGACCCACTGTAAGAGTTAAACCAGCAATTCTGTACTATTTAGATTGGCAATATAAGAAATATTTTATTTTGGATATATATGGCTTATAAAATATTTGCTCCAGTTTTTCAAAAATTCAGTGTGGGTTTGGCTGAGGGACCTCCCACACCTTTGACTCTGAGGTAATACTTTGGAAAGGTCAGGATCCACACACAGAATGACACTCCATCTTACTATTTATACTCCTGTATTACTCCAGTATATTTTATATTGCTCCAGACCACAAAAAGCCACATTTTGAACCAAAACTGCAGTGAGCCACACACTGTATGAATACAGATGAAGATGGTATGGCTGAGTTTCCTAAAGACACAGAGGAGAAATTTGTACAAGGGCTTGAAATAAAAGCCAGTTAAAATTTGTTCTGAAGCATTGATCATGAGCTGCTATTACACACATCAAAATCTGCTCTGTCCACCCACCTCCAAAGAGACACATGCCTACCCAAACACCCATCAGAAAAGGAGTCTGTTTACCTGAAAGGTGTGGAAAGCACAGTATTTGGAGTCTGAACAACTTGTTTCTGTGGTGTTACCCCTGAAAAGTCACTTTCATGCAAGGGAGTATTCAGACCTCCTTTCAGGGGGGTATCCACATTCGTGAGAGCCATCAGATTCTGGGCTTCCTGTGCAACAGACAACACATGCAGTGCTTCACTAAGACACACTCCTTTATGTTCAACAGGTTCAATAAAAGTAAAAAAAAGCTGAAGAGTTATTTGAGTATCAGTTCATGGAAAATGTTTAAAAGTTTGTAACTTTAACACCCATACACTGGTATTTACAAACACTGACAGGGATCTGAATCTTTATTTCCACTAAAATATATTATAAACTGGAGTTGCAAAAATTAATTTGGATTAAAAAAGGGATTAATTCCTGTGTCAGCTTCTTTCAGTTTGCCAGAGTCCATAAATCTGCCAGACTTATTAGTGACTGTATACTCGAGTCATCCCAAGGATTCAAATTTTCAGAAGAGCACACTTGCACTCAGAAATCCAAATTCAGTGAAATTTACCCAAACTGCATTTCAAAGAGAATGTTCCAAAAAGAGATGGTCACTATTCAAATTTTTAGTCCGTAACTCAATTTGGGATCTAATTAATACCATCCTAATTTTTTTTCTTTTTCCTTGTTCCAATGAAGAATTAAGTCACTCTGAAAATGAGCTGAGGTAATTATACTACTACAAATAGCAATTATCTTCCCATAAGGCCACTAATCCATCTAGAGAACTGTGCACATGCACAATACTCTGACATTCATGTCTGAGTACCCCATTTGAAGCTGAACAAGAATGACCATTCCTGCAAACACTGCACAGACACTAGGGTCACTATCTGTAGAGTCAGGAATGTTCTCTTTTCTCCTATCATGAAACTGCTGAAATACAGCTTATCAAGAAAGGGATGTTTTCAGTTTTGAGGTGGAATTCTGTTTGCTTTACACATTAGATGCACTGATTTCATTTAGTTGTTTCCCCACACACAAGATATTACCCAACACTACCAGCTTCTGAAAAAATCCAGGCACTCACACAATTAGTGTAACACAAATGTAATTCAGAGGTTGCAAAGGAAGGTTTGGCAAACTGTATCTTAAGTGGTTTTAGGACAATAAAGTGCTTGGAAAAAATTCTTCCATAGTGGCAGTTAATTACTTCTTGTTAACTGAAATAAAAGCTGCACAACATAAAATACACTGTTTTAAAGGCACGAACTCATATACATGTTTGACACTGAGAGACACTCAAGAGAAAGGGAAATTATACAAGATGCCAGTAGAACGGTTAAAAACTTCACAGAACACATGATTAAAGGAAAAAGTATCACAGTGTTTTGAAATACAGCGACAACTGATCACATACAGGAGGATCTGCCTCTATTCCCTTCAGCGTGTCATGGAGATGATGTGTCAGTTCACTTCTCAGTATTGCACACAATCCAAGGAATGTTTCTCTGGTACCTACACCTTCTACTCAGTCAGCCACTGCTTTGAAACTAAAAACTTCTGTACATTTCTACTCTACCTGTAAGATCCTGTCCTGTGCTGCTGGAGTTTTGGGAGTCCTTAGTGCTATGCTGTTGTTGGTCACATTATATTCAGAGAGAAGAGTGCTGGAAGCTGAGTTTGTAATTCCAGATTCCTCTGCAGTCTGGCGTGCAATCTCACTGGCCTGGCCAACTTTTACAACTTCTTCAAGTTCTGTGTCAGATATCTGTGAAAGAGAAGATCCCAAGGCACAGTGAGATCTAATACAACCACAAGATCCACCAAGATAAAACAGAAATCATTGTTTGGCATCAGGTTTATAAGTCATTACCAATGAACACCTCACCTGAGGAGCTGGAAGCACTAGTTTACTTCTTTTTTTCGTAAATTCTGACACCCCACTGGTCTGCAGAATGGCTGAGGGCAAGTCTGACTCCTTTTTCCGTTTCATATGTTGCTTGTCCTTTTTGCGCTCTCTTCCCTCCCTTTCCCTGTCGTTGTGGACAAGGGAATCATTTCAGAACACACAGAACAGCTACACAGTAAATTAAACAAGCAAAAGGCAGCCCAGTCAAAGGCTGGATATGCACTGCAGGAAGAGTAAAGCACCGTGAGGGGCAGAAGTTCAGTGACTGCATGTGATCTGCAGACTTTGCAGCAGAACCTACTTCTGAATTGGGGAATTAGTCAACAAGTTCAGCTCAGGCTGCTTCAGCTACAATCAACAGGGTCGCTGAAGCAAGACAAAATTGTCAGGCCAAGCATTTAGATAGTAAAAACCAGGGTATTTTTCTTCAGCAGCTGCTAAGGGAAGATGAACATTTTCAGTGGATGTGAGAACCGATTTCTCTTCAGTATTTAATAAAAATGGTATTTTCTTCAAACAGCAAGGGAGATAAAGTGTGAAATTACATGCTTCAGTTTGAAGCTCCTGTTTGCCCCTCTTAACTAAGAAACAAAGAAAAATCAGATCACAAGTTAATAAACCAAACTGTATGTGGCATTGGACTGACTCGCTCAGGAAAAAGCAGCTGACAGAAGCAGTGGGAAATGCAACTGTGCAATTAAATATATACCAGACTGCTCATGATCAAGATCTGCAATTCACTTCTCAAGTGCATGTGTGGGGATTCTTTCAGGAGATGAAAAGAAATTTAGCTTTTAAGGACATTCAGCTCAAGTTAACTTAATTCCATCAAAGGTAATACTACAAATAAAATCTACTCCTGTAAGCAGTCTTGATAAGGTTATTACTTAAATAAAGGACTGTAAATACACAAGCAAATTAACTGCTAAAAGAAAACAAACCTCCGAAAAATTAAAATTTCCATTTAAAGAGCATGAACACGCATGAGGAGACTCATTCTCAGAGAGAGAAGGTAAACTAGAAGAAGGATGGATATAAGTTGATCAGAGACAAAAGGTGAACTTGACCCTCTAGAAATATAAACATCTGTCACACAAAAAATACATTTCCTGCCCACATTGTATTTCCAGGACTTAACACAGATATATGGGCTGTTTTTTCTCAAATACACTGTTCCCTATTTAAGTAAAACATGCACTTACGATCTTAATTCTCCATCCAGGTCTTGCTGACGTAATCTCCTGAAATCTGCATCCAGGGACTGGTAGTTTTCCTCTGATGTGTCATAAAAACCAGGGGCAGGTTTCTTTTCAAATGGAATTTCTGCGTTGTAATCCACTCCTCTCTTCTTTTTCCTTTTCTTCTGGATCTCAATTCCAGCAGCCCGAAGTTCTCGTCTTTTCTGGAGAGCAGCAAGACGTCTAAAGAAACAGCAACACCACATGATTTAAAGTGCACAGGGAAGAAAAGCAGTGCTAGTTTAGGAAATCAAACTGAAGTTTACCGAGCTTCTTCCAGCTGCTTCTCCCTGGCTTTCCTCTTGGCCTTCTTTCCCTGGGTATTAGCCAGACGTGCTCTGGCTTCAGACAGCATTTCAAGCTCATCTGCAACAGTACAGAAAAACACAGTTGTGAATTTGCACTTACAAGATGGGAGTAAGGAAAAAAATTACACTAACGTCATAAAACCATCTTTAAAAGGTGAATGAATCAGTATTTTCACAGCCATTCTGCATCATCACTGAAGTAGTTTTTTCCAAGTTGATCTAATATATTTACTAAATCATTGGCCAGATGAAATGAAGCCTTTAAGAAAAAAAGCCTAATGTTGAAGATAACAGAACTAATACCTACAGCAAATCAAAAGAGGCAAATTGACATTAATGGAAGTAAAATTTCATTTACACCCTTATCTGGGAGTATTATGTTGAGAACTTGTGTACTACATTGAGAGTTGAGACCTGATGGGAAAAGATGAAGATACAGCACTAAGAATGCAAACAAGCAGAGCAGTTATCAAAGCAAGTAACAGTTACTGTTAGAGATGAATATGACAGATAAGAAGGCAGAACACACCAAGAAAAGGAAAAGGAAACTGGAAAAGTATAACTGACTGGTCAGAAGTAGGACAAAAACTTGTAAGAAAATTAATGATCAGGAGATGGAGAAAAAAAGACAGAAGAAACCCGGGGCACAGAGGCTGTGTAAATAGAAAAATCAAAGAGATCAGATTTCTGTCAAAAACGGTAAACAAACTCCTAACTGACCTTCATCCATGTCAATGGGATCTGGCCTGGCTGGTTTGGTTTCTGGATTTGGATCGATTTCTCCAGGTTTCAGTTTCCGAGGATCATCAGCAGTTTCTTCCTCATTGTCTCTCTGAGCAGCTTTGTCCCTAAAAACACATTGTAGGTTTGTCACCACTGCCTCTTTGTTTCACCCCAGGCTCACAATAATCATCCCTTTAATGTCCCCAAAGACGAATCACAACAAAGTGACTTTGTACTAAGTACAATACATTTGTTATACAATTCATGAGTGATACAGTTACATAACCTTAAATCAGACATGAGAAAGAAACCAACATATTAGAACATTAAAATATTATATAAAATACAATACCCACACAGCTAGTAGTAGAGGCGCCTGCTCAGGTAATCTTTAACAATAAAAATAAGAACTGAAGCAGTGTGACAAAACAAGTTTTCCATTATGTTTTTATGTCAACTAATCACATCAGAATTAACAAAAGATCACAAGGGAACAGCACTTTCCTTCTCAAGGCCTAAAGAGACTCTGTAACATAGATGTCTCATTTTTCTTCTCTTTCACACATCCGCTCCTGCTGATCAACCAGCCAAAAAATACCCAAATAAACCTGAAATGGAAGCCCCATAAAAGCATCCATCTCGATATTCCTCTGGTCAGACTGACCATAAGCAAGACAATATGCATTTATCTCTATTCAAGCCTGCTCCCCAGGTTCCAGGAACTTCTTCATTCAAGTTAGACACAGCAAGTGAAAAGAAACAATCCCTGAAATTTGCTTTCAAAAGGACTCAAGTCAACTTGAAACCACCATAACTCAACATCAGGGGAGAACATCCCACACGACAACAAACTCCACAGATTTTCCAGGTATGCACCTCTGGCCAAACAGAAACTCACAGCAGGAACTCATAGTGCTCCAAACACTGGGCAGCAGTTCTCCCAATAATGGGGGCAATGGTTCTCCACTGGGTTGGCATCAGCTTGGCCAAGTGCAGCAGCTTCTCCTCCTCTTCCCGGGACCACTCTGTCTTTTTGATGCTGGGGTCCAGCCACTCGTACCTGCAACAAAGGAAAAAATTAAGGAAAAATCAGTGGGTAACTTGGATCTGCTTATCTTTAAGAGTGTTTTTATGACATATGTACTTGAGCTTTAAAATGTATTATTTAGCCAGCACTTTTCATACAAATACTGCCTATTTGTCTTTTCTCCATCTCTCCTCTGGCAAATTAAGTCACAGAATTAATCCTGAAAAAGTAAAAATTAAAACATCAAAGGTACCAGAAATAGTGGATTTGTTTGGTTTGGAGCCTTCAACAAATTATCTTAGTAATCCTCAACTGTTGTTGAGTACTGTAGTACTGCTGCCTCTATAAGAAGTACTCTAATAAATATGTGCAGTTCAATGGTTGACAAACCAAGTCTGATTCCCAAGCACACTCAAACTGCATGCATTTGCATTAGTTTTATGCTCCTACTTTTTATAAAAAATTAAATTTCACAGTGTAACTTCTAAATATTTACTCTCAAGCCAAACTCCCATTACGAGAAATTAGAAAATTTTATGTAAGAGAGATTAATATCTTACAATTTTACTTCCTTGGCAGTACCCACTGATCAAAAAATGTTCAAATACAGGGGAAAAAATGTATATAATTGTAAGCGATTCCGCATTTGGCAACACTGCAGTTAATAGTAAACAAAACACTTGGCTACTTCTCAACTATTTTCAAACAGTAAGAATTCAAAATATCCACAGTAAAATCAAACAATCTTAAAATTGTTGTTGCTCTGTGGACATAAACTAGTCTGTGGTGATGTCTGAATTTGCACTAATTATGAACGTCACGTTCCCAGACATGGCCCCTCTCGCTCACCATCTGGCTTTGCACTGCTTTGCTGATTTCCTGTGCAATAATGAAGCAATACGAGACCACTGGTTTTTGCCATATTTCATAACAGCTGCTTTGAGAATTTCATCCTGTAAAGAAAAACAAATAAACACCGTTATGGATTACAAAAACTGCCAAAACAGAAAGTCTGAGCTCAAGCAAAGAGAACACAGTGTATTTCATCTACTGGGTGACCCAGTGGAAACAGCACAACAGTGCTGCTTCGTTCCCATAATTTATTCTCAAAAGCATTTGTATTTCAAATACCAGTAAAATCAATACAGGTTCAATGATAATGACAAGACTGTTGTTCCAAACTTCAGATATCCAACAGAATTTCCAAACTTATTACTTTCAATGCTCTCTAATGCACTAGATTTTAAAGGCTCTGTATGTCTTCCTTGAAGGACACCAATAAAGAGGTAGGGAACTACATGTCTGGTAATGGCATCACAACTGGAGAAAAAAGTAATACCTCTGGGTGGTTTGTTTTAAATGACAATGTCTTTAGTTTTATGTCTTTAGTTCATATTTTAATGCAAATGGAATAAAAATGTAATGGATGCAGCTAGGAAACCAGGCTGGTCATATACATATGCACTGAGATTTGATCAAAAGCCAGAAGTCCTATCAATTGTCTGTCAATACATCCATCAATCCCTCTCTTCTTTCCTCCCAGATAAATGGGTTCATTATTTCTGGTTTGCTAAGAGAAAGTGGTATTTTAAATGCATCAAAGCTATTCTTGCAGCCTTGTCACGACAGATGCTCCTGAGTGTTCAGAGAGTGTAGCTGTGCTCAGGGTGCTCAGCTGTACTGTGCACGTTTGTCATCAAGGACAGGCTCTGTTTAGCACAGACACCTCTCAGGGCAGAGCAGCTTTAACTGTGAGTTGATGATCAGCTCTGGCTCAGGTTGCTACAACAAACAATTCCAGTAATTACTGTCATTAAATAAATAATAATTCCTTTTTTTCACCTTAATTTACTTGGTGCTGTATGGCACACAACAGCCTTACTTACCGGTGACATTAACAAGCTTTTTTGGCAAGTAACTGACCAGTTTGTGAATTACCTGATATCAACTGGCTCCACAGCTGTATTTTTCATGTTGTATGTATAATTACAAGGTGAGTAAAAAAAAAATAGCACCTATTTTACCTCTGGTGTAACAGTGATCTACTTGGGCACTGGAACGTACAGGAAGTGGTCACAGCACCTGACAGAGTTCAAGGAGCACCTGGACAACACTCTCAGGCACATGGTGAGTTTGTTGGTACGGTCCTGTGCAGGGCCAGGAGTTGAACTTCATGAACCTTTTTGATCCTTTCCAACTCAGGACATTCTATGAATTTATTTAATGCACTGCTCTTTAAAAGTCACTAAAATTAATCAATTATAGAAGGCCATATGAATGGGGTGAACACACAGGGAGTTTTCCTGTCCTCTGCTGACCCCAAATTTAGTGGCCTCCAGGCACATCCTTGAGATGTCACAAGTGCTTAAAAAGCACACACAGCGCATTTTATCTTCTATTTATTTTTCTTCACTTCTTTCTGGAACTAGGTACCTGCCCGGTGCTCACAGTGATAGAGTTCTGGATTTTACAGTGCCAGGCACATCCTTTTGCTTTAAACATGTATCTAAAAAACCTGACACCTCTGATTTCTCCTTTTATGATTTCCCTTTTCATGACAACTTGCAGTTCTGAAAGCATGGGACAGCAAAAATGGGGTGGAGGGGTTGCTCTTTTTTGGAACAACACATAGATTTCTGTGTACAGAACACTTGGGGCTGCAGATGAAGACTCCACACTCATCGACAAGACAAGAGGAAACGGCCAGATGTTGCACCAGTGGAGGCTTAGATTACTTATTAGGATTTTACTTTTTCATGGAAAGGGTTGTAAAGCACTGGAACAGGCTACCCAGGGCACTGGTGGAGTCACCATTCCTGAAGTGTTAAATAACCATGTGGCTTGGCACTTGAGAACATAGTTTAATGGTGGCCATGGTGGTGGTGGTGCTGGGTTGATGGTTTGGCTTGGTGATCATAAAGGTCTCTTCCTTCCAATCCTAAAAATTCTACAGCTCTACCATTTCCACATTTGGAAAGATCTCTGAGTGCAAAGTTTCCTGCTGCCTCATTTCCCAAGAGAACAGGGAACCTGCTTATGCAGTACAAGCCTGTGAGAGGGACATCTTGGAGTACAGCAGGGCCCACCCTTCCCCTGCAGTGGCTGTGGGGATGATTTTCCAGGGGAAAGGACACAAAACACAGAGATGGCTGAGTTTTCCAACCTGCAGCCTCCAGGAGAAACACCACCAATGTGATCTCCACCTACTGAGGAAGCAGGAAAGGAGGAAGGCACAGGTTGCTGGGCAATGCAGCCCATCAGAGCCACGGAAACACCGGATCAATCAGGCTGACCTCTGTGATCAGGCCGAGCACCACCCTGTGAACTAGACCAGGCACTGAATGCCACATCCGGTCTTTCTTTAACACCTCCAGGTATGTTGACTCCACCACTGCCCTGGGCAGCCCCTTCCAACGGCAAATCACCCGTGGGAAGAAATTCCTCCCAACCCCAAATACCTAAACCTCCCCGGGTGCATCTCAAGACTGCGTTCTCTTGCCCTGTCGCTGGTTGCCTGGGAGAACAGCCCGACCCCCACCTGGCTCCCCTCTCTTTCCAGGGAGCTGCAGAGAGTAAGAAGGTCCCCCCTGAGTCTCCTTTTCTCCAGGCTGAGCCCCTCCAGCTGCTCCTCGTTGGATTTGTGCTCCAGACCCTTCCCCAGCACCGCTGCCCTTCTCTGGACTGGTTGATGGAGCCCCCAGACCCGCCGCATGCCCGGACACAGATGGAGCCAGGACACATACAGAGGGGCCCAGCACACCCCAAAAACATCCCCAAGACACCCCAAATACACCCCCAAAGACACCCCAAACCTGACCCCTCGCGCCTGCGCACCAGCGAGGCCTCCCCCTCGCCCCATACCCTGGGACGACAACGAGGGACAAACAAACCCCGCCGGGCCCTACCTCGGTGTTCCGCCACACGCCGCCTTTAATCATAATCCGCGGCATCCTGGCGGCGAAGGAAGGGGGGGACGAGCCCCTGGAGCGAGAGAGTGGGGAAAGGCCGGGAGCGCCGCTCGCCTCAGAAGGGGCCGCGCACAGGCGGCCTCAGCGGGGCGGGGGCTGCCGAGGACGAGGCAAGGCGGGCCGGCTGCTCTGCGAGCTGAGCGGGGCCAGCGGCTTTTCCACGGAAGCGGGGCCAGGGGCTTTTCCACGGAAGCGGAGCGGGTCCTGCGCGTTTTCCAGGCAAGCGGTGGCGTCCGCTCTGCGCATGCGCAACGGCGGCGCTGGCGCCCCCTGGCGGCCGGAGGAGCGCCCGGCAGAGCGGCCGGCGGCGCTGGGAAAGGGAACGCGTTAAAAACTCCCTCAGGTTTCCCCAAAGGATGCGACTAAGGAAGGAAAAAGGGCGGCGGGAAGGGAATCTAAAAGGCACTGTCACGTTTATGGTGCGTTTTGTTAGTTTGATGAGGGGGGGAAAAATCGTTCTGTTTATATAGGGGAGGAGTTCTTCCCTGTGAGAGTGGGCAGGCCCTGGCACGGGTTGGGCAGGGAAGCTGTGGATGCCCCATCTCTGGAAGTGTCTAAGGGCAGGTTGGATGGGGCTTGGAATGACCTGGGAGAGTGGAAGGGGTCCCTGTCTATGGCAGGGACCTTTCTTTCACAGCAGAGACCTCACTTATTAGTGGACACACCATGTAGGATTTCCCAATTGCCAGGAGTGGTTCTCCAGCCCTGCACTCGGGCTGGGGCTCCCCAGCTGATGTGGGGGTCAGGATGATGAGAACATACTAACGGGGTAACTGGTGATGGATCTTTCTTAATCACTACAGACACTCCGTAGTAATAATTAGGTGCATTGCTAAGCTTATTCTTTTCTAATTCTTGGCTTCTTTTTTAATTTTTTGCTGTTTTGCACTATCATAAATTCATACACTAATTCTTTAAAGCTGGTGTCTGTGTATTTTGTGCTGACCCTCTTCCCCTGGCAAAACAAGCTTGTACTACAAACATCTGTAAGCACCACAGTTCAGGCACTTGCCTGACTTTACTGTAACTGCAAAGAGCTGGATCACTTGAAGATTCTTGCTTTAAATATGTGCATCTATTGAGGAGTTTCAATTCACTGTTGGAAAATTGTGTTCCAAATCACTGAATGGCTGCAGGAATTCTGGAGCACATCTAGTCCAAGACCCTACTCAGCTAGGGCAACCCAGAGCTGGTTGTCCAGGATCATAATAATGCTGACTTTAAATATCCAACCTCTCTCCTACATTACCAGAGAGCCTTTGCAACACATTATCTATATTTCCAAAGAAAAGTATGTGTTTAGGAGCAGTAAAAAAAAAAAAATCTGTGTGAGTTCCGTATTTATAATCTCTAAATTAAGCTGCAGGTTTCTTCTGCTGCTTCATGGACTGAGCTGCAACACCAAGGGTCAGTTCACACCAGCCCTTTGCTGTTGTCTTTCCTCACATAACAGGGTAACACTGTTATCAAAACTACTTACCACAGTCGGTGGTGTCCACTCAAGTGGGTAACTTGATAAAACGATTTGTCTGGATTTGAAGAGGAGCTGGAAGATGCATCCACCTGCCTTCACCCTGTACCAACTGCTGTTTGATGTAAGTGGCTCTTACACATGGTATTTTAGATGATCGGTGAAATTCTTAAAATAAATTTAAGCACTCCAAGACATTGCTAAGGTTTTCAATGTTACTAAAAATAGCATTCACAATTAGCAGCAGGTCTTCAAAGTAAGAGAAGTTATTTGAAAATAACATGATCTGTTGCAACAAACAACACAGTAGCTACCAGCCTGAGAAAAGGTAAGGCATTTTGTACCACACTTCTTAACATTAGACCTTCACATAGAATTGAAAATTCATTAAACCAAAATAAATAATTCAGTACATTACCATTTCTGTCAGACTACTCAAAAAATTATCAAAACCACAAACAAGGTAAATGTCCAATAAACATTTTATATATACAGAAATAGAAAACATCTTCATATCACTGTTGTCTAGTGATGACATGAATATTTTCTTTCTGTAATCTTGTGAGATACTAATTTTTTTCTCTTGCAAAAGAACCTAGGAGGCAACTTCAGCAAATGAGAGGTAGCATTAAGCCTCCAGATGAACTTGTAATTTTTATATGAAAAGTTATTACTGTAAAATACAACATACATTTCTTCCCTGCCCTTTAAACATTCACTTAGAAAAGAGATTATTTACAAGCCATTAAGTGGCATAGAATAACTGTTTAAACTGATGAACATTGGCCAAATCCCAACTGACCTCAAGGTACTAAGCAGTTACTCGGGCATGAAAAAGTGTCTCCAAGATCTTTAGCACAGCCTGTGCTAAAACTGAACCTCTCAGAAAAACCTGGAGCAAACCAGTACTCCAGGTTTCACTCTCTGAACCAAAATGCTGGATGCATCCCTTGCCAGCCGAGGAACATAATAAAGCCACTAAGAAATCCACAACACGCCAATCTCTCCAGAATCAGCTTGCCATTCCCAGCCTCATGTTCCAAGCTTGTGCTGCTGCTTATGCTTTTCCAGCAGTTTTTTGGTAGGCAGGGTCACGTTACACTTGCCACAGGTGTGCTTTTTTTTGTGCGTTTTCATGTGCTGTTGGAAAGCACATTTATCCACCGTGGAGTATTTACACCTCCTGCAGCGCAGCCGCGAGTGAGTCAGCAGGTGGCGCTTGAGGTGGCTGGACGTGCGGAAGGTCAGGGTACACTGCTCACACTTGAAGGGCTTCTCCCCAGTGTGGATCCGCAGGTGCAGCTTCAGGTTCCCGTTGTGGACCGTGCAATAGCCACACTCCTCACACCTGTAGGTCTTCACAGGGAGCTCCTTGTGTTCGCAGAGACAGCCCGAGGATGAGCTTCCCTCCCCGGAGTGTGAAGCCAGGTGACGCTTCAGAGACAGCCACTGGTTTGTGGAGTAGTCACAGCTCTTGCACTTGAAATGCTCCATGTTAAAATGTGTGACCCTGTGTCTTCTCAGGTGGCTGGAAGTACGAAACCTCATCTGGCAAACAGTGCAGCTGTAAGGTTTCTCACCCGTGTGAGTTCTTATGTGGAGTTCAAGGTTGCTTAAGATATAAGTAGTGTACTTGCACTCTGCGCACTGGTAGAATGGTGGCTGACCTTGTGCTAGCAAATAATTTTCTCTGCCCCTCTGAACATCTCTCTGTACTCCAAAAACTTCTGCTTCTGAGGAACCAAAATCCCTTTCTGAAAACACGCCTCGGTGCATTTCACGATGCAATTCAAGATTATCTAAACACTTCTCTACATAAAGGCAACTACCCAGCTGCTGTCCATTCTTTACATGAAGGAGGCTGTGTTTCTGCAAATGGTTTGATGATTTAAATGTCTTATTGCAATCTTTACACACAAATGGTCTTTCATCTGTATGTACCTTTAGGTGCAGCCTGAAGTTGTTATCAACAGCAGTAGCATAGCTGCAGTGCTGGCACCTGTATGTTTTGAATGTATCTCGATTGGAAGGACATGGATCTTTTGAGTTTTCCACAATATCATGATATCCATCATCATCTTGCACTTGTGAATGAGAGGCCTCTGATTTGAAGGGAAGTTCCTCTTTGTACATGACAGTGTCCCTTTGGTAGGAAGTGTGAGGAACTTCAGATCTACACCCAAAAACAGCCAGGCTGTAGCTTCCATGGCTGTTTTCAGGGACTTTCTTCCCAGAGCGCACTTTTTTATTGTTCTGCACATCACCTGCTTGCTCACTGTCTGCTTCTGAAGGTATTACTCCCTCACTGAGGCAACCATTTTCTCTACCAAAGAGAGAAACGTGGCCCTGAGAATCACCATTAGCTTTGCATATTTTGCTGTACTTTTTGCTTGGACCTGCATGACCATCAGCCTGTAACTGTTCATGAAATTTCTTGTGAAAGCTGAGATGTCCTTTAGTGTAAAACACCAAGTTACATTCATCACATGCATAATTCTTTAAAGGTCTTTGAGTTCTCTTTCTTCCACTTACATGGTCAAGTTGCTGCCCTTGGCACGTCTCTGGCCCTGCATGGAGCCTCCTGTGTCTCTTTAACTCCGAGGTGCTGGTGAAAGCTGACTGGCAGAACTCACAGGAATATGGTTTAGCCCTTGTGTGGATGTAGCTGTGCCTCACCATGCCTGCAAAATATAATGAAAAAAAGGTGCAGAACCTGCACTGGTACAGGTTATACCCAGCATGCCAGTACATGTGAGTTAACAGGCAGGAGAAGGTACTGCAGGAGTACTTGCACTGAGGGCACTGGTATGGTGGTGTCTCTTTATGTGCCTTTATGTGGTGAATAAAACTCCTTGGACTTGATGAAGCAAAGGAACAAATTCTGCAGGAAAAACTAACTGGCACACCCAGAGGTGTAACATCCCTCTCAACTTTAATGAAAAAGTTCTTGTATTTACGTTCTCTTCTCTTGGTCTCATACTTTCTTTCTTCAGATCCTCTCTGCCTCTCTTTCCTTGCATTTATTCTGTTTTTTCTTGCCTTTTGCAACATAGTCATTTTCTTATGCAATTTAAGGTGATTCTTAAGGTTGAAAGAAAAGAAAAAGGTTCTTTTACAAAAGCAGCATTTATGTATTTTCTTACCTTTGTGAGCTGAATACATATGTTTCTTTAGGTGTGCACTGCATTTATACACAGAACTGCAAAACCTGCACTGGAAATTCAATCTTTCATGCTTCTTCGTACAGTAAGATGTTTTAGAAAGAGGTGAGAGGGTCACATTACTACTCGGCCACACTAAACCTTCTTGCTGGCTTTGGGATTCTTTTTGATTTGAGTGAGAAGAAACAACTTTTTGTCGCTGATATTTTTTTCTAGGAAAAGGTGTTAATGTCTTAAAAATATGCTCTCCAGTAGTATCTGATTGAGCAGAAGTGGAAACATTCACCTCAAGTTTCCCTATGTCCTTTAGAAGTCCTTCAGAAGTAGAACATCCATCAAGTGGTTCTGAACAATTTAAGGTAAATTTCTGTTCTTCCTTTGTGCCATGATCTAGAAGAGAACTCGGAGTTTCATCTTCAAATTTGGTTATTTTTGTGTTATCAGCTTCAGTATCTCCACTCTTTGAAGAATCAGGTTCTACAGGGAGATATAAAAAGTCACATGTATGACATTTCATACAATCACAAATATTCATTGGTTAATCAGGAGTAACAATCTCAAATTGCCTAACGACTTGCTTGCTTCTTGTCATTCTTCTGCTTCCTTAATATTTCCCTCTCTCCACCTTTTTTCCTAAAGCCTCTCTGCATGTTTCCCTTTGCCCCCAACATGTAAAGGCTGCTCTCAGTTACGAGTCTCCTTCTTTCCACTTTCTCTTTTCACTAAAAGCTCTGAATTTGACAGGACAGTACATTCCCTACAGTTCCTAACAAAACAGGTCTTTGCCAGAATTCCTATCAAAGTGCTGTCATCAAACTTTGTCAGGGCTCCATTCTCACAAATATGGTACTTTTGCTTTCTTATTTTCAGAACCTATTCTCTGATGAAAGGTTGCCCTTTTGCTCACTACAGTAGAATGAAACAACTTCCCGTACTTTCACTACTTCTCACGAGTCTGTGAAAGAACTAAACCCACTCCAGCCAATATTCTCCTTCTGCTACATATAATATTAATCTATGTTGAAATACTTACTCTAAAATAAATGAGTTTCATGCTGTTCTACAGACTATCTTATTTCAAAAACCTGACATTGACAATATTTCTTAAACTCCTGAACTAAACTTATTGACCCCTTACCTTCCATTTCTGCAACTGCCTCCATCTCCTTATGCATTTTGGGTTGTTCCTCTGGACTGCCGTCACAAAGAACACTTGCAACACTGTTAAGTTCTTCTTCTTTGGGTACCACTGCCAAAGTCACTGCTCTGGGATCATCTCTGACTTCACTGCCAGCAGAGGAGACGAGAGGAGGGATCTCCTGAAAGCCACCATCACATTCTTTTCGGCTACTGCTTTTGTTTATCTCTGCAAGCTCTATTTTGCAAGAGGACGCAGGTAACGCGCAATTCTGGCCACATTTATCCAGATCCGCATCACATCCATCACTTAAAAACGATTTTGATGTGTTACACACACCCTCAGCCAGCCACTTCTCTGCAGGGTACTCCACGCAATCCTCTTCCTTTGGCACGGCCTTGTTTTCATCCCAGCCGCTCACACCGCCACCTGCAGCCGTCGCATCGCTTTTTATACAAACCATGCTATTCAATTTAAACTCCTGCTCCACCTCGGCAACCGACCCCTCCTGCTCCCCGGTGTCACCTTGGAGGAAATCCTCATCGTTCAGCACAAAGACAGTGATCGGCAGAACGACCTCAAACACCTCCGGCTCTGCGGGAAGACAATTAGAGCAATTCCCTAAAAAAAAACAAACCCACATATCCTCTCCCCTACAGCGCCCACACGCCCCCCCGCCGCGAACACTCCGCATGCGCACTCCCCCGCCGGCCCCACGCATCCGCATCCCGCAACCTCTCCCGGGTCTCTCGGGCTCCTCACCTCCCTCGGGAGCCGCGCCGGGAGCCCGTCGGGCCATGGGGCCCGTCCCGCCGCCTCCCGCCAGCTCCGCCGTGGCCCGGACCGCGATCTGCGCATGCGCCGACCGGGCGGGGCGGGGCGCGGCGCGGAACCACCGCCTCCTGATTGGACGGGGCAGAGCGGAGGGGGCGGACTCGACGCCTTCTGGAATGAGATCATTTTTAAGGTCCCTTCCAACACCAACCATTCTGTGGTTCTGTGACTGATTCTGTTTTGTGGTTCTGTGAGTTGTGGTTGGAATGCACCTCTGGAGACCATCCAGTTCAACACCCTGCCAAGGCAGGGTCACCTGGAGCAGGTAATGTGGTCCAGGTGGGTTTGGAAAGCCTCCAGAGAAGGACAATCCACAAAACCTCTGGGTAGCTGTTCCAGTGCTCTGCCACCCTCAATGGAAAGAAGTTCTTCCTCTTGTGGAGGTGGAACTTTGTGTTTTAGTTTATGGCCATTGCTCCTCATCCTGTCTCTGGGCACCACCAAAGAGTCTGGCACCATCCACTTGTCGCCCAACATTGAGATACTTACATGTATTGATGAGATCCCCTCTCAGTCTTCTCCAGACTAACCAGGCCCAGCTCCTGCAATCTCTCCTCATAAGATAGATGCTCCAGAGCCATCATCATCTTTGTGGTGTCTGCTGGACCCTCTGCAGCAGCCTCTTCCTTGAATTGTGGAGACCAGAACTGGACACAACAGATGACAGACCCTGCCTGGCAAGGTCCTTGTCCTGCCAACCCAGGGATTCCCCCCTGCTGCCAGCAGCCTGCTCTGGGCACTGTTTTATAACCACCCTCAGCTGTGGTCCCAGGTCCTGTACTGGGGTAGGATTCCCAGCTCACGTTTTCCAGGTTCTCTACACTGGAGTGGTACCTCCAGAAGAGAGTGGCGTGTTAAGCTATTCCAATGAGAGGAAGTTCCCCTACTCCCTGTCTTCTTCCCCCGATAAAAAGCATGTAAGGAACTAATTTTATGCCTTAATTTCAGAGCCTTCCACCTGACAGACATGGAGCTGCACCCATTTGTAGCACATTTGTTCAGTTTGTGAAATTCCGGTGACATCCTTGTGTTTTCAAGTAGAAGTGACAAAGTCAGGACCATTGTCAAAGTCTTCCAAGCTGTGAGTATTAAATTAGGAAAATATGAGAGGAATCTTGGCTTTTGTGTTTAAGCACTCACTGATTTTAGGAATCTCTGCAGAGTTAGAAGACTTACTGATACTCCCAAGGTGGGTGAAGAAGATGCTGTGGTGAGCAGGATGGCTTGCCTAGTGTTTTTCCTGCCAGATCAAGCATGTAAAAAAATCAAAGTAATAAAAAAGGCTCCTCCTGGCAGAACTGTCTGGGTGTCCTCCACAAGATGGCTCTGCAACCACAGGTTCTGCAGCAGAAGAACCTGAAAATACAGGAGGGGTCTCAATAATCCTGTCTCTGACTGAATGGCCCAGAGGATCCCTTCTGGGAAGGGGAGGTAGAGAAGATCTGAGTTTCAAATAGAAATGAAGAAGAAAAAGTACATAATCTCAATTGAAATTGTCAAGCTAACAGAAAGATGGTATTCCACACATTTGTTGTTCCCATTCCATAGGTGACTTTCAAAATAAAAAAAAAAAAAAAAAGGAAAACAACCCTAGATGTGTAAAGAGACTAAATTGGAAGAAACCCTTTATGAGTCTTAAAATCTCAGAATCATCCAAGTTGTAAAAGACCTCTAAGTTCACTGAGTCCAGTCATTAACCTAATACTGTCAGTTCCACCACTAAACCATGTCTCTGAGCACCACAACTACATGTTTTTCAGCTATTCAGGGATGGTGACTCCATCATTTCCCTGGGCAACCTGTTCCCATGTTTCACAACCCCTTCTGTGAAGGAATATTTCCTAATATCTAACCTAAACCTCCCCTGAGTCCATTTCCTCTTGTCCTATCCTTTGTTACTTGGGAGAAGAGACTGGACCCCCACCTGGCTACAACCTCCTGTAAGGTTGTTGTAGAGAGTGAGAAGGTCTCCCTCTGAACCTCCTCCAGAATAAAAACCCCCAGCTCATTTTAGTTGTTCATATATTCTCAAACCAAAACCATTCTGTGAAAAATTGAACACTATAGGAAATTGAAGTAACTCCAATAAAATATAATTATTTGAAGTGTGATTTTTTTTTTATGTCTTTGTGGACAGAATGGTGGCACAGATTTACCTCAACTAACATAAGGTATTGACCTAAAATGTGTAACTTTAGAGTGCAGTCACCTTAGGCAGGTGATAGAGCAGTGTTTTTTATCCTCATGCATCTGATGCTGAAGGTTGGAAGGGCTTATGACAGTAATTTCGTAAGATCTTATATCAATATCCTTCAGTTTGCCAGCCAGGGCATGTAACAAAAAATCAAGCTGGAAATATCTTAGTTGAGCAAAAAGCCTGAAAGTGCAGGGATAAAAGATAATGTCACTTTCAGACCAGGGAGAGTTCTGGGGAAATAATGTAAGAACAGTTATGGTCTGGCAATAAGAGCAGGAGAAGTGGTAGATGAACACAAATCAGCTGGTAAAGCATAGAAAAAAAGCTGGATAAGTTGGAAATCAAATCACTACTTGATCAGCTAATGTAAAGAGGGAAATATCTCCAGAAGTGTTGGTCAGCACAAGTGCAGCTGTATTAGGACTGTGAGAAGCTACAGCCACTGAGATCTTTTCAAGAGCCAGTATGTTGCAGTAACAAACCAGAACTTACAAACAAAATGACTCCTTTGACTGTAAAACCTGCTGGGTTGTTGCCTTTCTGTTTTTTACACAGCCATTGACTTATTTTTTCCCCCCTTTTTTTCTCCAGAGGGAGGAGGAGAAAACACATCAGTGAGGACAAAGAGCTGAGCACCACTCAGGGACAGAGACGTCTGACACCAACCACCCACGGAGAGGTGCAGGTGGGACTGAGGGAGTCACACAAGTCCCAGCACGTTCTGCTTTCCAATATTTTCTGCTCCAAGCACAACTCCTCATCACTAAGTTCACCTTGAACTTGTTGAAACTGTAAGGGTAGGGAAGAAATGCAATCTTATGATTAGGGCACAGGAGCCAGGAAGTTTGATTTCTCTTCCTGTGTTTTTCTGCAGCTTTGTAAAAATCTCTGCTGTTTGCAAAGCATTTCAAGCTCTTCAAGTTGCTTTAAGAGAACTGAGCGGTTCTCTTACGTGTTTCCAGCTCTCAGTATTGGAAACAGAGTTTGATTTATTGACATACACAACATTTCTCTAAATCAGAAGACAAATATATCCAAGGTAAAACTCAGGAAAACCTGGAAATACAGAGCCTTTTCTCTGTTAAATTGAGCATGTTCCATTCTACTGAATTTGCTCTTTTTCTCTTAATACACTCATGAAACAGTTCAAGATGAAAGGAACATTTTAAAGGTAATTGATTCCAAACCCCCTGCCATGGGCAGGGACAGCTTCCACTACACCAGGTTGCTCCAAGGCCCATCCAGACTGGCCTTCAGCACTTCCAGGGTTGGGGCAATTCTCTCATGCAATTCTGATATGAAAGACAAAGAATCTCTGCCAGAAAGAACAGATAACTTCTGAATAAAGTACGACTGCTTTTTATAAAGCCACACTGATCTGAACCCTTAGCCCAAAATTCTGAGTTATGGGGTTTGTTGCAGTTTAAGAGAGAAACAAGAAATTATACTAAATATTTCTGTCAGTCAGTCCTGGTCAGAGATGCTTCCCTAGAAGAGAGTGAATCCTGGAGACCCTGTGCCTTAGATACATGCTAAAATGCACAAGCTGTTCACTTCCCCTCTTCTCAGATCTACATTCTACAAGAAACATTGCAGACTCTGCTCTCATTTCTATTCTTTTACAGTTCTTGATCCCTTTTTCCTACCTGCAAGGGTGTTGTTTGTTTGTTGTTGTTGTTTTGTGGGGTTTTTTTGCTTTTTGTTTTGTTTTGTTTGTTTTTGGGTTTTGGTGTGGTTTTTGTTTGCTTGTTTTTGTTTTTTTGTTTGTTTGGGTTTTTTTTATTGTTTTGTTTTGTTTTGCATTCTCCAGATTCTCATCTTTCTGTTTTCTTTCCCTGTTCTTTCTATTCCAAACCATTTTGCTCCCAGTCTTATCCTCATTTTTCAGAGATTTTCATTTGGCTGAGCTTGCTCCTTTCTCTGCAAGTAGCTCCCCCAGTTCCTTCTACTCTCCATATCACTGGCCAGCCCTTTGGTGACCTGCATCTTCTTGGAGAAATCTTTACAGGGAAAAGCCTTGCTCAGCCCCAGTGACCCTGGAGTGGATGTGCTTAATGATCCAGAGGTTTGTGGGAAAAGGAGCTATGCTGGGAGGGGCTCAGTGCCAACACAGTGGACAATATAGATGTCAAACTGAGCTCTCCTGAGCATCTATAAACCGGTTTTTCCAGGGGCTCATCTGTGTCACATCTGGAAAAACATAATGAAAGCCACCAAAGACACAACACTGTCCACAGGTTACTTCTGTGACTTGATTGCAAGTTGCTGCTTCAAAGGATAGAAATGCTAAAGCTTTTCAGCAATAGTGTATGTCCAATTGTATTTTTCTGTTATTTGACATACGCAAAGCATTTCTAAACATTGGTCTTAGAAGTGACTGGGTTTTTTTTTAATTGAACCATTCTGAAAAAATACCAGTGTGAAACTAATGTGGCAAAGAAAATTTCAGCTTGAAAGTTCTAGCATAACAAGACTTTATTGTGGAAAGTGTGAGGAAATATTAACATAGGGTGTTGATGCCTCCACCTTCAATACTAATTTGAAATCTGAACATTAAAGTACTGCCAGTAAGAGAGTAATGAGCCATCAGTTGTCAAGAATAATATTGTAGGGAAAGGTCAGCTGTTTGGGAAAGCAAGTGCCTGTGGATTGACCAGGTTAATCATAAAAATAAGTGCATTGTTGCCCAGTTGTCAGTTGCTGGGTAACTCACAGCTGAGGTAAAGTATATTTGCTTCCTGTCAGGAGTTTAATGATTTACCATCTATGTGGAGTGTGTGAGACTGAAACACGTGTAGAAGAGACAGGAAGCAACTGGCTGTGTTGGTGGAGTTTAGGTTATGATTAAGACATGAAGCCCAGCCCAGTTACCTGCACACAGGTGGGTGCCTTGGGCTGGCTGAGAATCTCTTGGCTGCCCTGGTGGATCTGCTGCTGCTGAAGGTCCTGAAGGAGCAGGTGTCCTAATGACCCTAAGGTTAGCTCAGTTGGCTAGAGCATGGTGTGATAACACCACCAAGGCTGTGGGTTCAATCCCTGGGTGGGCTATACACTTAAGAACTGGACTCAATGATCCTTGTAGGCCCCTTACAACTCAGAATATTCTGTGAAATGTAATTGTGGCATCTTGGCCAGCCCTTTGAGGATATCTCCCGTATCACAGACCATTTGGAACAGTGCCAGAACTTCATCTGTGGGCTGACTCAAGTCCTTAAAATGAGATTGAGCTACAGATTAAGAGACTTTCACCCCCCATGTCCACAGCTGGACATGGTGTCAAAGCTCTTGTTATATCTCAGAGAGATATTCAGCTGATCAGCCACCACAGACGTGGTTCAACTGCCTAAGCATGAGTGTCCAGTACTGTCTGAGGTGCCACAGGGCTCGTGGGACATCATTGTGGGCTGTCAGATGTGACAAGTAAAAAGGGAAAATGAGCCCTTCTGGAAGAGCATCTGTAGACCAGGCAAGGTAATTCAGGATGTCTTAAATGGTTCAACAATTTTATTTAGGCAATGCTGTCTAGCTGCTCTGTTTGATCAGGCAATCTCTGGACTCCATTGATATTACTGACTGCAAGCTCAATTCAGTTGTCTGGCCATGAATAACAATAAAAAGTTCCCCTATTAGTTTTTCTGTATCCTTGATTTACTTAAACTAACTTAAAATAAAACATGCACATCAGATAAAATAAACTAACATAATTTATTTGTGGAAAAGCATTTTCACAGGCACAAGGATTGGAGACAGACTTGAAAATGTGATAACAGAATTTTTGTTGCTGTTTTTCTGTTGGCTTTTAAAATTATATTATTTGATCGTGTCTCTGGTTCTTCACACAGTTTTTGCATGACATTCTCCCCTTGAAGGTGGTGAGGCCCTGGCACAGGTTGCCCAGAGAAGCTGTGGCTGTCCCATCCTTGGAAATGTTCAAGGCCGGGTTGGATGGGGTTCAGAGCAATCTGGGGTAGTGGATGGTGTTCCTGCCCATGGCAGGGAGTTGGAATGAGATGATCTTTAAGGTCCTTTCAACCCAAACCACTCTATGGTTCTAGGATTCTATGTGGCAGAGCATTTTTCCTGGTTGGAGGCCTTTTGGTGTGATCTGGTCATGCCCTGTTGTGAATTTCTCTTGCCCTCCAAAACTGGGTGCTTGGATCCCAGAGGCCATTTGGATATTATCCATCCACCTCTCTGTCTCTGCCAGGCTACACCAACAAATTAAACAGTGACAGACACCTGCACAAGGCAGGGGAACTCAATCCATCTTTAATCAACAAGGCATTGGCCTGGTTTATCACAGATTCATGAAATCATAGAATCACAAAATAGTTTGAAATGAAAGGGACCTTAAAGATCATCTCATTCCAACCCTCCTGCCATGAGCAGGGACACCTTCCACTGGAGCAGGTTACTCTGGCTTGGATCCAGGCAAACTAAAATTCTCCTAAGCAATTTCCAGGTGCCGTTTAGGCATCAGCATGAGCCAGGGACAATTTCCCAGAGAAACAAACAGAGATTTGTTTCCTTACTAAATCAAGTGACAACCTCTGGCACCAGTGACACCATCTAGAAACATGGTGGCTACAACATGTAAGTATCTTTTTTTAAAAAATTGTTGTTTAAAAATATTACTTAAAAAATCCCCTCAAAACCTGGGCTATACTCTGCTCAGATGTGGTCTGTGGAATTTTAGTCAGCTTCATTACTTGTCTGCATTTTGGAGGAGTGTTTCAATTGAAAGCAAAATAGATAAATTATTTTTCAATTGTTTTTCAACTTTGTTTTGTGTTCTGCAGTCATAGCAAAAATCAACAGTATTATTCATGCTGACAAGATTGAAAATTATGGAAAAGGAGTAGCCAAAGCTTTTTGTGTTTGCAGCCTTTTCCCCAGCTAAACAGGTCCTGTCCCTCCTAGCCTATTGTTGTATTTTTCTTCCAGCTTAGATTATTGTATCCTAAAGTCCTTGAGGTTATACTTTTTGTAATAGTAAGAACATGAGGGGCACTTTGTGTGATACTAAAGTTCTCTCCAGAAATTATTTTCCTTTGCACATTGCAGAGTACCAAGTCTGGCTTCAAATCAGTTAATGCAAGAACAAAATACTCTTTCTTTTCCATCACTTTGCCATGCATAAGTGACAATTACACAGCACATTGGAAGTGATGGAGGCATTCACCAAAGGGTAGAGTCTGCACGTTAGAGTAAGATAATTACTAGGGTGATTTAGGAGTCAAAAGGCTTTATATTTAGATTTTTTACTGTGAGGGTGGGGAGGCCCTGGCACAGGTTGCCCAGGGAAGCTGTGGCTGCCCTATCCCTGGAAGTGTGCAAGGCCAGGCTGGACAAGGCTTTGAGAAACCTGGTGTAGTGGAAGGTGTCGTTGCCTTCCTGAATCTGTCTTCATGCTTACCTGGATTTCTCTGTAGAATTTTTGAGAAGTCCAGTTCTTGCCCCAAATGGAGCTTCATTCCCTAGTAGTTCATGTGAGTCTGTGCATCTCAGATAAATTTGTGAAGGTCACAAAGTGCACTGAGATTTCAAAATACAGCTATTAGAGAAATAGCCATTGTTATTCTTGTTTTTAATAGCTGCTGACAGTGAGGAATATTTTGAGGGTAAGTGCCAAGTTAGAAGCTGTGTTTCTGAATAGAGCTTTTCAAATGTGCAAGGGCTCTATTATGTTTGGGGTAATTTCATGAGAAGCTTTATGTGGGTTTGTCTGGACTATCATCCAAGAAATATCTGATGAAAGGGGATCAGACTGACACAACAAAGACTGGCAGTTGTACTTACATGTCCTCTTTTGGAGCCAGTTTTTGAGTTTGGTTGTACTAAAGATGTTGTACAGTTCATCTTTGCAAGTCTTTACCAAATTTACTTGAGCTGCCTGAAACAGCATTTTCATTTCATGGTAAAAGTCGAAGTTTCACAGTATATTTTCATTCTCAGTATAAGCAAACCCCCAAGTATAAAACCCTTTCTGCCCATTTAGAAAAGTGATGCTTTAAAGAAAGAATAAATATATACAGAGAAAATTCACTTCAAAATGAAATTATCAATTCAAAGTTTATTTTGTTGTTTGATTGTTTTTTAACCTTAATATGAGGTGCTGGAGTATGTCTAAAGAAGGGCAAAGGAGCTGGGGAAGGATCTGGAGCACAAGTCCGATGAGGAGCAGCTCAGGTTGCTGGGAGGGCTCAGCCTGGAGAAAAGGAGACTCAGGAAGGACCATCTTGCTCTCTACAACTCCCTGACAGGAAGGCAGGGCCAGGTGGGGGTTGGCCTCTTCTTCCAAATAACAACTGAGAGGACAAGAAGCAGCCTCAAGTTGCACCACGGGAGGTTTGGATATTAGGGAAAATTTCTTTATTAAATGGGTTATTAATTATTGGAACAGGCTGCCCAGAACAGTAGTGGAGTCAGCATCTCTGGAAGGATTTAAAAGATGTGTAGATGTGGCACCTGGGGACATGGTTGAGAGGTGGACTTAGCAGTGCTGGGTTAATGACTATATTCAGTGATCTCAGAGGTGTTTTCCACCCTAAATGATTCTGTGATTCTCTGATTAACCTCTGATTTAACAGTTCTAGTGGTCCAGGACATGGCACATATCCCACTGTATCCTGTCAGGATATGGAGCAGGTAATCATGTTATTACTAGGCAACCAAATGGGCAGTTTCCAGTGGATGGCATTCAGCAGCAATTACCTAATTTGAGGTGGCTTCTTTGTGTTATGCATGACTACACCAGAGCTGGTGGCCAAATTCCTGATTTGGAGAGGGATTTTCTACAGCCAACAGACCTTAGAGTGTAGTACAAGCCACTCTAAATTAGATACATGTATTTAGGCAAGTGATTTCCAGTCTGTATTACCTGTATTGACTCCTTCTCCACTGAGTATAATGGGAGCCTGGGCTCAGTTGTAAACATGTCCATTTAGGTTTGAAGAGATGCCAAAAAGCACAAAATCAATTAACTGCCTAGAGACAATTTGGTCTTTAAGCAGCAACGTATTTATTCACAGCGACGGGAAGCGAATAGGTTAACACCGCACAAACTCGCTTCTAAGTTTTCTTTAAGAATTGAGCTAATTGATCCAGTTGACATTCAAGATTACATCATCTTTACATACGTATTCATACAGTTTTATCATTTGATTATCATATTCATAGGAGGTGGAGTTCAGGTGGGGCTTGGGGTGGAGCCTTCCAGAATCTTCCCTTGGCACAGTTTTTAGGTGGTCGTTCAGGCCTTCAGCCTCATCCTGGTGGTCGTTTTCTCATCTTCCTTACGCTGAACCTTCAACTTTCCCTCGTTAGCTAACTCACTTGCTGAGCTGTTCAAACATCTTGGCTCATGGCCTTCTCTGATGCCCACCTTATCTGTATCTATGACTACTAGGTCCTAGGGTATAGCACTCCCGACTTCTATTCAAGGTTTTAGGTCTAACAAACAGAACAGAACAAGCTGCTCACAGCATTCCAAAGCCAGGCTGCAATTCTTTTAACATGAAAGTTAACCCTTTTTGGGCCTTACTTTTGCCTCAGAAGTTGGAGCTGACTTTCCCCATGTACTGCTCACCAGTGAGATGAGAGCTTTCTGAGAACTAATTAGTGTCAATAATTTGAAGCCTCCTGTCCATTTATTATTATTATCTTTGAAATATGCCTGAGACCATTTTGGACCTTAGATCCAGAACATGTGAGTAAAACAAGGCTATCTTTTCACTAAAATATTTTTAAGTACAGAATCCTACTGAGGCAAAGCTCTGTAGTTCATACAGAACAACTCAATGACAACTGGGTTTACCTGAAACTGTCTCCTTTAGGAACTTGTGTTGACTTGGCTGTTTGATTTAGCAATCAGCTATAAAAGACAACATTTTTGAAGCTACACTAATGAAGATACTTGGAGTGATATTCTTCTGACCACATTTTTGAATCTGAGAAAATTACCTCAGGCTCTCTTTATTGTCAATGGGAAGAAACAGGAATTTAGCGTGTGAGTCATCTGACCTATTTTAGATGTCCATTTTGGAGTGATGAGCTGCAGATGAAATGCTGACTTGTCTCCACTGAGTGAGTACCAGAGGGTTTTTAACTTAGTTGTAGATGTCTACTGGGATCAGGTGAACTGATCCCATCCCCTCTTCAGGGTGAAATGAGGGTGTACCTTCCCTGGATACCTGAGTATCTTCTGACTTCACTGACTTAGCCCACAGTCTTCATCATCACAGCAATCCACACTTAACCTCTTTGTCCATCTACTCCAGGGCTGCCAGTGGTCTGTGGTTTACAAAGGACAGCTTCCTCATGCAATCCCCCATTCCCTGACATACAGTCTCTGTCCTTTTATCCTTTGACCATCTTAAAGCCTACATTTCAGTAGCAAGTCTGGTGGATAAAACAAACCACCTCTGTCGATGAGGGGACTGAAAGCACCTTTCATAAGAATACAAGGTGGGCAAAAATTTGTGATACAACTTCATGTTCTTCCTCTTTGCCAGCAGGCAGAGATGTTGCTTATATGAGGGAAAACTATTAAGAGGAAATTCGTTATTGAACTGCATAACTGAAGCCCAAAACTTCATTAATTAATAAATAACTTGAAAGATTTTGAAGCTTTTGGAGCAAGTGAAGACTTGGAGAGAAAATAGGAGGGTTTAAGGATTTGTCTTATTTTTTTGTGGCATTTTGTGTGCTTTTACAATACTTTTACTCACTCCACTGCTCTAAACATCTTTTTCAGTGTCTGGGAAAGTTTATTCTTTTAGAAGCCAGAGAATGCTGCAGAGAACGTGCTGGTGCCTTACTGGAAGAGCCTTACAGGTACCAACAATTCTCTGCATCAAAAAAGTGCCAAATTCATCTTCCCTATGTTGTCCAGGTGAGTGCAAGTAGGACTTTCACAGTCAAGCCAGAATCATTCAAATACTAATAACATCAGTGCCTTGGTCATGTTTCTACAGGAAGAAATTTGTAATTAAAAGCCTCTGGAAAAACAATATTAAACTTGGGCAACTAAAATACTTTTTTTTAAATAGGCGACTGTTCCAATGCCTCACCATGTTCACAATGAATAATAGCAATAATAGGTATTATTATTATTATTGCTTTGTTATTATTATTGAATACTTTAATGTCAGTAGACACTTCCAGATAACAACTGATCTCATCCAGATATGGCGCATATTTCTCCACCAAGAATGCCTTTCACTCCAATGATCCTTCACCATTGACTCCAGGAGACATCTGGATGATGAGTTTCAACTAGAACTGAAACATTTAAATGAATTTTTTTAGCTGAAATAAATTCTGTGCTAATGTTAGGGCTGTGAAAGCTATTTAAGTACCTTACAGATTTTAATCTATTCTGTTACAAGTCAATAAATAAGTTTTCTTCAAATATTCTGGTTATAAAAAGCATTTCAGTAGATGTGACAGACAAATATTTTAATATATTCAGTTTCAGGCAAAAATAGATTGATATTACCCTGTCAACTCCATGCATTGAAGTGGTCACAAGTCAGTGTCACAGAAATGATGAGTAAAAAGAGGGTTATAATTATAGTTCTTTATTTACCTCATGGTTTTTGTGCCTGTTGTATTCATGCCCTCAGGGTTTTTCTAAATTACCATCATGGATAAAGATGGCCTCGAATCTTCCCTTCTGAATATACACAGAGATTCTCTCCTGATGAGGACATGGAGTCTACAAACAAACAAACAAACCTGTTTGAAAGACAGGCTGAATAGAAAATGCTCCTGGGGTGGGATTCGCCAAGTGACAAGCACCTCCCCTTCCAAATAAGTCAAAGTGTGCCCTGGGGACCTTTGTCTCCCTATCCTGATCCGAGTTCAACAAACCCCCAACACCAAGCCCCCTTTCCCCCTGTGCTCATGTGAGCAGAACAAGCCATCAGCTCTGAGCAGCAGGGCAGGTGGGCTGGCACAGCTCAGAGCCACAGGCCTGAACGTGCTGCCCTCCCAGCACAGCAGGACAGCTGCCCACCAAGAATGGTCCCTGGCACCGGGGTGGTATCCTTTGAATCACATGCAGCCATTTCCTGAGGGACGTGGTGTGCATAGCCAGAACTCCAACACCAGCTGTGTGGTAAGGTCAACACACCAGAGAGGGATGGGATGACATCCAAGGGACCAGGACAGGCTTGAGAGGTGGGTCTGTGTGAACCTTGTGGTATCAACACAGGCTGGGTGGAGAAAGGATTGAGAGCAGTCCTGTCAGGAAAGACTTGGGGATTGCTGGGAAATTGAAAAGCTGGACATGAATTGGCAATGACTGGTCATTTCTTGCACTTGTAGCCCAAAAAGCCACCTGTGTCTTGGGCTGCATCAAAAACAACCTGAGCAGCAGGTCCAGGGAGATGATTCTCCCTCTATACTTTTCTCTTGTGATATCCCACCTGGAGTGATGCATCGAACTCTGGGGCCTCCAACACAAGAAAGACGCTGACTTGGAGTGAGTTCAGAGGAGGCCACAAAGATGTTCCAAAGGTTAGAGCACTTCTCCTGTAGAGACAGGAGAGTTGGGGTTGTTCAGCCTGGAGAAGAGAAGGCTCCAGGGAGACCTGAGAGCCCCTTCCAGTTTCTAAAGGGGGATTACAAGAAAACCAGAAAGGGATTTGGCTGCAAGGGTTTGTAGTGACAGGACAGGGGACAATGGCTTAAACTGACAGAGGGTTGATTAGGAATAAATTCTCAACTGTGAGGGTGGTGAGGCCCTGGCACAGGTTGCCCAGAGAAGCTGTGGCTGCCCCAACCCTGGAAGTGTCCAGAGCCAGGTTGGACAGTGCTTGGAGCAACCTGGGCTAGTGGAAGGTGTCCCTGCCCATGGCAGGGGATTGGAATGAGATGATCTTTAAGGTCCTTTTCAACACAAACCATTCTGCATTTCTGGGAAAGTGTGATTGTGATTTAAAGGATATAAAGAAGTAAGATTTTTATTTGCACGCAGAGTTTAATTGTGGGGCATTAAGGCAGAGAGATATTTAACCACTGGCCAAAAAGCAGACATGAAGACTGTGGCAAAGCAAGGATGTGAACCCAGCTCGCCCCAGGGCCCTCGCCACAAGACTTGGGTTTTTTTAATGAGGGTAGGTTCATCTCTGGGTTTTTTTCAGTGTAATTGAGTGCAGAAAGTATTCCCAGTTGCTGGTTTTGAGCATGGTCTATTACAGAGTAATCTGAGCCAATGCCTTAAAAGCCAGATGTACAGGTTGCTTGAGCAGCAAAGGAATTGCTGTCATGCCCAGCTGAGGTGAGGAGGCTGCAGTGATGCTTTTCTGAGGCCCTTTCTCATCTTGTTTTTCATTGTAAAGTGGCCCTTGGAAGGTAAGCAGAGGGATAACTTAACATTAGCAAAACAGAGCTGAGCACTGTTTAAACATGGAGGAAGTAGCTGAAAGTTTCTCTGCACAAACACAGGGAATATCAACTAAACATTTAACTTACCCCCTGATCCCACTTTTGTTTCCTGTCAATATCAGGAGTACTGAGCAGAGGACCTGGCTGTAAGTCAATAACACTTGTGGGTTTATGGGTTTGAAACTTTGATCATCTCTTATATACCTGAAAAGGGCATTTCACACCACTGCAAAGAAGTGAAGTGCCAGGAAGTAAATCCTAAAGCACCTCCCAAAGTGTAGGAAATGCTCTCGGAAAACAACATGTTACTGCATCTCAGTTAACCTGGAAAACTCAAGCAAATAAAATGGTGGGGACTAGCATATAATAATACTGAGAAAGTAGTTCCTCTTTTTTTTCCCTCACAATCCCACTCTGTGCTGTATTTACAGCCTTCTTGAAGCTTTGCAGTTTTGCATAGGGGGAATTAACCATTACTTGGCTCAAAGAGTCAAAAAGCCTCAGAAAGGAAGTCAATACAGAATAACTGTGGCTTCTCTAATTCATAAAATTATAATCTGAAGTCTGAAAAAGAAACATGAACATGATTTTGAAGATTTGATAAAGACTTGAAAAGCAACAGAGGGTCTTGACATGAGGCTTCTGGTGCTCTCCCTGCTGCTTCAGACCCTTACACTCCAAGCAATGTCCTTCACTGGAAGTTACAATCCAGGCAAGTTGCCTTAGAAGTGTGTTGCTGTATTAGTTTCTGAGCAGGCAGCTCTGCTGAGTGCTGTCCTTAACAGGGTTATCATAAAAGGGCTGTTGGTGCCACCACATCTTATTGTAGAGCAGAAGTTTTGTCTTCCCCATTCTACCTAGTAAGAGATTTGTTATCATCAAGTCTCTGTTCTCCCTTTGTTTCCCAATCTTTTTGTCTTCTTCCTTCATTAAATGCTGTGTTCCACGTTGAACAAGGAAACCTGTTCTTTTTCATCCAAGAGAAGCATCTCCATGAATTTCCACTCTTACCTACCGCTATACTTTTACAAGATTCAGTGTCTCAGCAATTTTTCTTTCCTCTCAATAACAAATTGTAATGCTGGCATTTCAGAATGCCCAGTGTGGGTCCATGTAGAAATCAGTAAGAGCGAAATTAGCCAAATTCTAATAGGAAAGAAAATTGGCCTCTTTCATCAAACTATTGTTGTATGACAATGGTGCTGAGAGGCACAGGCCAGTGACGGCGCTGCATTGTCACCAGGCACTGGGCAGGAGCAGCAGGACATGCTCAGGCCTTGACAAATGAACGGTCTCAGGGGGCAACTCAGGGGCAGCGGGAGGAAGGAAGTGCTTTGCTGGGTGGCACACAGTGGGCAGCAGCAGTTCCATGGAGTTCATCTGCAGTGCCACAGGACTGTGAACCCTGCCCTGCTGTCTGTCTGAGAGGGATACACAGCCATGCTTGCCCTGGAATCACATCCCTGGGCTGCTCTACCCCTGCCTTTTTTGGAGAAACTGGAATGGGGAATAGAGGTGGCTGAAACCAAAGAGTGTTCTATGATATCAACACAACTAGATTACACCATTTGGGTAGAGATTATCAGTATATAATCGCCTCTGTTCCCAGAAGTAGTATAAATGCCCTGATCTCGTCTCTCAATCTGGGAACCTCTGACTTTAGGATTTACATTTATTACCTCTTCATAAATGTAATAAGGTTCCCTCAAAACAAATTCCTCTTTTCCTCCTTCCATGAGATGTGCAATCCCAGCAGCAGCTGGAATGCAATCAGTGAACTCTTTTAGAGGCAGCACTTGGTGAATTTCACTGTCCTCATGCCAGTGTCCCAAGAGGCCCTCCAGTGTTTGCCATTCCACGCGACCCTCTGTGCCAAAATTCCCTTTCATGACCAACACCACCACAGTCTGTTTTGTCCTGTCTCAATTCTGCCACATCCTAGTCCTGCTATCAAAGTTAAGAAGCAAAGAGAAGGATCAATTCCAACTGTGTTGTTGAAGGGATGCTCCTCAGCATGGTTCAGAATTTCCCAGAAAAGGGAAGAGGATTGAATTCTATCATTCATTAGAGGAAAGAGTCCAAATCAGTTCTAGGTCATAGGAAAAAGAGACAAAGGAGTAGAGGTGGGACTAGTCCTCAAGCTGAGCAGATTCCTGCAGAGCTGCCCTTCCTGCTCCCAGTGCTGCTGGAGGGATCTGGGCAGGCATGGTCATAACCCTGCACACTGTGATCCCTTGTCTCCTTGTGCTCTTTGCTACTTGGAGGCTCCCAGAATGCTTCTGAGCTCAGGATCACAGACAGTCCAGTCTTTGTTGTTACCATGCTACACAGAACCAGAGAATCTAAAAGGATTCAATCCACTGAATCCGGTTTTTTGGAATGTAGAGAGGCTGGAAGGCATCACTTCCTTGTCCATCTTCTCTTCATCCATGCTCCTGCATGCCCAGGGTGTGCACACCCTAGAGGAGTGCAGAGAGGGATGATAAAGAGCTACTGCACATCAATATTCCTGTGGTGAGGGATTTCTGGGTGGCCCATTCTACAAATTGCATGAGTTTTCCCCATGGTCTGAATGACACAGAGGAATGCTGAATAAGTGGGGTGCAGGACCAAATGCAAAGGAAAAGGCAGTGGAACTTGCTGCCAAAAACTTCATGTCAATGAATGGTTGCAAAACTACTCCAACTGCAAGTGTCCCCATAGGATTATTCGTGTAATATCCAGCATAGCAAGGCATCATTTTGTTGTTGAACCCTTGAAAATGAAAGGATTAATGCTGTTCATATGACTGTTAAACTGAGGTCTGTCACCATTTTAAATCTGAGCAGGTTTGCATTGTCAAATCCCACCATGGGCTCGCTATGGACAATACATTTTATTCTTCTCTTTTCCTTGCATAACAGTAGTTTTCATTTTATGTTAGCACCTTTAGTGCCATTTCCTTTCCACTCATGGTGTATTAGAGTCTCTTTCTCACACCTTTGAAAGAAATAGCTGTAATTTTCTTCAGACTTGCATGAACAATTCACCTTTTTGTATCTCATGACCACATTTCCCACTTCACGCCAATCTTGATCTTTGCCCCATTTTCATATTGCTTCTCAAATTAGTGCCTTTCATTTAAAAACATTTAAAACATTGACCCTGAGAGGGCAGCCCTGTTGAAAAGATTAGCTCCATATATGACTTCAGACAATGGTTTAGATTGGATTGCATATTATAGCTTATCTCATTACAACTTCCCTGCTGTGAGCAGGGACACCTTCCACTAGACCAGGTTGCTGGCAGCTGTGCACTTTGTCCTCTACTTTTCAGCAGGGCAGAATGAGTCTCAACGGTTTCCAGCTACGAACAAGTGATGATGTTGTTTAATAAATCACAGACTCACAGAATCACAGAATATGTTGAGTTGGAAGGGACCCACAAGGTTTGAATCCAACATCATCAAGAGTCACACCCTGTACCTGAGAGCATCATCCAAACACTTTCTGAGCTCTATCAGCCTTGGTGTTGGGACCACTGCCCTGGGGAGCCTGTTGCAAAAAAACCTTTTCTTAATATCCAGACTAGAACTCCCCTGGTTCATCTTCATGCCATTCCCTTGGCTCCTGTCACATCAGTGCCTGCCCCTCAACTTCCCATTATGAATTATGTTTCAGTGCTGTGCATAAAAGATGGTCTTGGGTTTGGAGCCCAATTTCTGCTCTTGAACAACAGCTCAGCTCAGGTCTTGCTGGTGAGCCTCTACATGCTGTGATGGAGATCTGTCCTCACTTGTACTGGGTTAACCAACAGCCAGCTATTATCTGTAAAAATGAGTTTAACAAAAGAACAAAATATACTGATCCAAAGTGGATTCTTCAAGGGGGCAGCTACCTTCAGTTCCTGCTGGGGGAAGCTGGGAGGTTGGTGTCCCTCCACTGAATTTAGACTTTGTAAATAAATAACCCTTCAGGCAATAACATGCAAGTCAGTGCAGACATCCAGAAGAAAACAATTTAAAAATTGCTATGCTTGAAGTTGCAAATACCAGCTTAAACAAGATTTGGTTGTTGAAAACATACAACTTCATGAGCAGACTCTGAGAATTCCACTTAAAATGCTGGCTCTGGTTTTCATAAATGGAGGTGAAAACTAGAGGCTCAGCTAGAGGTCTCAGCTCAAAGATGAGCTTCCAAAAGCAAGACTGCAGAAACAGATGAATGTTTAGATGGAAGGAAGTTGTGGGAATTCCTGGAGAATGTAATGAAGTCATCTCCTCAAAGGAGTTTGAAGAGGGTGGCATTTGTTAATGAAGAAACTGGAATGTGTGTCATGGCAGACTTGTGTCAGAGAAGGGGACTGTCCACATGGACTGTGTGCAGGACTCTGCTCGGCTTGAAATCTGAGTCTTCACAAAGAGAAGATCGGGACAGAGCAGCCAGAGATAAACAGAAATAACAGCGTCATGTCCTCTTCTAAATGATACACAGCTACTTTTGTTAGACAGTGCAGATAAGGACACCAAGTCATAGCTCTCCCCAGATATCACGAGATATCAATGATTTTGATATATGGCACCAAACGTAGCCCAATAGTCTCGACCCAAACAGCTACAAGCATTGAGACATTTTATCTCTGCAAAATGAACCACTACATAGTGGTAAATTGATAGTTCAGAACAATTCCCTTGTTCTTACAGAATCAGAATAGTCTTTTATTTTTTTTCCCTGTGGAAAGTAAAAATAAAGTTGTAGGACATTCTCACTTGGTAGCATCAACTAATTCCTCAACTCATACCGTGTTTTATGTCAACAACGGGACCCTATCATATATATATCTATATTTACATTAAATATGTATATATAGTTTCATTAGAAGTTCATGTTTTGTTTGAAGTTTTACATAACCTTTCAGAAATGAGTAGGTTACAAATTTATTCTTCCATCTGCCTCATTTCAAGCGTACTTTCTTAAACTGAAAATAAATTTCCCAAAACAATTCTAAAATATGACTCCACCACCCCAACCTGGGTCTGTCAAGGTGTATAAACTTTGACTGTGCTTTCACTGTGAACAGATCATCTGGATTGATTTGATGTGCACGAAGATAACAATGAGCACAACTTGCTATTGTTAAACAACACATGAATAATGCACTGGATTTGGGATCAGTCAGCTCTTCTGGTTTCAATCATTTATTTTCTACCATTTCATAACTGAGCTGTTAATGTAATCCTACCCCATGTGAATGCTAAACTGAGGGTTTCACAATAAAAGAAATGCCCTCTAAATCAGCATGAAATACCCACACAGTGTAATCTAAGGTGCCCACAAGAGCTGCAGAGATCCAGGCTCCTGATGTTGCCAGTGGAGTCACCAGGGAGTCATTAACTTCTCAGCACAATGTTTTAATCTTGCCTGTGGCTTCTCTTTGCTTGCCTGAAGAATTGCAATGAGCTCATTCAGCAGTGAGAGGACAGAGTGTGCAACAAGTGGGAAAGCAGGAGACGCGAGTTTTGTCAGAATTTTATCAGAATTGTAAGCTCTATTTGAGCACTCATATTTCTTTGAAACTTCTCATCTAATGGCTGCACCTTGAGAATCTTTTTTTCATTGTCATAGGTTTCTGTGGCTGAATTTTAGTAGAAGGGGGGGCTTCCAGGATGGTTTCTGTTAGACGCTGCTGGAAGTTTCCCCTGTCCTGTGGAGCCAATGACAGCCGGGTCCAGGAGGGACTTCCTGTTTGATGGCCAAAGTTGAGCCAATTAAGAATCACAGTCACACTTCTGTGATAACATAGTTAAGAATGTAGGAGTGTGTGGCAGTTGGAAATTCCAGCCATGAGATAACCACACAGAGACCAAGGTCAGAACAGGAGGAGGAGAAGGAGGGACCCCACACTGGAGTGGGGGGGAAGGACTGAAAGCTATGCCCCCTGTGCAGCTCATGGAGGCTCCCATGGATGAGCAGGTGGATGGATGAAGGGGCTGTTGCCCTGTGAGAGGCCCAGGATGGAGCGAGATCCTGGAAGAGACTTGTAACTGTGACTCGTGAAGCAGACCCACCCTGGAGCAGGTTTTTCCCCCAGTAGAAGGGTTGCCAGGGGGGTGGACTCACGTTGGAGAGTCTATCAAGTACTGTCTCCCATGGGAGCGACCTCAGGGGAGCAGGAGAAGGACTCAGAGCTGTCGCCCCCCTGCAGCCCATGGTGAGGACCGTGGTGGAGCAGTTGTGCCCCTGCAGCCCATGGAGATCCATCAGGGTGCACGGACCCCCCTGCAGCCCATGGAGTGACCCACAGGACAAGAGAAATGGCAGAAACAACAACCCATTGCAAACCCCCATTCCCTCCTCCCTTGAACTGCTGGAAAGAGGAAGGAGTGGGAGGAGAAAGGTGCTCTTAAGACTGATTTATTTCTTACTTTTTAGTTTTAGTTCTTATCTTGTTAGGAATAAATTTAAGTATTTTAGCCACTCTGAGTTTGTTTTGCCATTATCTCTCAGCTGGTTTTTTTTTTTTTTTGCCTTTTCTCCTTCTCCTTTCCCTCTGGGAAAGGGGAGGGGCTGGAGGTTTAGGTGGTCACCAGGTGAAAACTACTACACTCATCTACATGCTAGAGCCCAGGGTTGCCACCTTTTGGGGCCTGCCCCAGCTCGTGTTACAGGCGTGGCTGCAGTGCCACATTTGTGTCATTCGGTGGCAGAGAGGACAAGGTGAGGTCTTCCCCTGGTGCTCTGACCCACGTGGGCTCCCAGGATTTCTCAACAGCCTGACATTATTGCTTTTCTGTTTGTATGTTACACTTGAGAGGCGGCGGGCGTTGGCCGAGTGGCGTAGGCCCCCGCCTGTGGAGCCGGCTCCTCCTCTGAGGACGCTGGTTCGAATCCTGGAGGAACTCGCTGTCGCCGTCCGAGCGTGCTCGGCCGTGGCAAGATGAACCTCAGGAGTAAAGGGAGTGGGGCCAGTTCTGCGCACCCTGTGCCTCACTTAAAAAATCCATTGCGCAGGCTTAGCCCAAGATCTTCGTTCGCGAAGTCCAGCCAACAACAACAAGAGCCCAGGGTAAGAGCAAAACCCATGGGCAACATCTGTACCTGGGAACTAAACAGCATCACTTTGTCAAAACCAATGACCTTCGTGCCTCCTGGGAACGCCCCTGGTCTCATTTCAGCTGACCTGTGCCTGGCAATGACTTAGGACAGCGCTGGCTGGCCTAGCCCAAAGGAGTGCCAGCAACTGCTCTGTGGATTTAACAGGTGAGCACTTGGATTCCAGCATCTTTGTGGTGACCTGGCATTGTTTAGTTTACCAATACCATGGGTTTGTGTACACTGTCCTGGATTGATTGTCAGAATGAAGCAAAATTCTGCTTTCTGTCACAGGATTTACTGTGTCTCTTGCTACTGTAGCAGACATTTCTTCCCCAAACTGGGATCAAATAGTAACCTCTCTTTCTTGAACAGACTACACTGAATTGATCGAGTTATTTAAAACTCTTGATACTAGGCATGTTTTTGAGTCATCATATCTGCTCTGTTTTAGCCATTTCTTACAGAAGAAATCCCTTTTAAAATTAATGTTGTATATAGTCTACATTCCCAGACTAAATTGATGCTTTCTTATACACCTATGGCTTGAGAGCTTTGCAACAACCACCCACATTAAGCTGAATATCTGCTGCCAGAGAATATTTGGTGAAGGACATCTGCACTGAGCAGTAAATAAGCAGGTGCTTGATCTCATGAGTTAGGTGGTATCTTTATTCAAAAACTGTATGAGGCTTTGAATGAGACCACTGGAACAAGTGTTGTGGAGTCTCTCTGCTTGGAGACATGCCAAACCTGCTGTAACTTGACACTTTTGAAGTCTCCCAGATTCCTAAGTTTTTCACAATTTAAGCTGCTACTGCTATACTTGAGCACCTAAATCCCACATAGATTGCACATTGCTGTCTGTGTGCTCTTGTGAAGCTTGCAGTTCCCTATCAGTTCCCTGTCCCACAGAGCAGTGTGGGTTGGAAAGGACCTTAAAGCTCATCTTGTTCCAACCCCCTGCCATGGGCAGGGACACCTTCCACTAGACTGGGTTGCCCCATCCAACCTCGAACACCATCCATCTATGTCTGAACAGAGTAAAACATGCCAAGCAGAGAATGATGCTAATGCAGCTTAGCATATTCAGGTACTGGAATTAAATAACTTAGAGTAGATGAGCTCTTCACTGTGCTGGCTGGGTGCTGCCCCGGTTCAAAGTGAGCTTAAAGTTAATGACATTGCAACTACAGGGCTGTAAATGCACCAAAATCAAGCCCTGTGTGTGGAAACAGAGATGAGCCTGTGACACATCCAGAGCCTGGAGCCAAAGTTGGCATTGTTTACACAGACCGAGGGAGCATTATAGAATCATAGAAAGGCTGGGGTTGGGAGGGACCTTAAAGACCATCCAGTTCCAAGTCCCCTGCCATGGGCAGGGACACCTTCCACTATCCCAGGTTGCTCATTATGATGATTTGACTGTTTTGACTATGATGATTTTAGGCTCAGATATCTTAGGGCAAAGGCAAACACGGAGATGAGGCCCTGCGGTGACTGTTCACCAGGGCAAAACACCAGGGTGCCACAGGAGTGACCCCAGAGGTTTTTTCTCCTCTGGTGCTCTGCAGCTGTTCACACTGGACTGAGCATCCTCCAATTCTGCCCTGGAGCAGCTCAGCAGTGTCACTCTGACCCTGCTGAGCCCCTGCAGCAAACCGCTTTCCTCTAACACACTCCCCAACATCCAATATTCAGCCATAAACCTGGAAAACAAAACTCCCATCCTTCCTCCCCTTGCCTGATCCCTCAGCCTGAATTTATTTCCCAGGGCTGCTGATGGTTGGAAATGAAATTGTTTTTCCCCATCTGAGGGGAATTGCATTGTGAATTTTCTTGACAAGCCAAGGAGCAGAGGGGTGGGAGAGGAGGGGTGGGTGGGGAGATGCTCTTCCAGCCAGGCAGGCGGGATTGCTCTGGCAGTAGTTCTGCCTGGCTTCCACTCTATCCCTGGGGGACAGAGCCTTCCTCTCACTCCAGACTTCTCTGCCACAGCAGAGGGAGTGAGAAGGAGAGAGCAGGAGGGTCCCTGCACTGACAGCACCCACCGCCCCGCTCACACCTGCAGCAGGCAAACCATGAGCCTCTTCGCTCCTTCAGCCTCTTCACCTTCGGTCTGAACCCTTCACCCACCTCCACCAGGGACAATGGAGGAGCAATACATTTCCAAACTCCACCCAGTAGTGGATTATGGAGCTGGGGTCTTTCTTCTCATCATAGGTGAGTTCACATCCTGCTTGATTGCTTGGAGCTTGGGAAGAGGCACACATGTGCTCCCTGTCGGTGCTGGGGCCAGACAGGGGAAGCTGGAAGGAAATGGGAAAGAATCTCTTTCCACACAGGTTCCCCTGCTTAGTGCCTTCCACTCAGTTGGATGCCAGGATTAATCTCCACTCTCAGATTTGCAATGTTTTGTTTTGATGCTGAAGAATTGCCTGCATGAATTTGCCTCTGTGGCATCACAAGTATTCAAAATAAGTTGTTTATCTCTTACTTTGGCATCTCAGCCATGTGAGCTGAGTGGAGGCAGCTCATTTCACAGGGCTGATCAGGGGAAAGCTGCTGTGGTCTGCCCTTGGTGGGGGGAGTGAACTGCCACAGAGCAGCAAAGTGTTTCCACATAGCAATTCTGGTGTCTGTAGCAGCCTGTTTGCCCTGCTGCAGGCAGACTGAAAATGCAGGTGGGGAGATCTACCAGCCTGCTCCAGCGTGGCTTCAGTTAAGTGTTTCCTTCTTTGCCTGCTTGTTGCACTTGCACGGGGGTCTGTTTTCTATTGCTGTGGATTTGAGGAGGAGTGGAATTGATTTGGGCATGCTTTCCACCTGAATTTTGCCAAGATGCAAGTACCTTCCTCCCTTAAGCTCACCTGAAAACCCTGGATGAGATAAGAAAGACAAGCCTATATTTTGATGTGTTTTAATACAAAGGGTTTGGTTTGGGCAGCAGTGCTTCAGCATTTTACATCTCTTCCCCTGCTCTGCACACTCCCCCCTGCACTCAGCTGTGCTGTGCTGTCCCCTCAGCTGTGCTGAGTACAACTCAGGGTGGGAAAAATCCCTGTTTGCAAAACAACCAAGGGTCTTTCTTTTAGTCCAAGTCAGCATGCCAGCTCCCTTCTGTAAAAAATATAAATATAGAGACGTAATTAAGGTAATGGGAAAAGGCAGCAACAAGGGTCTGGGGGCTGGAGCTCCCCTTGCTGATGTTGTGCCACCACACAACAGTCTCAGACATCTCCTAAAGGACTTTTAGACACTGAAACTTCAGGCGCAGCTTCCAACATTGGATCAATAGCCCTGTGTGGGAACCAGGCTCACTGCCTCATGTGGGAACTCACAGAAATGAAGGAGTGAGTTTAACTGGAAACCGTGTTGTATTTATCCATAGCTTTGCCACCTCACTGGAGCTGCCTAATAGTCTCCTGAAATTATGTTGTATTAGGAAACAACAAGGCCAGGGCATGGGCTGTAGCGCTCACCATGAGTTATTTGATTAGTCACCCCCAGTTACAGCTCTGTCCCCTGCCAGCCAGCAGCCCCACAGGCAGTGGGGTGGAGGGCAAGAGCTTCTGTCAAGGGATAAGAGAGAGTGGGCCTGGAGGTACTTCCTTCCTCTTCCATGTCAGTTGGGGCTCTTACGGAAGGAAGTGAACGGGGTGCGTTTTCTTCCTGAGGATGCTCAGTTTTGGGCCCCTCACTGCAAGAAACACACCGAGGTGCTGGAGTGAGTCCAGGAGGAGACAATGGAGCTGGAGAAGGGTCTGGAGCTCAAGTCTGATGAGGAGCAGCTGAGAATGCTGAGGGGGCTCAGCCTGGAGGAGGCTCAGGGGGGACCTTGTTGCTCTCTAAAAGTCCCTGAAAGGTGACTGTAGCCAGGTGGGGGTCAGTCTATTCTAAGTAACAAGCGACATGATGGGAAGGAGCAGCCTCAAGTTTTGCCAGGCATGGTTCAGTTTGGATATTAGGAAAAATTTGTTCCCCAAAAGGGTTGTCAAGCATGGGAAGAGACTGCCCAGTGAAATGATAGAATGACCATCCCTGGAGGGATTTAAAAGACATCTAGATGTGGCACTTGGGGACGTGAGTCAGTGGTGGGTTTGACAGGGCTGGGGGAATGGTTGGACTTGAGATCGTAGAGGTCTCTTCCAACCCAAAGGATTCTGATTCCGTGACTCCATGTCCCATCCCGTGGCTGTCATTTTTCAGGAGTGCTCTTCCCACCAAGCTGCAGGTCAGTCTCTGTCTGCAGGTGGTCTGGTGGGCATCATCCTGTGTGTGCAGACACACAGCTCTGGAGGGCTCAGGGAGCTCTTCAAGGGTATCCAGAGGTGCCAAGTGAAAGTGTGTTGTCAGAAAGTGAATGAATGAATGAGGGAGGTGGGGTCTGAGATTTGTATCTTTGTTTTGTTTAAGCCTATCTCTCGACATCTCTGCAATGTCTGTACTTATGCCAATGTGGGTTTTTTTTCATGTGCCTCTATTAATTCCCCTGTGGGCACTTTGCTGAGTGGTATCTGTGAGCAAATGCAGCCTCTCTGTATCCACACCCACAAGGGAACACGACAGGATCTTTTTCTGTCTCGCTCTTTCACGTCTGACTTTAGAGGACACCTTCTCAGGAAAACCTTTGATCAAAATGTCTCCAGCACCATGTTCACTTGAAAAAAAAAGGAGAAAATGAGTTGTTTGGTACATGTACTTCTGCCACTGCTGTCACTTTGAAGCTCTATGGCATACCTGAATAATGTATGTCTGACAGGTCCTTTTGCAAAGCAAGCTCTGGGTCTGTTGCCTGCCCGTGGCTAAACAATTCCTGTGGTCCCACTGCATTCAGAGACCACCAGAACAGTGGGGGTGTCTGAACTGCTGCTCGTGGTGACCCTCAGGGAGCAGCAAGGACCCTGAGTTGTCCAACCGGCACATACACACCACTGAGGGAGCTCAGAGCCCAGCAGGCTTGGGCTGGGGTTCCAGTGGGAGATGTGACACAGAGAGGGAAGGCTTTGGGAAGTGGGGGACACAGAGATGAGAAAGGACAGGAAGGACAGCTGGAATACTTCTGCAGGAAGGAGTATGTGAGGGTATTCTTTCTCAGTACAAGAAAGACATGGATCTGCTGGAGTGAGGCCAGAGGGAAAACCACTAAGATGATCAGAGGGCTGGAGACATCCTGCTCTGGGAGAGCTGGGGGTGTTCAGCCTGGAGAAGAGAAGGCTCTCAGACCATATTGAGGCCTTCCAGTACTTAAAGGGGGCTTATGAAAAAGAGGGAGAATGACTTTTTACAGGGGCAGACAGTGATAGAACAAAGGGAATGTTCCAGCCCCCCTGCCATGAGCAGGGACACCTTCCACCATCCCAGATTGCTCCAAGCCACATTCAACCTGGTCTTGAACACTTCTAGGGATGGGACAGCCACAGCTTCTCTATGTAACCTGTGCCAGGGCCCCACCACCTTCACAGGGAACAATTTGTTCCTCATAGCCAATCCAAACCTGCTCTTTCAGTTTGAAGCCATTCCCCCTTGTACTATCAGTACATACCCTTGTGAAAAGTCCATGCTCAGCTCCCCTGTAGCCCCTCTCAGGTACTTCACACACTCTCAAGGGATTCCAAGGTGTTTAATATCTATGATACTCTTGCATGTGCTGATTCCTCTGTTTCAGCCATCCTGACAATCCTTGGGAATTCAGCTGTCCTCGCTACAGCCGCGAGACGCTCTTCGCTCCTGAAGTCGCCGGAGCTGCTGACAGTCAACCTGGCAGTGGCAGACCTTGGGATGGCCCTCAGCATGTACCCCCTGGCCATCGCCTCTGCCTGGAACCATGCCTGGCTGGGGGGAGATGCCTCCTGCATCTACTACGCCCTCATGGGTTTCCTGTTTGGAGTCTGCAGCATGATGACCCTCTGCGCCATGGCCGTGATCCGGTTCCTTGTCACCAATTCATTCAAATCCAACAGTGAGTCATCACCGGCCCGGTCACCTCGTGGTGCTGGGCTTGGGCTGGATTGTTCAGTGGGGTACTTTGTGGAATATGGCATGGAGGATCAGGCAGTGACAGGAAGAGAGGCCTCAAGTTTTAGTCCAATATCAAATCCTGATGTTCCCAGAAGGATCTGATTAAATTGTCTATTAAACAGTGAGGTTTTTCACTTCTCAACTTTACCAAGTGAAACCATGTGGGAGTGGAGAGCCCAAATGTTTTCCTGGACCAGGTTGTCTTCTCTTCCTATTTATATCCAAGCAGACACTGGAATTTGAGAAAAGTGTATTTTCCTGGCATCCCTGGGCTGGGACCACAATACATTTGGGGTCAACTTGATCATGCAAATCTCCCTGATTTACTAAGCTTTAGATGAGCACCAAGAGCTATGTTCAGGACTCACCTGAACACTTTTGGTCAAGAAGACCAAAAGTTAGGGAACTGCAGCAGCAGTCCAGTTGTATCTGGAGCCACCACCCTTCTGTTTCAGGAGGAGTTATGGCACAAACCATGTGGCTGAGGTGAGACCCATATGTACTTGCTCTTCCTCTTTCTTGCAGGTAACAAAATCACAAAGAACACTGTCTTCATCTTGATTGCTTTCATCTGGCTCTACTCCTTGCTCTGGGCCATCCTGCCCTTGGTAGGCTGGGGCTACTATGGCCCTGAGCCCTTTGGCATCTCTTGTACAATAGCCTGGAGCAAGTTCCACAACTCCTCCAGTGGCTTTTCCTTCATCCTGAGCATGTTCCTCCTGTGCACAGTCCTGCCTGCGCTGACCATCATTGCCTGTTACTTGGGAATTGCCTGGAAGGTTCATAAAGCATACCAAGAGATCCAGAATACTGACAGGATCCCTAATGCAGCCAAACTGGAGAAGAAGCTGACACTGGTGAGTTATCCCAGTGATGGGAAGAGTCTGTAGTAATCAGGAGGTTGAAGAGATCTGGCTCTGGTCATGCCTGGATCACAGAATCATGGAATTAAAGGATAGTTTGGGTTGGAAAGGACTTTTAAAGGTCATCCAGTCCAACCCCATGATGACCTTGCCCCTCACGATGACCTTTCATTCCTTTTGTCTGGTACTGACCAAAACTAGAGATGTGGTTCCAGTCTCATCCATACTCTCACCCCTCAGAGGAGCAGAGAGCTCCTGAAAACCTTGCCATTTCAGCAGCTTGGTCAGGATAATTTATCACAAGTTAATACCCTGTTAACAATACAGCTTGTTAAACCTTTAGGCAGTTGCATCCAAGATTTTCATGGACATTCAGATTGCAAGTTATGCTGGAATAGCTGTTGAATCCTTTCCTGTTGTAGCTGGGATGGAGGTCTTGTTCTGTCCTCCCAGGTATTTTTAGTTGACAGAGTGGCTCTGCTGAGGGAGAGCTACACAGAAATTCTGTGTGGAAACAGGATCTTTTAATGTAGTATTTTTTCAATTCTGTACTTCAGTTGTGCATTTCTTGTGGAAAAGCAGAATTGATCCAAGCTTTCTAGAGGTCAGTCATAGAATCACTGAATCATTTAAGTTGGAAAAGACTCTAAGATCAAGTCCAACCATGAACCCAGCACTGCCAAGTCCACTCTTGAACCATGATCCTAAGCATGGTTCAAACATCTACATGTTTGTTAAATGCTTCCAGGGATGCTGATGCCACCATTTCCCTGGGCAGCCTGTTTCAGTGCTTCACAACAGTTTAGTGAAGACTTCTTTCACAATATCCAGTCTAAACATCCCCTGAAAACTTGGGGGCATTTCTTCTTGCCCTATCATTTCTTACCTGAGAGAAAAGACTAATGCCCACCTGGCTTTCAGGGAGTTGTAGAGTGATGAGGTCCTCCCTGAGCCTTCTTTTCTCCAGGCTGAGCCCCCCCAGCTCCTCACACTTGTGCTCCAGACCTTCCCCAGTTCTGTTGCCCTTCTCTGGACTTGCTCCAGCACTTCAATGTCTTCCTTGTCAAGAGGGGACCAGAACTGATCTCAGGATTTGAGGTGAGACCCCACCAGTGCCCAGCACAGGGGGAATGTCTATTCACAGGCTGTATAGTCTGGTTGGGCTGCATCTCCCAGGACAGGTCAGGGATGGAGATGAAAACAACAACTGCCTCATAAGAAATGCACTGTGTAGATCTGCTGGGTGGGAAAAAAGGCCTCTGCACTGTCCCGTGCTACGTGTGCTCATGGCACAGCACAGCAAGCACAGCCTCAGCCAGTTCAGCTGCAGCTCCACCCACGCACAGAGTGCTGGGCTGTCAGACCCCACTGGTGCCAGCTGTGAGCTGAAGTCCTGTGTTCCCTTGCAGATGGCTGTGCTCATCTCTGTGGGCTTCCTGAGCTCATGGACCCCCTATGCTGCCGCCAGCTTCTGGTCCATCTTCCACTCCAGCGCCTCCCTGCAGCCCATCGTGACGCTGCTGCCCTGCCTCTTTGCCAAGTCCTCCACGGCCTACAACCCTTTCATTTACTACATCTGCAGCAGGACTTTCCGCTGTGAGGTGAAAAAGCTGCAGTGCTGCTGGGGCTGGCGAGTCCATTCCTTCGGCTCTGACGTGGAGAATCCTGTGTCCATGACGTGGAGCGGCAGAGACAACGTCCGTCTGTCCTTGGCGGCCAAGGGGGACAACCCGGGAGTGGCAGCTCCTTGAAATGCAGCCATGGGGTCACAGGACAGGCCAAGCTTGGGCTCAGTCCTGGGCCTGGATAAGCAGGGATGCAGCACATGGCCTTGTCACTCCACATCTCATGCCAAATACAGAGGTTTAAGTATATATTTTAAAGCAACTCACAGCTATTGGCTTTATGCTACACACACACACAAAGCTATTTTTTTTCAAGAACTTCCACTTTAGAGGAATATAGATTTATGTACTAAACAAAAAATCATGTAAACGAAACATTTTCAGGGAAACAGCTATAATGAAAAGGGAATTTATTATTTTTGTGAGGTATTTTTTATTACACTTTTGTTTTTGGAATGCAATCTGTCTGCCAACTCTTGGCTCTAGCAGTAAAACAGCCATCAAAATCACAGGTTGCACACAAAGTGTTATCAAACAAATACAGCTGAGACTGTAACTTTCAAGCAATACAGACTGAAAACCACATGGGGAGCAAGAAATACTCCCTGCCAGTTAGAGATCTGTGGTAGAGATCTGTGGTTCCTTGCTCCATCAGATGTGTAGCTCCAACTCCTCAAAACACAAGTTCAAGGAGTCGAGCAGCCTTAGTTGGAAGAGGTTAGGTGGGAACGTGGCAGCCAGCGAAGAATGCCTTCTGTGTATCCCAAATGGCACAGTGGGAAGGGAGGGAAGCTCCCAGCAGAAGGAACTGGGCGCTCAGGCAGGTTCTGGATGAGGCCCAACAGCTCTCCTGCCATGGAAGCTGTTGGAGCATTTGTTTGAAATGGCGATCGCTAAGGCAGGAAAAGACCTTTAAGACCATCAGCCCAGCACCACTGCCATGTTCACCCTTAATCCATGTCCTCAAGTGCCAATCCACACATTTTCTGAACTTTTCCAGGGATGGTGACTATACCAGTTCCCTGGGTAGCCTGCTGCAATGTCTCACAACCCTTTATCTGTAGGTATGCTCTGTACAGGGTGAATAAGGCAGCCCCAAGGTAACCTGCCCTGCAGTAAGTTGTCCTGCAGTGCAGTCCTGGCTTTCATGGCTTCCATGGAAGCTCCTGAGATCCCAAGTTTCCCACTGTCTGGGGGCACTGATAGGACTGCAACTGAGGACAGAGTTTGCTGACTCAGTTTAAACAAAACATACAACCACACCACCAGGTTCAACCAAAGAGATTCTGAGGTGGAAATGAGCTCCTACAGCTTAAATCTTTCTGCAGCTGTTTGTGATTCTAAAGGACACAAACACCTATCCTTAGGGTTTGAAATGTCAGACAGGATATGGGTTGGTAGCTGCAGCAGCTCTTGCTTCCCCTGACCACACAGAATCACAGAACAGTTTGGGTTGGAAGAGGCTCGGTGTGGGATTACAAATAGGCTTAAAGGCTTCTGTGGGTCTGAGAATTCCTGTTACAGCAGAGTCTGTAACATACACTAAGGCACAAATTAATTCCTAAGCTGGGGGTTAGAAAAGAATAAGGAAATCCCCTGAAATCCTGCACTGGAAGTGTTGTGAGTTCTCATGAATATTCCACTTGATTAAAGTAGCTTTATTTGTAAAAATATTTGAAAAATCCCTAAAATTGTGTTGGCCTCCAGGACATTATCTTGTCCTGGTTGTCACTCACAGATGGAACAAGGCTGCACTCAGCCTTGCCTCCACAAACAATGAGGTGAAGCATCTGCTGAGAAACAGTCACCTCTGACAGACCATGGCACAGGAAAATGGGAAAAGAGGAGTGTGAGAAGCAGGAGAAAACACCAGTAACTGAGAGGCGAGTGTGTGAAAACTGAAGGAAAATCTATGGTAAATAGAGGCAAGAGAGCTTTATGCAAGTGTGAAATGGGACTTCTCATGGCAAATGCTGACTACGACTATTTTTTCAGCTTTAAAAAATAACCTGATAGGAAAATGAAACTGTAGTTCAACAACCACCTTCTCAGTTTTTGCTTTTACGTGCTCAACTCTTTCATGTTTGAAATAAGGAGTAAAATAAATATTCCCATCTGCTGATTGCAGGTCAGTGACTGGAAAAAGGACATCCACATTAATAATGTAGTGTAATGTAATGTAATGGGAGCTTCTGCTGGGAAAAGCTTAGGAGCAGAGCAGGTCCACATCCATTTGTAAATGCTTTTAAAGTGTATGTAACATGAAAAATATGCCACTCTATAGCAGAAAAAGCTCTGTAAAATCCAAAGATCTGTATACTCTTCATGTTTAAATACAACACTTTAATAGCCCTTTATTAACTGTTTATTTACTTAATTTTTAAAAATCAAATCCAGGTGTTTGTGTATCAAATATGACTCAAATTTATTTTTCATTTTTCAGACTCAGCAAGAAGAAAATCTAAACCTCCCCAGTAGAAACTTTGAATTTTAGATGGTTTTATCTTATTTATGGAAAATTCAAAAGAAACAGGAAAGCCAGTATAGCACTAACATCAGGGGGACCGGTTGGTTTGTTGTTGGTTTTTTGGGGTTTTTTTTGGTAATTTTTTGGTTATTAATTTATGGTCAAATTATAATTACATGTATATACATATTCCATATATATATAATAGAAAGTAAGTACATGATATTTCCCATCCAGCCCTGAACTGTGCTGTCAACTGAATGATCTTTCCAGACATGGAAGCAGGATGCAAACACTTCCTTCAGGAGTGAGTTTGGGCTCCCTATGTTTGCAATCCCAGCACAGTCACCCCAGTGCAAAGATATTTAAGGTAAAAACTCCACCAGATCTGGCCTGTTCACATAGCAAGAGTTCTCTCCCCAGACTGAGGAAGTTTACAGTGCACACACCTGGGTGAGCCACCTTCGGCTCCTTTCTTTCCACTGAGGATCCGGATCTCCCTGGGGTGATGACATACAAAGTTCAAGTAAAAATAAATTGGAATTCAGTGCCTTACTTTGAAAAAGCTTCCAGGCAGTTTCTGCCTATCCAGGCATAGGAATAACTTAGAGAAATAGATAATTTCTCTTAATGGTCAATTTTCTCACTTGTGCAATTCAACATGACTCATTCTGAAGAATGAAGATCAAGAATTTGAGGGAGGCCATTATTCCAGGAGTAAGAGCACAAGGATAACACTGCCAAGGCTTGGATTCCACCACATTACTTTGCCAGCAATGCTGTGCAACTGGGGAAATCACCTGAACTTTGTCTTGGATTCTTCTCTCATCCACACAACAGAGACAGTTTTGCTACTTGTCACTGTAAAACACAAATTGTTCAAGGAACCTCTTCATACAGTCATAGAATGGTTTGGGTAGGAAGAGGCCTTAAAGAGCATCCAGTTCCAGCTTCCTGCCACTAGATTAGGTGCCCAAAGCCCCCTCCAGTCTAGCCTTGAACACTTCCAGGGACTGGCAATCACAATTTAACTCTCTTTAGAAACCTACAGGTAAGTAAACCATAATTTTTTAATTTTATTATGCAGTAAGATCCAAATCCTGTATGTGGCAGTATCCCATACAGGATCAGCTGTGCCCCTCTGCTCCATGTACAGCACTGCCCTTCCCTGAGATGTCACCATTTCCCAAATAAAAGTGCAGCTGAGTTCAACCACACCTCTGCTGAACTTCAGTGATTTTGCCTGAAGACTTCTAAGTCTACAGTGACTGCCAAAAAAATGCAAAACAAGTTCTCTGCATGCAAAAGAGGTCAACCAAAGAGCTGCAATGATTAGTTTATTTATCAGTATATCTGGAAAAATAACCCCAAACACACTTATGTGAATTCCCTTCATTTCCTGCAGTCACAGTTCTAGAGAGAAAATTTTCTGGTGGGTACATATATAAATAATCCTCTAACAGAACAAAGCAGAGAGTTTACAACTTTCTTAGAAAGCACAAAACACCAGGCCAGGGGCCAGTGAAGCAGTTTGTGGCTGGCCATCCCTCGTGACGATCCCGTTCCATAGGCAATCAGTGTGAGGCTGCTGTGCTGTGACATTCCAGTGTTACATGGATTGCTGCCTCTTCTCCAGGCACCTCTCAATGTCATCCAACACCTGCACAGCTGCCTTTGGAATACGAGTCCCCGGACCAAACACATTGGTGACACCAGCTTCGTACAGGAAGTCATAGTCCTGTCCAAAACCAAGTGTAACAGCTATAGTTAACAGTGTAACAGAAAATTGCTCATTAATTTAGAGCTGGTGCCTGCTCTATCCTGTATGCTGGGCCTGAGAAAGCAACAAGTCCCAGAGAAAGGCAGAACAGCTTCAAGGAGATGGGAAAAGTATGGTAGTTAAGGAGGTAAAAAAGAAATATAAAAAAATACCCACAGGAAGGATTTTATTTCTTTAGCACCAGACTAATGTAAATCCTTGGCAAATTTTCAAAAGGCAACTGGATGTGACCCTGAATATCCTGATCTAACTTCTAATTTCGAAACTTTTGCTGTACACAAGGGCTTGGAGTAGATGAATGCCACTGGTCTCTTGGAATCTAAGTTAATCTAATTTTCTAATTGTCCTGAAATATCAAAAAGGCCTGGGAAACAGTTCTGCATTCTCTCTTTATTTTTATATAAGATGTACTGTACCTTTGTCAACCACAGCTTAGTAGCACCCCATTGAGAGACACTGAACAGAACACAATTTGCCTGCTAGAAAAATACTACAAGTTTTTCTTGTTCAGTTAAAAAGTCTGTGATTCCTGGATGCTTTCCTAACTAGCTAACAAAGGCAGAAATGTGGGAAAAGAGAGTAACAGGAGATTTATGTGCAAAATCAATTTGAACCACTCTAGGCAGAGGATGACCCTAAAGGTGATATAGCCAGGCAAACTGTGGATGAACTAAGGGAAAATGTAAGAGAAAAGCATGGATCTGACTGCAAGGGAATCCAACAAACTGTTCAACAGTTTAGGGAAAAGCAGAGGGAATGAGAGGCAACACTGAGGCCTGATGACTGTGAATGTGAGGAGAGGCTGAACAGTGAATGAGATGTGCATCCTACATGTGATGGGACTTGCCAGTGGTCTCAGTCACCGGCTGTGGCTCTTCCCAACTTTATGGTTGGAAGCCATAAAATCTCTTAGGACAGGAGCCAGCCTGTACCAGTGATATGCAAAGTACTGGTGATGGGAAACAACAGAGCGTAAAGAACATCTCCTTGAGGTTCATCTTTTCACAGATTAATATTCTGTCCCACAAACACTGTAAGTTAAATCAGGACATGGTGTAGAGAAAACCAGATCAGTGAGGTCTCATGGCGCTCTGCACCCACCTCGCACCTGTAACCCCCTCTGACATTACAGGATGGAGGAAACAGCTAGACCAGCACAGACAGAAATAAACCAGGCCCTGGCCTGGATGGAAAGGGTGATGCCCCGTACCTGGGGTGGGATGACACCTCCACAGATGACCAGGATGTCAGGCCGGCTGAGGATGTGGAGCTCCTTGATGAGTTCAGGCACCAGGGTTTTGTGTCCCGCAGCCAGCGTGCTGACCCCCACGCAGTGCACGTCGGCATCCACCGCCTGCTGCGCCACCTCCCGCGGGGTCTGCGTGGGGACAGGGCGTGTGACAGCAACAGCCCCAGCCTGGCTGCTGCTCCAGCATCAGAGGGGAAAAGGATGTGCTTGGAAGGCATTGGAATCCATCAGTCCTACCTGGAAGAGGGGACCGATGTCCACGTCGAAGCCGATGTCTGCGAATCCCGTGGCGATGACTTTGGCCCCTCTGTCGTGGCCATCCTGGCCCATCTTTGCCACAAGAATACGGGGCCTGCGCCCCTCACGGTCCATGAACTTGTTAACTCTGGTGGAAAACATGTGCTGTATCAGGGCAAGCCACTGAGAGTCATTAAAACTATTTGCATACATAAAAAGCACTGGCTGCAAGGGTAGCATAATTTCTGTGCCTCAGATAAAAAGATCTTCTAAGCCACAGCTTGGCTATGCAGTCTGTCAAACCACTGCATTAATATTCATGTTATAGAATTACTAACTCTCTTCTTGTATTTAGCAGCCCCAACAATAAAATTTTTTTTTGTTGTTTTTTTTTTTTTTAAAAAAAAACCAAAACAAACCACTCCACTACTCTTCTGCCTTCGAACAGACAAAACTCTCTGGGAGTTTAATGAGCTGAATTACAATTAACTCAAACACAATTTTTAGGTTTTATTAATAACTATGTCTGATTATTTCAAAAGTACTTGCATGGCACCCAGGTTAAAAAGGCAGGTCCTGAACATCACACTCTGCAGCATCATTCCAGTGGGCACAAGTCTGTCCAGAGAAGGATTACTGCATTCTGTGCACTTGTTCCACTGCCCCTCTTTTTTTGGATATGAACAGCACAGTAGCTGTTCATATTTCTCCCTTATTGAAGAGCCTCAGATGTTATTCTTTCATCTTATTGCTCATTATTCACATACCACCAGGATGTGTCTGTGAGTGGGACACTAAGAGTACCTCTTTTCAGAAATAAAAGCTTTTGTGTGTTTTTTTTCTTTTTCTTTTTCTTTTTGTTTTTTTTGTTTTTAATGGGAGGGTGGGGGATTTGTGGGGGGGTTTTTTGTTAGTGAATGTTGTACTGGACAGCTTAAAAAGACTATCTGTGTCATGACAGCCTGCGGAAGCAGACTGAGAAAGCTTCTGATTGAGAGTGTACAGGAGACAGGCCTGCCTAAGGACTGCTGAGAATATGAGTGAAGTAGGTACCTGAATTGACTTGTGACATCTCTAAATCCTTTTCTCTGTATTGTTTTCTGTTTCCATATTCTAGTTTCTTTACTTCTCCACCCACTGGGTCCTTCCCAACAAGAATAGCTCCAGGTGCTCCAAGCCTGCCAAGGCTAAGACCACCTGAACCCCTGAACTCTTGGCTTGGTTTCTGTGCTGGGCTGTGTGAAATCACATTTCTGCAGGGCTGTGCAAGGTAACACACAGCAAATCTAGTTTTGTTATCACGTTTACTAAGTGATACATGAGACCTTGGACACAAAGGCAGGATGGCAGTGGAGTCCCCATCCCTGGAAGTGTTGAGGAAATGAGTGGACATGGTGCTCTTGTGTGTAATCAACCAGGTGGTGAATGGTCAAAGCTTGGACTTGATGATCTTGTGGATGTTTCCCAACCTAAATGACTCTGTGATTCTCTGTAAAAAAGGGAGCTACACGTTGATTTTCAAGGAATCATTTCAGTTTCATGGAAAAGCATAATTACAAATAGTTATATTTAAATATTTAAAATAAAACCAAAATTCAAGTCAATTTAAACATCACCCCTGTAAAGCCATCAGGTAATTTCCCTTTTGAGATAGACTCTTTAATGTGTAGAGCCCAACAGGGTAGGGACTGATGAGCATTGACTTGTACTACATCATCTCCCACTACAGCAATTCAGGCTCTTTACCCCTGAGGGCAGAAGCTGAGAAGAGGCGTAAATAGGCAGCTGTTTTCACACATACCATCATCTGGAGATGCTTTCTCCATCGGGATATGAGTAAGTAACACCCAGAGCCTGGAAGCTGAATGTGGATATCCTGGCAGATTTTTAGCCTGACAGTTTTAGCAACAGTGAAACTGCAGGAACAATTTATGGATAGAACAAAACGAGATTTTGTAATATGACTTGCTGGAAATATTTTAGAGATTACTATTACACAGCCTTCAAAGGAAGCAACCCATGTACAGGGAGTTCAGGCAGTGTTACTCAGCTTCTTCATCCTATGGCTGCATAGGCTATTTGAACAAAATCCTCAAATCATAACATCACCTCAGTGGATTCTGTTTGCCAGCAAATACAAGTCCAATTGTTTTTACTTTTGTCTTATTGTACTTGTCATTTTACTGCCTTGCTTAGAGGCAGGACAGTGCTTATGCAGGTCACTGTGTTGCTCCAGGCACGTCACTCAGGTTTGGGAAATGCCTTTTTAGGGCACAGTGGGCAGCATTTGTACCTGCTGGATGAAATGTGAGGTTATTAAATGTCTGGCTCCCTGGGCAGCAATCCTCACCTATTGATGGCATGAAGGATCTCATCACTCTCCCCAAACTCCTGGCGATAGGCTCCGCTCACCATGCGGTCACTGGCTTTGTGCTCCCCAAACACCTTCTTCATGGCATCTGTTATTTCTCCCACAGTGCACCTGAGGCACAGACACAAAGCAGGACTATTATCAGGAGGCTGAAAGGAAAACAGGACACCACTGGCACTGGCTCAACTATTTCCTTTGCTTCAGGACAAATTCATTTACATTCCTTTCCCTCTCAATGCTGCAAATCTGAACATCCAACTCAGCCCAGTGTCACCCACTAATAGAACATGCAAAGGTAATTTTAAGGAAAACTTTATTGCTGATGGAGAATTGATTTACAAGTGCCAAGGCAATGAGGATCATGGAATGGTGAAATATTTCAGAAAATGAAATCAAATTTTCTGAACTGGGGATTTTTTTGGTCAAAGACTGCAGGATCTTGCATTTGGACTCATACTAAAACCCAAAATATAAATCAAGAGCTGCCAAAAAAGGACGAGCACACAGAAGAGACTGAAACCTAACATTTTAGCTGGAATTTGTTTGCCTTTCCCTTGATATTTTTATTTTAGTGTTTCTTCCTCTCCTCTACTCCTAACATAGCTACTTTAGTCACTGAGACGCAAAAGAATGTGGGAAATTTATTTACTTGCCAGTTATAAGTTTGTTTGCAACTGGACACACTGGGCATGCTTGAAGTAATACACACTTACTGCTGCAACACAAGTAAGAAAAGCAAAGCAGGCTCTGCTAACTCCTTAAAAATGTTGTGCTGAATACAACTTCCTGCAAACTTTGTCAAAGGAAAGAAATAAAAATACTACTCTTATAAAACATGTGTGCTTAGAAACAGAAACCAACTCAAACTAACCAACCAATTTAGGTACTGCTAAGCACGTTTGAAACCCCTGGAATTCACATTTTCTCCTTCATTTGTTCCCTATGATTACTTGAAAGGAGGCTGCAGCCAGGTGGGGGTTGGTCTCTTTTAGGAGAGAGGCAAAAAGTGACAGGTTAAAAGGAAATGGCTTCAGGTTGCACCAAGGGAGGTTTAGTTTGGATTTTAGGAAACATTTCTTCACTGAAGGGGTTGTCAAGCATTGGAATAGGGCAGTGGTGGAGTCACCACCCCTGGAGGGATTCAGAAGTGTCCTGGTTTTAGTAGCCAAGATTAGTTTGTCACTGTGTGGGTGTGTATTCTAAAGCCTCTATGCCATTTTTTCCCATGAACTGCTCACAATGGCCCATTAGCAGCTATTGTCTAAGGGACAGCACACCCCTCAGGCTGCAGGCTGGGTGTTTTGGAGCTTCTATGAGATAAGGAAATTCTTCTGCCTCCACATCCACCTGAGGGGTCATGTCTGCTAATGGCCCATCAGCGGTATCAAAAATAGGCCATTATCTCACAGAGTAAATCACCCATTGTTTAAGTCTCAGCCCTGGGGGAGGGACTGGGCGGNATCTTAAATACATATATAGAGATATATATATATAAATTATAGCTAGGAACTGTTATCCTTCCATTTATCATATCTTAATTAAAATTTGTTTTGAAATTGAAGGAAATTTGTCCCTCTGTTTTAGCTATAAATTTTTCTAAGCTCTCTAAACTTAGACAAGAAGAGATGTAGATGTGGCACCTGGGGACAGGATTTACTGGGGAGCTGGGCAATGCTGGGTTCATGGCTGGACTCAATGATCTCAGAGGTCTTTTCCAACCTAAATGATTCTATGATCTAACTGTAAGCTACTCTGAGGCAGAATCAGCTTAAGCATTCCCTAAAGCTTTTACATAAAATGCTCAAAGAAAGACTGGACATGATGCAACTTGTCCACATATCTTTAAAAGGAGGTGCCCAAATGAGCTGTACTATGTTCTCCTGCCCTCTGCAGTTTCAGCGGCCACTGACTCCTGCCCTGTGCAATGTGCCACTTATCCCAAGTGACAGAAAATGGGCTTCTGCTCCATTCAGTGAATCCTTCAGTAAATTTCACAGAGCTGTTTTACTTCCCCCCAACTAATTTGCTCTTTTGCTGGCTCATGGTTTTTATACTCAGTTATAAACTTTAACTACACTAATGTAACATGTCAGAAATCCAATCCTCAGCACACAGGCAAGATCTGTATAATGCATATATGTAAATTTGGCCTCGTATCTCTAGGTATCACCCTTCACAGCTGGCCTGCCTTGCCTGGAAGACAGTGACGTGCTGGAATACACATTTTTAACTCATGTTATTGACATAGTATTGGCCATTTTTGTCATTTTCCTGCCCCTGGCTTTCTGGAATTCTGTTTCCTTCCTCAGCTCACTAAGTTCATATTTGTGTTTATGAGGATCATAGTCTAGAAAAGCAGCTAATGTAAAGTAATACTAAATTCATAGCATCTGTGCAGCTGTGTGTGAATGTGCCTAAGTCTGATACTCTCTTTGAATGCCTTAATTAACAATGATTCAAAAAGAATTAATTGTAAAGCAACCTGCCCATGATTGCATAGAACCCACTATGCAATGCAATATACTTTTTGCAGTAGTATCTCAGGAAGCTCAGCCAGCACTACCTGAGTTACAACAGCTCTCAGACCTTACTGGTATCATCAGGCTTTGATTTTCAGGACATCTAAATAATCTTATTAATATTATTGCTCTCTGTCAATACTAACCAAGAATGAAAAGTAAACTGCTTAAGTGCATTAGGTAAGGTGACTTCCCCAATGTTAAAAAGCAAGTTTCCAGCAGCCTTAAAAATAGTGTCTATAAATACCGAGTCCTTCTCAGAATGCCAGACATCACAGATTGCAGTCCAAAATAAACACATCCCATGCAAAAACACTGAGGACTTATTCCTGGCAGTTTGTTGAAGGCCTAAAGAGGCATAACATACATCTTTTCTTCGAGACAAAACTGTAAGGTTAGATTAATCTTTCTCCTCCTCCTCTTTTGCAGAAGCAGCACTAACTTCAGTATTCAATAAAGCCCAGCATATGTTGATAGAGTTGTGATGTGCTTTTCTGTTCTTACTATGTAAGATGTGAATGAAATTTTCATGTTACAAATGAAAAAAAAATGGTTTGGACTTTCAGTTTTATTGTGGTGTAATCTGGTGGCTGAGATTAAGTTGTTTTTGTTGTGTGTTTTCTTTCTGCTGCTTCTGAAACCCCTGTATTTTGAAAATTGTCCCATAAATGTTTCCAGACCTCCTTCAGACCCCCTGTATCAGATGCCATGACAGTTTCTTTCTGTGGTCATGTCCCATACATAGTTTTGAGGCAGAATTAAGTTTTTTGTGTTTGCAAGTTAGAAAGTGGATCTGCAAACCATTAATGCTTTTATAATTAATAAAGCCATGGTCATCAGTGAGAGAAACTGGGCATTAACTGGTCAGTTTAGGTACAGAAGATATGAATCCTTGTAAATCCAACACAGCCCTCCTGTGACCTTCATGGTTCAAAGACAAATGCAGACATGCTGCTGGAGATTCTTGACAATCCCACATTCTCTGTGGGAGCAAGTGTATTCAAAACACAGCTGTTAAGTGTTCAATGAAGGAATTTGAGATATGACAGTAAAAACAGGTCAGCACTTCAGTTAGGAATGATTTTGGTTTGCTCATTTTTGGGTTGTTTAGTTAATTAAGGAACAGAGACAGGATCTATTCTAGAGACAGATGCTGACCTTGAAACAGGAAAGAAAACAGCCTAAAAAGCACCTTGGTGAAAAAAGGAACTGTTCCACTGGACTCTGGGGATGCCTCAGTGCTCTACTGAAGAGCATCTGTGACATCTCTGCCTGACTAAACAAACTGATTTTTCCTTCAGTCAAAAAATGTTTTCACACCAATCTGTGGTGCAAGGAAAGATGAAGCAACACAGCATGGCAAGATTTTGAATATCCGTTTTCACATCTCAGACACTTCTTAAGCCACTGGACCCATGAAACAGCAGAGAAACCCAATTAAGTCCTGAAACTGGTAAGAATATGAGTTGGAAAGAGCACAACGTGTATGTACAACCTCAATTCATATGAGATTCTTTATATCTGCGTTTTTCTTTGTGAGAAATTAAAGCATTACCTTAACAGGCTGTAGAATGTAATAACAGTCTATTTGACAGTGTGAAACCCCAACCATCTTTTACTTTCACCTCTGAAGAAAAACCAGAACATCTCAAAGACACCAACCTCATTGACACCACACCCAAGAACAGAGGAAAGAGGAAAATGAACCACTGAAATTTAGACAGGAGTTGGCTGTTCACTCCAATACCTGGCTCGTGCTGCTTCCACTGCAAGGGCAAGCAGGTTTCCTTCCCCAGTGGCAGCACATCTTGTCAGAGCATCCAGGCACTGCTGGGCTGCTGCTTTATCTCTGCTGGCCTTCACCTACAGTGTAGGGGAAAGATAATGAGTTAAAGCAAACTACTATGTGAAGCGGGAAGTCAAGTGTGTAAGACTGTCTGATTTCAAATATTAATCCTGGAGGGATGGAATTGTCAATACACTATGTATTTCGATTAGAATATTACAAGTAAAAAGGCATCTCAGACCTTAAAATATGTACAAGTCCATAAGAAAACTCTAAACCAGTTTTATCTACATTTTTAATGATTATGAAAGTGGATGTTGATTTCTGGTTCCATAACCCTACCCCTCAATAGCACCTGACAAGTTGCACCAAATAGTCTGAGTGATTAAGTAATGTTACATGATTTTAGAGCAAAATATTGCATAAATGTTTTCTGTCTTATTTCCAGAACATGTAAAGCTCCCAGTTTTTAAAGGTTAGACATATACTCATGAGACCATCTGAAATACAAGGAAGAAAACCAAATGAATGTAACAAAAACATTTTTGTTTGGATTCTAATACTGTGTTTTTTGGGATTTCCCACCAGCAAGCCATCTTTACTCAAGTTCTATCTGCAGCTGTAAGTTTCATTTTTAAGAAGGTTGTTCCCACCTTGTTGATCTTCTCAATCTGCTTGGCACGGACTGCAGTGTTATCAATGGCCAGAACTTCCACAGTCTCCTCTTTCTCCAGCTGATGCTTGTTTACTCCAACAATTACTTCAGACCCTGTTTCCAGTGGAAACACCAGAACTCAGAATACATTTGCAAACTACTGTGAAAAGTATTAACAAGAGAAGAAGCTTCTGAGCATTATAAAGCAGTGCTTTGGTTTATAACATATACATTTCAAGTATTTGCTCTTATATTGCTCTCAAATATTGCTCTTATACAAAGGATTTAAGTCGGTATTTTATGATGAGAGATGATTAGATGCACAAACCGTCAACTCAGTGAATACTGGGCCAGAAGAAAAGGTATGAAATAGAACAATATCTATCTTACAAACTGATTAGTAATGAGGCCCTAATATACATTGACCATCTTTCTGTTTTTAAGCCTACATAGGTGAATCTTACAGAATTAAGCAGAAGGGCTGCTGTCCTGCACTGCTCTGCATTTGTTTTTCTGATGTATCAAATAAAATGAGGTTCCTACCTAAAAATACTCCATGTGAATAAAAATGGAATGGAAAACTATATTTTAGTTTTCAGCCAGAATGAACTTATCAATCATTTTTATTTGCAGTACCTGATAACATTAATTTGAGGCAACATGAAGGAACTGATGTTGGGAGACAAAACACAGAACTTTACTGATTATTCTTTATTGGTCTTAATTAAAACCTGCTTCAAATTTATCCTCCATACAAAAAGTTCATGTAACTTCTTTCATGTATGAGTTATCCCTGTTTTCTGTTAACTGGAATGCAGATTACAAAAAATGGAATAGAGTTATAGGCACACATGTAAGAATATCTCTACATATATATACTATAGGTATACACATTCATATACATGTCTATGAAGAAAGAGCTGTATCATCCTATGATCTGACTGCACTTTTTCTGGTCTTCAGGAAAACTGAGTTCTCCAGCCAACCCATGAATTTGGCAAGCTGCATTCCACATCGCCACCTGCTGGCATTCCTGCTTTTAAATTCAGGAATCACAGATAAAAGGTCCTATCAGAAATTAACTGATTAACTATTGAAGGCTCAAAATACTCCTCTGAAATGGTCTTTCTAGTGCCTTGTCGAGTCTAACCTTAAATATGTCAAGCAAGAATTTTCACACTGGTCCTGCATTTCATAAATCTGTCTCCAGAAGCTTTCATTGACATAAAACCATCACCACTCATTTTATCACTCACAATCTGTTAGTCGTGAACTAAGAAGACAAAAAAACCCCCAATGAAAATGTGTATAAAACACCCTTTAGCCAAAGGTTTTGGGGCAGTTTTCCCTTCTTTCACCTCCCTGCTCCTACCAGAGTCAATCCTGGCTTGTCTTCGGGCTGCACACTCTTCAATACGAAGTTTGGGAATCCCCTCAGCAACAGCTTTGGCCATTCCACCCATTTCTTCTATCTCCTCAATAAGCTGAGAAATGAAGAGGATTGAGAAAGTTAGTAGCAAGGTCTAGAAAAATGAACTTTGTACTTGTTCTACCATCCACATTTTTATCAGACCTACATGTACAGTCCTGTGCCCTAAACTGCATTTTGTAAAGTTCATTTACAAAGAAATCAATGAAACGTAAGTGTAAAATAATTAATTGTTTACAAGTTACCAACTGACCAAACAGTCCCCTAAAATACACTCCTCAAAACTCCTACCCCTGAAATTTTCCCAGGAAAGGTTATGCAAACGGACCTTTAAAGCCGCTCCATAGACGTCATCGGTGAGGCATTCCATGAGATAAGACCCCCCCCAGGGATCTGCCACCTTAGGAATTCCCGATTCCTCTTGGATGATGATCTGTGTGTTCCGGGCAATGCGAGCACTTTTCACGGTGGGCAAACCCAGGGCTTCATCGAAGGAGTTGGTGTGCAAGGACTGCGTCCCCCCGAACACCGCGGCCATGGCCTCGATGGTGGTGCGGATGACGTTGTTGAAGGGGTCCTGGGAGGGAAAGGACAGCTCTGGAGCTCCGTGGTTCTGCCAAGGGGTTGAGGCAGGCAGGCCGCATGCTCTGCTGCAAGGAAATGCTTGCAAACCTTCCCACTGAAACACTGTGATCACAGCAAAAGCTGGAAAAAATCCCAGTCAATAACAGGCATCAAATCAAACTGATTCATAACTTGTCAATGTCTTAACACAGAGATTAATCCACAAAGTAAGAAGTTATCAGTGTGTGAGTAAACCTGTCATGATAACAAATCAAAGCCTAACTTATATTTAGTGGTGCTTCAAAGGCCTTAAGGAATCCAAGCTGGAGAGGATGGAACAGGTAGCCCTGATGGGCTCCATCCGCAGAATCCAGAATTCCTGGAGTAGTGAACAGCACATGTGTCAGACACGTTACTAGTCAAGATCTGTCCAGGAACCAAATGTGCTTAACTATTTTCATTAATGACAACATTACATAAAAGTAGAAATTACAGCTGCAACTTGCTGGTGATATAAAATTGAAAGATATCTATGGAAGAACTGGGATATTAACCAAAACAAATGGGTAGTCTGGAGGACAAGGTGTAGAAATAGAGTCAGTATTACAGAATACAATCGCAGTCTTCAGGTCAAAATTTTCATCTGCCCTTCTCAGACACCTAGATGGCTGAATTGTATATATGTGTCCTCACAGTCAAAGAAGAGTTCTCCTTGTTTTAAGAGGGACTGAAGTTCTCTGTAGCTGCCTGTTCTGTTTAACAGGATTATTAAGGGAATTCAGTGACAGATCAAGACTGTTTACCTAATTCTTGAGGTGCATAGGTGAGATGAATGTATGCAAAATAATTAAGAGCCACCAATGTGTCTTTGCAAAAAGGCAAATTGAGCCACAAGATCTTGAGTTACATTATCTTCCAAAAAGAAATGGAATTAATAACACTATTTTACAAAGACATCGTAATTCTAACCACTGGAGTCCATTTCTGGTTCAAGTATTCAATTTAAAGAATTACAGAAGAATGGGATTTGGATAAGCAAGAATGTAAAACCTAATTTATGAGTAGATACATATCTAAAGGGAGGCCAAAGGAAAATATATTTGCCTCTGAAACCTACAGCAGTAAACACTGGGCACTGAGAAGCTACATTAAGAAAACAGCTCTGCTTAGACATGAAAAAACGTTTTATGATCCAGGCAGGAAATTATTTACGCTGGAGACCTGAAGAAGCTGAATATGGTTTTGGTACTATTAATATTCTTGTACTCACACGTTCATTTTAATTGGAAGACCCACAACGGCCCCTGCTCAGAAAAATCCATTATTTTAGTTTTCCTGTGTTGTTGTATTTTAAGTAAAAATTACCTTTACTTTGACCAAAAAGGAGAATAAAATCATGGCACAGAAGTCAAATAACGATGGTTGCAGTCACAACCTCAAAATAATTCCTGTTGCCTGACTTTGACTGAGAAGCAGGCCTTGGAATCAGAGCTGGGACCCAGATGGGAAACTATATGCACTTCAATGATTTATTTGCTTGCTGTAATGCAACTGAACAAGAAGAACAGAGAGTGGACCCAGTTGGCAAAGAACAGATGAGCTGTAACCATTACTTCCCTCTTTAGCAGTCATCACTGGGGGCATGAGTGATTTTTTTGGCTCCTCAAATGAATTCTCAAGCCAGTGATCCTGAGAAAAAAGTGCCTCTACTTCCTCACTCAGCTGAATTTTGAAATGATAACTTAAGAGGACAAAGCCAAGAGGGAGCTTCATTCTGATTCCTGAATTAATATAAAGATGTATCCAAGGCTCATGAGTGCATTTGCCAGACTGAGAGTGGGACAGGTGTGCTCCTTCAGGAAGCTGCACCTTGGTGAGTAACACCAGCAGCCCCCGTTTAGATCCACACCATGAGAACATATTTAAGTGAGGAAGTGGATGCCAGTCCCATTTCTAACCTGCTCAGTGAGTGACCAGCCCGAAGTCTGACAATGAGCTCTCAGCAGAAGAGATTTGGGATCCTTGGGCTTAAACATTTTCTCAATCAAGTGAGACCACAACCTCCTCCCAGCTCTCAGCTTTGCTATTTCCATGTAGAAGTTCATGCCAATTCCCCAGAAGAAGGAGAGCCTGTAATAAGAGCACATGAAGAGGATAAAACATGAAACCATTCTAGTAACTTTGTTTCAGTAAAGGAGAAATCCTACAGCTAGGTCTCTGATTAACTGACTTATGCAGATGATGGCAATGTTCCTGGACACTGATGCTGGTTGCTACAGAATGAAACACATTTATGCAAATAAACTGACTTAGTCTCCAAATAGTGGGACTGCAAGTGAAGTGCCAGTGAGAATGGTCCCTGGAACCGCTAAACTGTCCCCAGGGACAGTTTTGGGGGAGCTCTCAAGCACTCAAGCAGTGTTCCAGTTGGTCACTAATACAGATAGTGACACCGTAGTGACAGGGAATGCTCCAGGACACCAAATACTAGTATAGTTACACTTACAAACTACTTATAATGAGAAAACATTACATTTTACAAGCATGCTTTCATCGTTTTCCTGATAATTTTAATCAAAATACATACCAGTTCAATACTGGACAGCATATGAAAGAACAGACTGTTAATCTACTTTTGCCTACTTCCAGCTTTTATTATTTATAAATGTAAACATGCACAGTTCACACCAGTAAAACTCATCATAATAAATATGCACCTTTTTAACAGTGAATTAGCTATGGAAACAATTTGCCAAAACCTCTTATAGAATCCCCATCATCTGAAAGTCTGAAAGTAAGGCTATACCTTATTCTACATGATCCACTTGGATTTTGCCACAGATCTCAGGGGTGGGTTTATTCCTTTGATTCCTACAGTTTGAATGTGCAGCAGGCTACATGCACCACACCTTTTGTTTTTTAAACACACTGTATAGCTGGGAATCTGTAAATAAACAAGACCACTGAACCTACGATTCTTCCCTAGACTGGCAGTAACTATAAAAAATACAATATTCTGCTTAAAATTAAATTGAAATGGATCTTGACAATGCCTGTGCATGAGTTTTATTCAGTGTTTTAGCCCAGGTGTAGTCTAAGAATCTGTTGAATCAAACATATTTTCCTACAACTGAAATCATGTAGCAAAACCAAACGAAACCTGTCTGCAATATAAGCATTGCCAATATTGCTTGTATGCCAAAAAATCCAGAATTTTGTACTAAACTCTATAGAGGCTTTACCAAAGTGAGATTTATACTTGCAAATTTCTTAAGCTCACCTTGGTGCAAATTCATCAATGGTGAGGCCAGCTTTAAGTCCAGTTCTGCAGTACTCCAAGCCATCTGCTATGGTATAAGCTAATTCCAGAATGGTGTCAGCTCCTGCCTCTTGCATGTGGTACCCACTGATGGAAATAGAATTAAATTTTGGCATATACTGCAAAAAACCAAAGAGATAACAGGGTATAACAGCAGAAGGGGGGAAATTGAATAATTGTTTTATCAACATTCACAAATAAACTGTTTATAGAATGGCAGAGTGGGTTGGATTGGAAGGACACTAAAGACCATCTTGTTTCAACCCCTTGCCATGGGCAGGAACACCTCCCATTAGCCCAGGTTGCTCCAATCCCCATGCAAATTGGCCTTGGACACTTCCAGGGATGGGGAAGCCACAGCTTCTCTGGGCAACCTGTGCCAGGGCCTCATCACTCCCACAGGGAAGAATTTCTTCCTAATACCTAGTCTGAATCTCTCTTGCTTTACTTTAAAACCATTCCTCCTTGTCCTATGCCTGTAAAAAAAAGTTCTCCCAGTCTTTTTTATAAGCCTCCCTTAGGAACTGAAAGGCTGCAATGAGGGCTCTCCCTGGAGCCTTCTCTGCTTCAGGCTGAACAACCCCAGCTCTCTCAGCTTGTTTCCATAGCAGAGGCATTCCAGCCCATTCAGTGCATTCCCTGTAGACTGCAAATACAACCCATCCATACAAAGTGGTGTTTGCAGATCTTTACTTCATGTGGTTTCACTTTTTGCATTATTCATTGTGCCTAAACTATCACCCACCATGGTAAGGATTGTTCTCCATTACAGCCTGGGTGCCACCTCTCCAATGAAAATGCAGCTAAGAAAACAACTGGTAGTACTGAACTCTCAGTCATCAGATCCAGATTTTAAGTCCTTTCATGAGCTTCTTCCCAGGCTTAATTTTGCAGCAGAAGCCTTTCAAGATTTCTTACCTCTTTGCTCCTGCAAATAATGCTTAACTATGTGGCCTCTTACTTTCTCTGCAAAGAACAGCCTGAGTGTTCCTCATCTCCAAGCTTCCTGCCATCCTTCCAGGCATAGGCTCATTTTAATCTGACTTTGATTTGGACTGACTTAAAAAAACCTTCAAATTTATGTTGTAAGTGACTTGGGATCTTACATTCTTCTGCTGGCCCTTTCCATGACCACATTAATCTTCACTACAACAGATCTTCTGCTTTGTTCTCCAAAGCGACTCATAAATAGTTAACTCAACCTGGTAACAGAAGTCAATCCATTTAAACAAGGAATACCTTTGAGGTGTACTGGAATATGTCAGCAATAATCCTCATTGATGGCTCTGGGGGGAAAATGTATGTATTTCGGACCATAAACTCCTTCAAGATGTCATTTTGGATTGTCCCTGTCAGCTTGGCCTGAGGCACTCCCTGCTCTTCTCCAGTCACAATGAATGTTGCCAACACGGGAATCACTGCCCCATTCATTGTCATGGAAACAGACATTTTCTCCAAAGGAATTCCATCAAAAAGGATTTTGGTGTCTTCCACAGTATCGATGGCAACTCCAGCCATTCCAACATCTCCTCGAACTCGTGGATTGTCTGAATCGTAACCACGGTGGGTGGCTAAATCAAAAGCAACAGATAATCCCTGCTGGCCAGCTACAGAAAAAAGAAACAAAAAAGCATTGTACCAAATGATGTAAAACTCTCCAAACAACTCCTCAACAACCACAGAATGGTTTGGGTTGGAAGAGACCTTAAAGATCATCTAGTTCCAACCACCCTGCCGTGGGCAGGGACACCTGCAAAGGACAATATTGTGCAGAAATATTGGGAAACCATTCTCAAATAAGGAAAATACCAACACTTTGTATTTAGTGATAGGCCATGGGTGACACTATAGGTGTTCATTTAGAATATGAAATGGAAACCCAAATGTCAGAATCCATATACACCAGAAGTTAAGTTACATAAGTCAACATTTTCTCCCTCTACAATCTTCTCTCATGGTCACAGAACAAGTGTGAATTGCTCCATGATGTCTGCTGGTTGGACCCTGGAATGGAGCCAAATTATGTCTCTCTCTGTATTAAGGTGCAATAACTAAAAATAGCACTTAACACATTCCTTTTCCATAGTAAAATGAAGCAGAAATAATGCAATTTCCCAGTAATAAATAAATACAGTGCCACAGGGAAGATCCTATCAGAAACCCAAACTCACAAGGCAGAATAATCACTATTGCCATGGAATCCACCCAGTCAATGCTGCCCATTGCTTCATGAGGCAATGCTGTTGCCCAAACCAGCTGCCTACCTTTAATGTTGTCCTTGTAGAACTTGTTGCTCTCCTCCACGGTGCTGAATCCAGCATATTGCCGGATGGTCCAGGGCCTGTATGTGTACATGGTTGGGTAGGGCCCCCGGGTGAAAGGTTTCACCCCTGGGAGCTCCTCAGGGAGGTCCTTGGTGTCCCTTTTGGAGTACAGCGGCTTGATGTCGATCCCCTCTGGGGTGTGCCAGATTAGATCCTTTGGGTTCTTGCCCTTCAGCTGCTTTTCAGCCAGGGCAGCCCACTCGGGGTGCAGAGGCTGCCTGTGCAGGGAGCGCCACGTGCTCCAGCTGGCTGGAATTGGCGGCGGAGGAGTGCGGTGGCACGGCCGCAGCCGCAGGATGGCGTCCCTGGCTCTCAGCATGGCTCGGCTGTCAGCCTGGGGCAAGCTGAGCAAAACAAAAACACACTCCCTTCATTGTCATATACATCTGACACAGGAGAAGTGAGGAAGGAGAGGTCAAGCAGCTTGCTGAAGCAAAAACAATCAGGAAAAGAACTAAGTGTGTTTATTCATTCACTTGTTCGACAGATACCCCTTCCTCTTGCCTTTCAACCGGACAATGCACAAAACACAGTTCAGGAAAAATACTACATTTTTCTCCAGCCAAGGAAAACATTCCCGTTACCCATCTCCATCCACATCTGAAATGCGTAACTTATTTCAGTCCCTCTGCAGCACCAGCATTAATCAGTCACTGAAAAGCCATGCCATGAAGATACCATGCCAACCTCCACTCCCACCCTCCCATCTCTCTCATCTATGGATTCCTTAGTGTTAGAGGGACCCTCTTCCAAGGATGGGGCAGCCACAGCTACTCTGGACAACCTGTGCCAGTGTCTCACCACCCTCAGAGGGAAGATTTTCTTCCTGATATCTAACATCCAGGAGGCACTCTGCAGGAAGTGGGCTGTCAGAAAATTGCTGATGTACCACAGACTTCAGAAAAGATGGCTTGGGCTGGATGGAAACCAGAGATATACTGAGAAAGAAAGGAGAAAAAGATTGTGGTTTATGAGAACTCAAGGATAATACAAGAGCTGCAGAGCTCATCCCACCAGGTATGAGACTGGTATGGAGGATAACTTTAATGTTCCCTGTGGTGAGGGTGGGCAGGCCGTGGCACAGGTTGCCCAGAGAACCTGTGGCTGCCCCATCCTTGGAAGTGTTCAAGGCCAGGCTGGATGGGGCTTGGAGCAACCAGAGCTAGTGGAAGGTGTCCCTGTCCATGGCTGGGAGGCTGGAAGGAGATGATCTTTAAAGTCCCTCCAACTCAAACCAGTCTGTGATTCTGTGAGCTCAGTAACTCCCGAAAGCTGTAAGCTCCTTTGCTAATGCTCTCCATATTCTATCCCTGCATTTCCTTCTGAAGCCAGAACCTTTACAGCTTGGCTTCAATGGCCAGGCATCTCCTCTCTGCCTCATCCCCTTCACAACTCCTGTAAACATGCACTTCCCTGACTCCTTTATGAGAAATCCCACATAATACTGGAATACATCTCTATCACCATTATGGTGTTGCAGCAACACTCCAAACACGTGCTTTAATAATATATATGCCAACTGTGGTATGCACATAACCTGGTGGGCACAGAGGAGCCCCTGAGGAGTGCTCATTCCCTGCAGGCATGTGATGCCGCAGCCAGGATGGAAGGTAACCTGTGTCCCTGCTGCTGCAGGGTCACAGAATCCCAAAATGGGTCAGGTTGGAACGGATCACAGTGGATCATCTGGTCCAACCTCCCTGCTCCAGCAGGGCCATCCCAGAGCACATGGCACAGAATTGTGTGCAGATGGTTCTGGAATATCTCCAGTGAAGGAGACTCCACACCCTCTCTGGACAATCTGTTCAGTGCTCGGTCACTGCACAGCAAAGAAGTTCTTCCTCATGTTCAGGTGGAACTTCCTGGGCATCAGTTCCTGCCCGTTCCTCTTGTCCCACTGCTGGGCACCCCGAGCAGAGCCTGGTCCCTCCTCTGCCCCTCCCTGCACACACTGACAGACATGGGTGAGGTCCCCTCTCAGTGTCTCATCTCCAGGCTAAGCAGGCCCAGCTCTCTCAGCCTTTCCTTGTCACAGAGATTCTTCAGTCCCTTCATGATCTTTGTCACCCTCCACTGGACCCATGTGAGAGACTTAAAAATCATAATTGCCTTAAACACTGTTCAGATCACTGAAGGCCTTTGCCGACTATGGCAAACTGTATGAAGAAGCTGAGACCACTGAAGTCCAGCCCAGCCCAAATATGCCTCCTGAAACTGGGAAACTGGCCAGTGAATTAAGCCACTTGAATTTGAGATAAGGGTAATAATATTGTCTGATTAATCTCAGGTCTAAGGAGAAGTAAACAAGGTTGGAACGTATCCACAAGGGAAGCCAACTCATCAGCTATGCTGAAAATCATCTCTGTTTGGGGCTGGCATAACCCCCTGACTCATTTTTGAGTGTCCTTCCACCACATGATCCATTGTTCCAACATATCCAGAGTGCTGCAAAATACAGTGTAAAACTCTCCCCTGCAGGGGAGACACTTGCGGTATTCCCACATATACCTGAAGGTATATTAATCCACTGAACTGTTTTGTGGGACCCCCCAAGAAGCCCAGGGCTGGACTCAGCACTCCAGAAGTGCCTCAGAAGGGCTGAGCAGAGGGGCAGGATTGCACCCCCAGATGTTGCACTGACCCTTGCTGAGCTTCACACCCTCCCTTGCCCATCCCTCTCTTGGAACACGCACATTGTAGGTTTTCAGACTAAATCAGAAGCAGTTTCTAAGACAGAGGCCTCAGTGATAATAATGGAATCTGCAGAATGCCCTTGGCCAACAGTAAACTGAGAGGAGAAGCTGCTAATATTCTGTGGAAGGATACAAGTGAAGAGCTCTATTAATAAAGTTAAAATTTAGATAGATAAGAACTGCGTGAATTCACCGATTTTATAAAATATATCTTAGTTGATACTTAGTTATATCTATGTGTTGTTAGATAGTTTTGATGGAGTGTATTAGTTTTAGAAATATGCATAATTGTGTGTGAAGATAATTCCTTCTTGTACTTTTGAAATCCCTGTGCAGTGGAACATAAAGATGCAAGAATGCAAACACCGAGGGGAAAGAGGAGAGGGAAGACTTTTACGCCATTCCCGAATAGAAAGGTAACTTCAGACAAAGAGGAACGAACTCTTATTTCTGTTTTTGATGCAGTCGGGTTGTCTTATTAACAGCTACGGCTTCTAAGCCTCATACTAAAACACTACAACCATGTCAGTGCAAAAAGTCGTCGGCAACATCCCTAAACCTCTGTCCCCTCACCCCTAGAGAGCCCCAAAGTCGCCTCTCCTCAGCACCCACAGCCGGGGGGTGACACTGGGGAGGTGACACGGCCCTGCTGCCCACCACCCTCCTCAGCACCCACAGCCCTGAGGGGTGACACTGGGTGGGGGTGACACGGTCTCACTGCCCACTGCCACTCCTCAGCGCCCTCGGCCGCCGCCCTGCCCACCGCCCCTCCGCCCGCCCCTCACACACCCCCTCGGCGGCCAATGGGGACGCGGGGCCGGGCTGGGGAACCGGCACAGGGGCAGGGACAAGGCTGCGGCCTCCGGGCGTGGACAGGGACATGGAGAGGGATGAGGACAAGGGATAAGGGCAGGGATAAGGATAGCAATAAGGATAAGGACAGGGATAGGGACAACCCGCCCCCCCCCGTTACCTGCCGGCGGCCACTCGGTCAGCGCGCGAGCCCCGCGCACGCGCGGTGGGCGGGCGCGGCACTGCGCGTGCGCGCGGGAAGCGCGGGTTGGTTCGGTAACGGCCCGGCGGGCGCGGGCGGGAGCGCCCCGTGGAGGAGGAAGAAAAAGAAGAAAGAAGAAGACGAAGAGCAGACGGCACAGGGGCGGTGAGGCTCGGGGCGGCGTGAGGGGAAGGTTTCTGTGAAGGTGTTACCCGGCAGCGGCGGGGGAGTGCCCGTTTGGAGGTACGGAGTGGAGGTATGGACGGGGAGCACTACAACTCCCGGCATGCGGTGCTCCGCGGCGCCGCAGCGCGCGCTCACCCGCGGAGCGTGGTGCATGCCGGGAGTTGTAGTCCTCGCGTCAGCTCTGAGGTGCGCTACGAAAACTGCCCCAAAAATCGGGAGTTGTGGAGAAGGGGAAAGACCGGACTTGTTTACTCGGTTTAAGGCTTACATATATTTTATACGGCTTGTTTATCTGGTTTAGCGTTTATCTATCTCTTTTGAGGCTTATTAACCTGGCTTGTTTGCCTGGCGTGGGGCTTGTTTCACTGGTGCAGGCCTTGTTTACCTGATGTCAGTGACCTCAGTCACCTGGTGAGCTGTGACAGGGCCTCTGGTGAGGGGGAAAAGTGGCTTTGAGGGGACAGACAAAAGCTGGACATGTGTTGAGTCTTGGTGTTTCGGGCAGAGGAGGGCTGTGGGCTGTTGTGGCCTCTCCTTTCTGTGTGCCTGCTCTTCCTGCTGTCTGTGGAGTAAGGAAGAAAAGAAACTTATGGCTTTAATCTGCATCAGGGGCCTTGTGCTCATGGGCTGTTGTAGAAAGTTTTGCTAATGAATGACTGCCCTGAACTGCTTTAGACAGATAAGCACAGAGTGGTTTGGGTTTGAAGGGACCTTAAAGCTCTTCTTGTTCCACCCCCTGCCACGGGCAGGGACACCTTCCCCTATCCCAGGTTGTTCCAAGCCCTGTCCAACCTGGCCTTGGACACTTCCAGGGATGGGGCAGTCACAGCTTCTCTGGGCAACCTGTGCCAGAGCCTCCCCTCCCTCACTGCAAAGAATTTCTTGACAATAGCTAATCTAAACCTACTCTCTTGTCAGTTTGAAGCTATTCCCCCTTGTCCTGTCACTCCATGCCCTTGTCCCAAGTCCCTCTCCAGCTCTCATGGAGCCCCTTTAGGCACTGCAAGGGGCTCTCTGGTCTCCCTGGATCCTTCCCTTCTCCAGGTGAACACCCCCAGCTTTCCCAGTCTGCCTCCAGAGCAGAGGGACTCCAGCCCTGGAGCATCTCCATGTCCTCTTCTGTACTCATTCCAACAGTCCTACATATCCTCCTTATTTTGGGGGTCCCTGAGCTGGACACAGTGTTGTTGGTGGGGTCTTATGAGAGCAGAGAATTTTCTACCATTGAAGACACCTTTCAGAACAAGTTAGGCTTTTCTCTAAATCAGTTCTGTTGCTTTGACATTGCTGCTCTTTGACATACAGCCGTGCTGCCTTTTGAATTTAGAAGCAGATGTGAAACACATAAGAGCCTGTCTAAAAGGCCAGTGGGGATTCTTTTTTAGTGGTCCTGCACTTAAGTAAATATACAACATTTAGGGTAGCAGAATGCAAATATTTGGGCTCATTTAGGCTCATTTTGGGCTCACTGAGTTGAGCCCAATTTTCATAATTTTGATTCTTAATGTACTATGTGGATTAAAATTGCAGGATTTTAATTTTGTCTTTTTGTCCTGTTCCCATTGGTTTACAGATAATGAAACCCTCTCACACACCTTCCACTAAAATGGGGGAGACCACTGGTGGAAGATCAGCAAAAAACCCTTTTAAGTCTCAAAATAAACAAAGGCCTTCCAGCAAAAAAAAGGGAACAGATGGAGAAGGAAGAAAACAAGGTCAAAAAAGACAGGTATTCATTATTTTGGATCAAACAAAGTAGAGAAGTAGCAAAAGTGGGAGAGGTGGCGGGAAAGAGGTATTTTTGCCCATTTTTAAACTGGAATTTGTGAAGAATAATTAAGTAACTAAACATAACTTGAGAAACTGCCTAGTGTGAACTCTTTTGTGCAGCCTTGGCTGCTTCCTGATTTGGAGAATTCCTGCTTGGGTGCTACTCTGACAGTCACAAGTAGGGGGAAGCATTGCCTGTTCATGAATAAAAAGGCAAGCTGGCTGTGCAGCTGTGAAGAGCTGCTGAGTGATATCAAGTCAGAGTTCATTCAGCTCAGTTTATTCACCTTTGGAAAATAGTCTCTGCATGTCTCAGGGCAGGATTCCCTCACAGGATTCCTTGCCCAGCCACTGAACTTATGAATGAACAGCACAATCTCAAGATGTGCCTGAACAGCCAAACAGCTTGTGCATTTGTTTCATTGCCTCATTCTTTGAATGGGAGGAATTGGGAAGAGTTTTCCTCAGCCTGCTTGATGTGAATTACTGTTGCACAGTTCAAAATAGCTTTTTTTGGTTGGTTGGTTGGCTGGCTTTTGTTTTTGGTTTTGGGTGTTTTTGGTTTTTTTTCCTTGTTTGTTTGGTTTTTTGTTTGTTTGTGTTTTTTGTTTTGGTTTGTTTGTTGTTTTNGTGTCAAGGACTTCTGTCAGACAGTAACATAGTGGGTTGATAGTAGTAGATGAAAGATTGCACAGCAGAGCATGTTTCAAAATTGCCACATTTACAGTAAATTTTTCTCTTCAGCAGGTCACTCAGACAGTCAAAAGGAAAGTTAATGAACAGAGGGACAATTCCCCTCTAGGTAGGATCCTGTTCTTTCCTGTTAAATCTGAACTGTTCCACCTTTGACTCTGATCTCACTGAACTGAGTCACAAAGCTGTCTATCCAGGTTTGATAAATCGTGTCTTTTCCTTTTTTTCCTTTGTGTTAACAGGAGAAAATGGTTTTTCAAAAAAGGTGAAGCTGTCCAGTGCTGCAATGGGATCTTGGCAGACTCTCTTAGAGAGCAGTAGACAGTTTCTGGAAACTGTAGTGGATTCAGTAGTACTGTAAGTGCCAAATATGCTGGTAGTTTCCACAAGGAATAAAGTAAATATTGTAGTAATGCTTGAACTGGAAATGCTTTGGAGCTTTTTTGGGCAATATGGCTGGCTGTGTATATTTTTTTTCCCAGTATAACACTTTCTATCTGAAATTGGAAGTCTTCACCTAGAGAAGTTCTGTGTTCATTTGATGTGTTCTCTGTGCTTGCAGGCTTTGTGATGGGAATTCTGCCTCTATTTTCTTTGCAGATCTGTTTTGTGCCAACAGAGGAAGGAAATAGATGATGTCCAGAAGCACCTCAATGTACTGAAGAAAAGGTATGAAAATATAAATTAAAAAAAAAAAAAAAAAAGAGGGAGAGATTTTTTGCCCTGTTGCTTTGTACCATGCTGTGAGGGCAAGGTAAAGCCTTGCCTCTGACATAGCTATATATCATGTTTCATCAAAGCATTTCCAGGTTTTGATAAAATGGTCATTGTTTGGAAGCCGTTAAAGATGCTGCTTTTAGAACATAGTTTTACTTTCAGAATGGTCAGAATTGGGGAAATATTAGGAAAATATTAGTTAGTGTCAGTTTATAGTCAGGGAGTGTACTGGCCAATGGGATCGAAACCACACAAGGTCAGTGCAGTAACAAAGGTGAGAATGGTGGGATTTCTAGTCCACATGATTTTGGAAAGCTATTCAAGACAGCTTTTCTCTTGTCTGAAGCATTTCACTAGCAGCAATTGGGCTAAACTGAGTTTAGTTTTTCTCCAGAGAAGTAATTTTTCCTTTAGTCACTTTTAGTTTTGCAAAGAACTCCAAACAAGTCACGATTTCCGTTTTCTACACTTGAGGGTGCTGAGAATGTTGAAGACTTTAAAGGTGCCTCCAGGGAACCTGGGCAACCTGAAGAACATCCCAAGCCTTCAAATGGCAGAGAGACAAATGCTTGAGACAAATGAGGAATCTTTGGCTCAACTGCAGGTATGAAAGGCAAGGAAGGGAAGAAATTACCTTACCCAGCTGCTGCTGCACAGTGTGTTGGAACCTTTCAGTAGAGAAGCTGATGTCTGTGCCTGTGCTGTTGTGGAGGAGTGTCCACTGCTCATCATCACCCACCTTTGCTGCAAAGCAGTGTCTCTTTCTGCATGATTCTATGCAAAAGACTCACCATCTTTAAATGTTGTTCTGGTTTTGTGTCTGTTGTATTTTAGGAAGAAATAACTGAAGCTGAGCGGTCAGCAGAGCATATTGAGGACACTGTCCAGCAGCTGCAGTGCAAAATCCAGATGCTCAAGAACCAGTTAGAGGAAGATGAAAAAGAAGCCAGGAAGGTATTTTCCATAAATACTTCTGTACTCTAACCCAGAGAAATGGGCTAACTTCCAGAGCTTTCCTAAACAAGCTGTTGATCAGGGAATGTCATTTAAGGAAGACCTCTTTTCAATCTTCCCCACTTTAGCTGCAAAATTAAGGAGTTGAGTTTTCAGAAGTTGGATAATGACAGCCAGGTTATTTTCCTACTTGTGCGCCTGATGTTTGGGGCTTTTTGATTATTTTTTTTTCTTGCTCTTTTTCCATCTCTAGGTATTCCAGGAAAATGGCAGTGGAGTGCTCCACCTTCCAGAACTCCCCAAGCACAGTTTTCAGGCACCCACTTTGCACGTGAGTATGGATTATATAATGTATTTTCAGAGACATTTTGGTTATGAGTAGTAAGGAAACAGAATGTGCTTTTATCACTTAAATTCTGTCAGAGGGGGCAATTCTGAAAATTCAGAAAAATTGAATAGGTTTTCTTTTTCTTTTTTTTTTGTTCATTTCATTGGAAACTATATACACTTATGTTTTAAAAACAGAACAAAACTCTGGAAACCCTCCCCATCCCTGGAAGTGTTCAATGCCAGGTTAGATGGGACCTGAGCAACCTGGTCTAGTGAAAGGTGTCTCTGTCTTGGAACTGAATGAGCTTCAAGGTCCCTTTCAAATTAAATCATTCTATGATTTAAAGGATCACTTGTCTCTTCCTAGAAAAACCGATGGTCCTGGGGACTCTGTAATCATACCTGAAATAGATCTCTGTAACTCTTGAAGAGAAGACTTTGAATAGTTTTTTATTTTGTTTTGGTTGTGGCTGGAATGCATGAAAGTGAAATTCTTGTTGCACTCAACAGAAGCTAGTTTTCATTGGTTGACTCTCATTCTTTCCTTCTTCAGGAAGAAATTTTGAAGACAAAGAATCAGAAAGGTCTTTTAAAGGATGTGAATACTATTCAGCAGTCAGCTGACTTGAAGAACTTGTTAACCCTCATTGAGAAGACCTATGAGAAGGTGGACTTGCTTGGGGAAGCTGGAACATAGGGAGTCTCCTTTGAGGGAGATAATGTAGGCCAGGACTTTGTTAATGCAGAGCAAGAAAGCTGCTGAGCATGGAGACTCTTTTTTTCTAATGGCTTTACTGTTGTCACTGCTGAATTTCTGTTAAAACATTTTCTATCAGTATTGTTATATAAAGCTGTTGATGCATTCTGGGACTCAAGTGATTTATGTCGTCTATCAAGGCTTTTTTGGGCTTTTGACTTGTGATGGCTTCTAAGGATGATATATATGGTCTTAGGAGAAGGGAGGGAAATGGATCCTGGGTTATTTGGGCATTTTCATAGAATTAGGTGACTATGCCATTATATTTGCACTTCTGTGTCACTTCTGTGTCTATGTAAATCACTGAAGGCATAATGTTGTAGCAAAGTAAGAGTTTAATCCTCTTTAAACATGAAACACAAAACTGCTTATCTGATACTCAGTTGTAAATCCCCTGTTCAGTTTTCTTACTTTTTTAATAAAAAAACCCTCCATGGCAGGAAATTGAATAATTTTTATTAAATGTACAGGATTCTTTTTACACTTTCATGTTCACTGTTCAAAAGTAACCCCATCCAGGTGCTTGGGGAAAGGAGATGAGAACATTATAGGGCAAAGCTCTGATCTCAGAGTTGTGTATTCACACCTTTTATTTCCTTAACTGTCAGATGCTACTCAGCACCAGAGGATGAAAATAAAGTAAAAAAACAAAAATCTATTTCTCTATTAATAAGTATTTAGAAATATTTCTCAAATTTTTGATCACTTGACAAGGGGAACATTTATTGGCTTTACCTAAAAGTACTTTAATCCAGACTATGGGTTAATGATATTCCTGCATGTCAGCGATCTTCATTTTTGCTGAGTATAGATATACTGCTTTGGTTGCATTAAGGGTGATTTATTTGTAAAATTTACTACATGTTTTGAGCTACCTGAACTATACAGATACCATTTTTTTAAATATAATTTTTTTGCTTTCAAACACAAGGAAGAGGAATTTTATCCTTCTGGAAGTTTGACATTCTCCCATGACTATTCACATTTATTTGCATAAACGTTTTGATATGCCACCAACACCCTATTTTTATATCAGCTGGAAAAGTAGGATAAGAAACACAACAGCTGTTTAAAAGATAAATAGCTCAAGTTATTTAATAGATCCAGATGTGCAACCATATTTATAAAAGAACAACCTCACTTTGTCCATTGCATTTGTAACCCTCAGGATTGGGATGAAGATAATAAGGAGACCCAAGGGAATTTCCTATAGACCAGAAGGTCCAGTTGTGTGCATTTTGACTGCCCTGGGCAGCAGCATAAAGAGGGCTGGTCTTTGAAGCGAGATGTTGCAGGTGGCTGTTCCCCATCACCGGGAAAGCCTGAGTCAGAAAAGGGGCAGTCAGGATAAAAACATGGGATTGACCAACAACCATTGACATGGAAGTTGCTCCCCCTGGGAAATACATCAGACCAAAATGCTGGACCTACTAAGTTTTATTTTGCACAAAGTTTCCACTGTGAGGTAGAGCTGCAGGATCCAGCCCTTGTTTTCTTGATCTACCAACATAAACCTGCCGTATTGTCCACAGATGGCGTGATGAAGGGCCCACAGCTGTCTGTAGAAGTTCATCTGTTTAATAGAGGTCTTCATTCCTACTAAAAAAGTGGGAATAATCTCCTTTTACTTTAGAAAATTTTCCCTAGAGAACTTCCTCTAGAGAAATTAAGCTTTTTCTGGTTTGAGCTGTGTGTACAGAGGACAGTGGTTACAGATCACTGTCAGTGTCAAATGCTTTCCAAGATTCCATTTTACTCTTTTCTTGGAGAAATAATTCCCAGTGTTCAGGAGATTGGTCAGAGAAGGGAGTCCACATGCTGCAATCATGCCTTTTCCCTGTCCTGTGAAATTCTTATCAGGTTGGGATGAGCTACAAAGAGTCCTCTTCAGTGTTCAGGGTAGAGCAGCATCTTGTCACAGTCAAAAAGCAATCCAAGGTTTTGCAGAGGAAAGCCAAGACTGTTTTCCTGGCCACTCAGGCTGTGGTTATTCATCCTTCTTCCCTTAAAGTTTCCACTATCTGCAGTTAAGTGTTGGTAGATTCAACATTGTTAAGGTGAGAGAAAAGCGTTTCATTTATTTAGAAGAACAAATATTGGAGTATATAAATACAGGACTATAATTCAAATCCCAGCAGAATGGGGGAACATTGTGGTACTGTGAGGATCATGAGCCCATATAGTACATGTCAGACAAGGGACATGGATCAAGGTGTTCTGCTGCTGAACCAAAAGCCATGTTCAACCCCCTCCTCAGGTGTCAAACCACAACCACCTCCCCTGTTAGGTGTGGTGAGAGAATGTTTCACACCAATCAGAAATAAAAGGTATTTATGACTAAAGCCACTCGAGCTCCACCTAAACATAAAGAAATAGTATAAAAGTAAGTTAGGGATTGGGGGGAAATGGGAGGAAGGCTCCACCAAAACTTCTGGGATCAGTTGCGAGGCTGAACCTCTCCCCTCCCACCCTCACAGGGACACCTATTGGGCAAGAATTTTGCTTTACACTTTGAACTCCTGCTTTTAGGACTAGAGCTTGTGCTTGTTTGATATATGGGTAGGTTGCTTTAGAGCATATATTTGCAGCCAGACCAGGAACCTTATTAACCTGTCACAATTTATACCAATGGAGAGTTGTATTCTGTGAATTGGTAGTGAGTCCTCTCGGTTGCCAGCAGAGGACAACACTGGGGCAGGGCCCACTGAGGGGTCTTCACACTGTTGGCTGAGCCCACCCCTAACAAGGGCAGTCGAAGTCCCCTCCACCCTTGGGAATTGGTTGGTGAAGGGTCTTATTATGAGTTGCTGACAGACTGGTCAGGCACAAAGGGTCTCGACCTTCCTGAGGGCACTGACAGGCAAAACTCTGAACCCCACCTTTCACATGACACAGCCCTTCTGAAGACCTGAAGCTCTGCACATCCCACATTCACCACAGAGGCTCTGCTGAATGCTTGCCTTTAAGCATGATAATACAAACCAGGCACAGCTTCCAGGTCTGTGTCTCTTTGGAGAAACCTGTACTTGGGAATGTTTTCTGAGCTATGCTTTTAACAAGCATTCATTGCCAAGGGAAAACTGAAATAAGAATAAGAAAGCTGAAGGTCTGTATTATTTAGCCCAGATTAGGTCATCTATCAGGTTAATCCATGAACCATAAATCAGTTCACATTTCTGGTCCATTTATGTCCTTGCCCAATGAATGAAAGAACACGACATTGGTTTAGAAGTACTGGAAACCTTCATTAAGTTGTGAATTATTTTGATCAAAGGATTAAGAAGGCAGATGTCATGGAAAAGTAATTTAAACATTTTTGAAAAAAATAGATGCTGATTAGAGCTCTAGGAACGTATTACAGCACACATTTTATAGGGTTTGGGGATGATATTAAATGAAATAGCAGGGTTGAGGTCCAAGTCTGAGGTGGAAACTCCAGGAGGAGGGTGGAAGGTGAACCTCTGCATGAGGCTGGTGAAGAAGAGGAACAGCTCTGCTTTGGCAAGAGTCTCCCCAGCACAGATCCTCCGGCCTGGAACGAAATGCAAAACAACTATAAGAGTCAGAGGGAACTGCTCTTCAATAGTTGGAAGAGAAAGAAAAAACATCTGAGCAGCTCTTATTTGGAGAAAGGGCAGTTGGAATCCAGAACACTCAAAATGCCATATCCCAGCTTTTAAAAGTGTCCAGTACAAAAGTCATCAGAGAGAGAGGAAACTTGGTCTTCAGAGAGATGATAAAAAAGCCAACTGGTGACAATTTCTTCTTTTCCTTCATCTAAATGCTTGCATTTTGAAGAGAAATTTATGGAAATGTATTGAACTCCTTAATTTTAATTTTCAACAAAATCTAATTTTCTTTTTTCTTTTTTTTTTTTTTCTTTTAATTTTCAGGTTTTCCGTGTAGACTTTGGCCTTATTAGTCTAGATATAGGCAATTTTTTATATTAAAATTTGTCAGAAAATTCCTTGAAAACTCACAAATGCTGGCTTGAGTGGGACTGAGAAGTAAGATGGGGGGCATATACTATGGATATTCAAAAGTGCTGTCAGTATAAATTTTTCTCAGTTCTGTTCAACTGCAGCAACGTGTCAACTGCCTTCACCAGGGCATGATGATTCAAGGCCAGAACTAACAAAAACCTGAACTAAGATTTGATTTTAGCTCCCCTGTATGACAGGAGGTGTTAAAATAAGAGCTATTGCATGGCTGTGCTATGAAATGAACTTTCCAGGGAATGCCCAGACCTGACACTCCCTGGATGTGTAGGGACATCTAGACTTAAATCTGAAAAAGAATGCCTGGAAATTGGAAGCATCATAAATTCTTCTATGAAAAAAACTATTTAATATATGTAGGATGGTGAGGAAAACAAGAAAATCCTCATTCAAATATCATGCAGAATCAAAAATATACAAATAAGGTCTAGAGAAAAAAAGAGTGTTGTGGATAAGATAATAAGTTAGCCAGATATTCTTTTCAAGGAATAAATTTTTAGTGAGTATGTCTTGTTTGGGACATGTACCTAGAAGGTCCAGAAACCTTGGAGGAGCTCCAAAGAAGGTATGTGATGCTGAAGATGATGATGGTGAAGAAAGAAGGAGTCTTGAAATGACTCTGTTTTGGGGAGGTGTGCCAAGGGGCAGACCTGAGAGACGTTCTGGGGTCAGACAATTTTTAGGTTGAATGTGCCCATTAGATATGATAATTAATTAGTGTTGTAAATTTGTAGGATCCCTATGCTGTATTGTGCACTTGTGTTTTTAGTGTACCTTAGAGCACTTTAATTAAAGACTTGCTCTCCATTTTATCTGTACTAATACTGTCTAGTAAGGTCTTTTCTTCCATTTTAGGCATCAATTTATAGTCATTGAATACTGAGACACCAATCCACAGGCTGGAGGAATTTGCAACCATTTGGAAGTACTTGCTCTTATCAGAGGTATCCCTTGAGAAATCTGTGAACCATGGGGTGTGAAATGGCCCCATGAAGGGGATTCTGTGGAGACCAGGCTTCAGTCATAGAAAATACCAGGAGCCCTTGTAGAAAGTAGTTACTTGTAATGATAGAAAAGGGAAAGCACCTGCTGAAAAAGGCATAAAAGCATCTTTCTTGACGAATTTCCCGTTGGCATCAAGGAAGTGCTCAGGGTAGAACATCTCTGGTTTCTGCCACTGCGATTTGTCGTGCAGGACCGAGGTCAGCAAGGGGATGATGTAGGTTCCCTGCGAAACAGGACGACGGAATGAATCCCTAGACAAATATTGTGGTGGCAATAACGGGAATAAACCTACAAGATTGTCACCTTACAGAACGATTATTCTGATGCTGCTACGTGACTTCATTAGATGGTGATATTTATCACATTAATAAGGTTTGAGAAAGAAGAAATGATGGGAAAAAATCCAACCCTGTAGGCATCTCACCTTGGGAATGAAATAGCCTTTGAGGGTGACGTCTGCTGCAGTCTCATGAGGCAGATCCAATGGCAGGATATTGGCAAACCTCTGAATTTCATGGATGACAGCATCTGTGTATGGCATCTGAGTCCGGTGCTCGATCCGTGGGGGGTTTGACCCTATCACTTGATCTATCTCTTCATGGACCTTTCCTGAGGGAAGAATCAAGTATGAGAAACATACAAGGTCTCATTCATCCCTGAGACACACTGTGCTTTATTGATGTAAAGTGTAAAGATGAGTGAAAATAATAAATTCTCCCCAAATCTTTTTTTTCCTTTGGGGAATAATAGAAGGTGAATAGGGCTACAGTGTTTGTTTCTTCACTAACAAGAAACTAAAGGCTTTTTTTTCTGCCCTCTCTTCTGTCTAAAGTTCTTGCTCTGCCCAGGAGATGTCTCAAAAACCCATTTTGACCCTGAACAATTCCGTAACATCAACTGGAATGGAGATGTCTGACAAAGGGTAATTCCCTGAATGTTCTCAGGTATCTAATGCCTCAGTACAGTCCATTTAACATCTGCACAGGCCTTTGGTTTATCAACAACCTATTTCTGAGGGAAACCAGGAACAATTTCATTGGCCAACACAGAGCAGCTCTTCTCTTAATAATTAATAAGATTTTCCTGGGTGAAGGGCCTGGCCTGTACAAACTCTGTTTATAATCTGCTTGGTAGGTTGACTGGTGTGCCCTTCACTGGATCTGAACCACAGGGCACAGCACTACCTAGACTATAATTAACTGCAGGTCTTGGCTTTTTGTAGCTGTGTATTAACAGATATGTTCACCCTCCAGGTTCACATTTGGTTCCTGATGCCCTGAGTGTAACAGGATCTGTCATAAACCCACTTACTCTGAATGTCAGGGTACTTCATCATCAGCAGAAAGCCCCAGTATAGTGTGGTGGATGTCGTCTCAACACCAGCAGTAAATAAATTGCTCACCAAGGTTACCAAGTTTTCATTATGGAAGTACCCATTGGTAGTGGATTTGTCCTGGGAAAAAAAAAAAAAAAAAAAAAAGAAGTCCTTGGTATAAAAGGATGAAAACATAAAGCTTTCCATGTGACAATGCAATTTATGCAGATAAACATTTACCAAAGTAGTAAAGAACGTCGAGTTTGTACCTATTGAATAATGCTGACCTAGGTTTTATGTTCTACATGATCTCTGTATTTACTGGGGCCAGCTGCAAATGGAGCTCATTTCTCCATGGAGAAGGTAACTCAGATTTATCAGAGACCCCAAAAAAGAGACCTAGTAAAGCACAGGTAGTGATTTTATTCCACAATGCATTATGTTTTTAAAAGAGCCAGGAGGGCTGGGGCAACAGAGTGAGCAGATAAAAAGATGCTACTTCTGTAAATATGTTTTTACAGTCTGAAGAAAATAAATAAGGGTAAATGTTTGGTGGTTGGAACTGCAACAGAATCAAATATCTGTTCAACTCTACCACTTTTTTATATGTGCTTTGTCAAAGGCAAATTCCCTGAAGAAATTTAGCTGTAATTATAGGGATTGGAAGGAAATTATAAGTGTCTTCATAGAGCCATGAAAGTTGGAATGAACGAGAAAAAATTCAGTTACCTCCTGCTGTTTAACCAGGAAGGCATCAATAAAACTTCTTTGGTCATTTTTGTCCAGGTTTTTAAGATGTTCTACAAAAGTAACTTGTATAAAATCATTAAGTTCAGCTCTGTTTTGGAGAATAGTCTTCTGAGCGCTTAGGAGGAATCCAAGGTATGGGAAGATGTTGTACACCTACAAGAGTGGAAGTTGTTAGAATTTACCAGCCAGAGGCGTTAAAGCACTACAGAAACAAATGAGTAATACTGCGCCCATTTTGCAGATTAAAAGACAAAACTTAACATTACTATTTTGTTCTTTAGAATATAGAGAACAAATTCATGGTAGAAAATCCATCAGAGACCACCAAATACAAGGAAATTCTCAGCCCCAAACTATTGTTTTGCAGAAGTAGTGTAGATGTCAGACTCAAACAGCTGCAAGTTGCCACCACAGAAATGAAAATGTTGTTCAGTAACTTTTTTAATTGTTTTAATCAGCTCTTCCGCTAACTTTATTTTTATTTTTTTTTCTTTTTCAGAGCCTAAAGGAACAGAAAAGAATCTGTTGTGTGGCAGCAATACAGGAAAGTATCAGAGAGCATTTATTCTTCATTAACATTTTTCAAAGTACAGATTTAGGATGTTTCTGAGAGACTGGGAGTTTGTTTGTTGGTGTCAAGATTTCCAGCCTGGCTCCCAAGCTTTGTTTAGCCCAAGCAAATGCTTTCTAAACGTATTATCTCTCAAAATCTCAGATTTTCCTGTTTAATAGGAGGCACTGACTGCCAGAATTGCTACTTTCCTAGGGCATCCAGGGGGACAGCAGCACAAATGTGTTTGTCATTACCGTGACCGAAGGTTTCCCAGCGAGCCTCATGCTTTCATTGGTCAGATTTATAAGTCTCACAAATCTGGGGTCTTTGTAGTCAAATCGTTTCCCAAGCAATATTGACACAATTATGTTGGCAACTGCTGCATTAATTTTATTACTGGCATCAAAAGGCTTTCCTGTACAGTGAACAAAAGAATATGTTACATTGTGGCAAGGGAAGTAATTTGTAAATGCAAATTTAATTCTAATTATCGCCATTTATTGGCTCTGATTGATTGCTGTGATTATTATTCAATGCCAGAATACCATGCCATAGCACAAAGATGCCGGAGGAGCCAAATTTGTCAAACTGGTTCAGCCTGAAGCACATTTCTTCCAAAAGTTCGAATTTAAAACAGTTCAGAAGGTCTCTGGGTGATTGAACAAAACCTCAGAGGTGGCACAGAAAGAGAATGCCCACAGAAGCTGTGGCTGCCCCATCCCTGGAAATGTCCAAGGCCAGGTTAGACAGGGCTTGGAGCAACCTGGGCTAGTAGAAGGTGTCCCTGCCCATGGCAGGAGGGTTGAAATGAGATGATCTTTCAGGTCCCTTCCAAACCAAACCATTCCATGATTCCATGATTCTATAGGTGTGAAGAAAGGATCATCCACCCACCTTCTTGTGAGGTGAAGGTGTCTGCCAGGAACCCATACTCCTCCACAATTCGGTCCTCAATGGCCCTTTTGCCCATCCCAAAGTCTCGTAGGGTTGTCAGAGTAAATCTTCGCATCACCTTCCAGTTTTGACCATGAGCAAAAATAATACCTGACACAAAGAGGACATTTCAAGCTGACAGATTTGAAATAACTAACTTTTCTAGGCACAGAATGGAGCTGTTTAGCAGTAGTCATTTCTCAAAGCTAAATTACACCTAGTTGAGGAAAAACAACTTTGCCTTCAGTGTTTTCAGTCCTCAACAATAGCTTTGCTGCACAAGAAAAAGGATGAACTATTTAAGATGTATTTAACCAAATCTTAAGAGAAACTTGTCACTGAAAGAAAGATAGCATTGGAAATTCAACTTCAAACCACTGATCATCATAATTTGGAAGTGGAATTGAACTAAGATTTCCGATGTCTGATGATTTGCCAAAAAAAATCTGATTAGGCACAAATGTCTTTAAAGTTCAGGTACAATCTTAAAACCTCCACAACCAGATTTTTCTTTCCACTGAAATTTTCACACCATATAACTAATGACTTCAGCTATACTTTTTTTTTTTCCCCCAAAGGAAAAAGTAAAGTGAAAAGAAAGATTACATGAAATAATATCTTAAAAAATGAGGCTGCTAAAATGNCACAATCAGATTTTTCTTTCCACTGAAATTTTCACACCATATAACTAATGACTTCAGCTATACTTTTTTTTTTTCCCCCAAAGGAAAAAGTAAAGTGAAAAGAAAGCTTACATGAAATAATATCTTAAAAAATGAGGCTGCTAAAATGCGCACAGAATTATTCCTGACTTTGTCCAAGGGTATAATCTTTGGAGATGTAAATATGAAACTCTCATGCTAAATTAGAATGAAATTTGGGTATGAAATTCTTTTTGAAACCCAACCTGATATACAGTCTGTCCTTTTAAAATAGATCCCCAGTTCTGTCTGTGTTCCATTCTATTGCCCTATTGAGAACTGAAAAGCATTAGTCACCACCTGAAATGACAGGCAGTGGTATAATACTAATTTCAGAAAGTTGGCTCTGTGATAAGCCAAAAAAACCCACAAGTCCAGAGCCATGTCATGAGAGCTAGAAATGGTTCTGTGGTGTGGATGCCCCTGTTCTAGATCCTCAAAGTTTCACACTATCCATTGTATGTTGCTGTGGGGTTTTTTTAGAGTTATGGTTGTTTTTGTTGTCACTGTAGTAGTTTCACATTTGCATAAATGCACTGAAATCAAGGGGGTTGCTCCCTATTCCCAATGTCTTCTATGGCCTCTGATCCAAAGTGATATCCCAGCTCCTGCTGAGATAATAAATAAAATCCAATAAGTCAAGCTGATAAAAATAAAATAAAATAAATAAAACCAGCTTACCATTTCCTTTGGTCAAATCGTCAAAGAGTGGGATTTTAGGTCTCTCTGCAAATGCATCTGCCTGGTTTACAAGAGCTTCCTTCACTGTCTCGTACCCAGAAAGCACAACTATTTTCCTCGGCCCCATCTGAACACTGAAGACTGGGCCATATTCCTTTGACAGCTGTCAGGAGAAAAGAGGGATTTACAGCCTTTTCAGCTTACAAAGACATTCACCAGCCTTTCAGTGCTGCTTCTTTTCCTGTCTTTCCTCTGAGTTTCTACCAAGTACTGGAAAAGAGAATTGGTTTAAATCACGGGAATGTGTCAGGCATTGTGATGAATAATGACTAAATGACACAGTTGGGAGTGAAGTCTCACTGTGCTAAACTGTGCCAACATCTGAAACTCCAGATGAGCAAAGGACTGTGTTGACAGCTCTGTCTTCCCCCAGAACCCCCTGTAAATTCAATTTTTTTAACTCATGTTTTCGTACTTACCTCTATGCTATTGTCCTTTTTTTGAACGGGCTAAACCTATTCAAACTTTGCTACTATTATTGTATAAAAAAAAAAAAAGTTTGTTTTCTCGACCAGTATTCTTCATTAGATAAATTCAACATCCACCATGACTTTGTCTCTGAGACAATGTGGTACTTTTAGACTGGTACAGGTATATCTATTTTTATATAACTCATTGTTCCTGATTCTCCTGACAACTGGAGGGGGTTTTCCTGACTGCACTTATTTTCCTGAGTGTGCAGAGAGAAACAGAGGGCAACCATTTAGTATCAATGCACAAAATGTTCAGCAACTCATAAGCAAGTACAGGCAATTCTATGAAATAACAGGAGCAGTGACACCTCTGAATTATACTCAAGTCAGAGAACCAACCTCCTGCATTAGAGTGGAATCACTGGATTACAGCAGAGACATGTGGTTGTGTTGGCCTGAAAACAGATATGGTGCTACTCCAGATATTCCATCAAAGCAGTCTTGTGATTTGTGGCTGCAACACACATACAGATATGCAGGTGCAAATATCCCTTTCAAATCATCAGCAAGGAGGATGTGTAGTTTCAGTGTCCTAGCAGAAAAAAGCTCTAAGAAAGGAGCAGGTTTATCGAAGCCTCTGACCCAAAGCCAGGAAAGCCCTGCAATAATCTGGGTGGGGAAAGCACTAGAAGAAAATCAAAAGGTTTATTATTCTGGCAATTGTTCACCCTGAATATTAAGTGTATTGAGTTATCTTCAGCTTTTGAGGAAGGAAGGAAGGAGGAAAGTGAGATAAGTTGCTAAACCAGTGGAGGCAAGAATCTGCAGTCACAGCTCCAGGCATATCAATCAGTGGAAAGCAGGGGGAATTAGAGCAAAAATCAAAATCACTCCTTATCCACCTGCCTTTTTCTCAAAATTACCACAAAAATAAGGTGGGCACTTGTTATTCATTTGAGAGCTGAGGCTCAAACCTGCATGCACGAAGCTGCATGGAATAAGTATTACAGTAGAAAACAAATCTTGCTGCATGTCAAGTTTTCTGCTCAAAGAGCCATCTCCAGTCCCTTGCTAAAGGATCATCCAGGGATGCAATATGTCAGAAGAAACTCTCTGACATCTTGGGCTATGGGGCTTGGTGATATGTGTAGTTATGGGACCAACAGAAAAGAAAACTACTACCTGTAGATAAGTCCTGTAGGGTCTCTTCAAATCAAACAAATGAAGGTTTCCAATGATAGGTAATGCTCTTGGTCCTGGAGGAAAGTTCTTTCTCTGGTTGCTGTCCCAGAAACCTCCTATTTTCAAAAGGTATAGAAGAGTCAGGATGAACACTAAGCCAATGGAAATGCTGCTGCTGCTCCAGTCCATCTCCAATCAGCCAAGTTCACCACACACAAAAAAAAAAAAAAGAGAAAATGGGGTCTCTGGATCTCAGTCTTCCTGCAAAAATCTCCTGTGAGAGACTCTTGTGTTAGTCCATAAACCTCTTTTCCAGATGTTTTTCTGGCAGTTTGTGACTCGTTTTGTTCTCTCCCTCCGTGCTTGTTTATGAACCCTCAGTCGGGTTCGGAGGAGGCTGAATGTTTGAGAGCCAAGTGTGTGACTGTGTGAAAGTGTCCAAGTATGAAAGTCCAAAAACATGAAGAACTGCAGGTCATTGACCTGGTGTTTGATATAAAAGCCATAAACTCTGCACACTGTCCAGGTTACTGATTAACTTCTTGTTAGGAGAGGCACAGCCTTAACGCCCTGAAATTAAAACACCACTGCCCAAGGGAGTGGTGCACAGAGATTTGAGTTTTAAAAATGCTTAGGAATTGGCACAACTTTGCTTCCATTGATTTATCTGGGAATTTCAAATCACAGAATCAGAGAATGGTTGAGATTGGAGGGGACTCTGGAATTAGTCTGGTCCAAGCCTCCTGCTCAAGAAGGGCCACCAAGAGCCAGTTGCCCTGGACTATATCCAGCTGTGTTTTGAATATCTCCAAGGAACTAAACAATTCTATGATTCTAAGCAGGGAGGCTCCACAACCTCCTGGGCAAGTTGTGCCAGTGCTCAGTCACTCCTACAGTAACAAAAGTGTTTCCTGATGGTCAGTGTGTGCCCATGGCCTCTGGTCGTGGCACTGGGGACACACTGGGAAGAGTCTGGCTGTGACTTAAGTTATCTTTTCTCCAGCTTTTTATACAGACTGGTAAGATCCCTCTGAGTCTTCTCTCCTCTAGGCTGGACAGTCTCATCTCTCTGTGTTCCCCATATGCTGCAGTTCCTCCAGCATCTTTGTGGCCCTGTGCTGGATCCTCTCCGGTCCATCCATATCTCTTTTGTGCTGGGGATCCCAGAATTGAACACAGCATTAAGAAAAGATGTCCTCTTCTGGGTGAGGAAAGGGGCCTGAGGTACAGTCTGACTCATATTTCTTAGAATCTAAGAGGCTGAGCAGCAGAGAAGGAGCTGTTAAAAGAAGCAGCCATGGAGAAGAAACCATCGTGTGCTTTTATTGAGACTGGTGAGAGAAGCTGAGCCACAGCCTAAAGAACAGAGTTTGGAAGATTTTAGCAGGAAGAAATTTTTTACAGAGAGAGTAATCAGGCATTGGAATAGCCTGCCCAGAGAGGTGGTGGATTCACCATCCCTGGAGGTTTTTGAGACTGGATGTGGCACTCAGTGCCATGACCCGGTAATCACAGTGGTGTTGGATCAAGGGTTGGACTTGATGACCTCAGAGGTCTTTTCCAACCCAGTTGATTCTATGATTCTATGCATGTAGAGCACTAAACTGTAGGTGGCCTTGAGGCAAGACCATGAAGGCTGTGTGAGAGGAGGTGCCCAGATTAACCCCCTTGTCCTTCTCTCCTAAAAGCATCAAGATCCATGTGGAGATGTGGCCAAAGGCAGAGGAGTCAGTCCTCAGGGATGGGAGTGCAGAGACCTAGAGGAACAGAACCCTGGAGGAGGAGGAGCTGCAGCAAACTTGCTGAGGCACTGCCTTACCCTGAGGCTGCTGCTGCCCCAGGTCTCTGAAGGCAGGACATTTTACCTACCTGGAATATGGCCTGGAAAAAGTCCAAGGCCTGTGTCTTGCTGAGTGGCCTGATTTTCCCTCACCTTCTGGGAGTGGGTAAAAAGTCACAGAGATTGTCAGTCTTTCCACTGATATCTGCAGTTTAACTAATAACAAAGAACTGAGGGGTAACTGAAGGGTGAACTTCTGCAGGAGGCTCGTGAAGAAGAGGAGGAATTCTCTTTTGGCAAGAGCCTCACCATACATAGTTTATTAACAGATTTAATCTCAGTGAGAGATAGAAAAAAGACTGTAACATTCTCAAGAAATAGTAAACAAATATAGTTGGTCACCTGATCATTTAATTAATGTGTTTAATCAGCAGCAGATTTCTAAGCAAATATTAAAAGAAATGTTGTAAGCAAATATTCAGCCAATGGCTTTAAAATAAATTTGCCTTTTGGTAATGAAATACAATGATACTGCTCTGACAGAGGTAGCACTGAAGAGCTGCAAGGCAGTCTTCAAAGTTATGATCATCCACAGGTATTTTGGAAAAGGGTCGTCAGTGAGCTTGACCTTTGGTTAGTTTAAATAAGATATAATTACCCACTGTAAAAAAATAAAACTTATTGAAGCTTTTTAAATGTAACAACCAGTCAAGGTGAGAACAAAATGGTTATTTGGAGTATAAAACATTGTCAGTCTTTTATGAGCCAGAAATGAAATACCGAGCCTCAAATTTAGAGTAATTGTGCTTTATCTTTGGTTTACTTTTCAGTCCCACCCTCTAAGCTTATCCTCCACCCCATGTCTTGTTTAACTCCTTACTTTCCTTTCCTGCCACTGTAGAGCTCCCTCATGGAAGAGCAAAAGGGTTCTTGGTAAAATATTTTAGGTTTCTCTCTTTTAAGGGCCCAGTAATGCATTACACACAAGTTATAATTAATTACTGAAGAAACTTTACTGACTCAGGGTATTTAAAGCCTTGATCAGTTGGGAAATAACTAACCAAAGAAAACATTCTAAGACAGAGAACCAAATTCCACTGGCACCTGAATATGAAGATGAGCAATCAGGGCAATGAACTTTGAGAAGAACAAATCATACAATTCAAGGGTACAGTGGCATGGAAAAGAAAGTAACATTTGAAGCTCTGATTAAACAGAAGGATTCATCTCCCTACTCTGTTCTCTTGAGAGAACCTGAAGGATGGATCTCTCTGTGGCAAGAATCTTCTGAGAACAAAAGACAGTAATGAATTCTTAGAGGATGAGTGTCTGGATTACTATGGAAAGACGATAAGGAGAACAAAACTGCATAGCTCATTTTTCCCTTTTTTGTTTTAAAAGGTAAAGGTAACTATTGAAGGCATCATTGAACAGGGAAGGTTCAGCTTGGATATCAGGAAAAGCAATAATTCTTCACTGAAAGGAGTTAAGCATCAGAACAGCTCCCCAGGGAATCAGTGAAGTCACTGTCCCTGGAAGGGTTCAGAAAATGAGTAGACACAGCATTTAACAATATGGTTTAGTAGGAAGGGTGATATTCCATCCAAGGTTGGACTCAATTATCTTGGATGTCTTTTCAAACCTCAGGAATTCTATAATTCTGACAGATTCACCGACAGGGAGTGGTACTTCCTCAGTCAGGTGCTCCTGTGTGGGCAACACTCAGATGCCGTGAAATTACCTCACCTGTGTAAGGTGAATGAAAGACCCTCTGAATGCCCAAGTAGGATTTTGAGAGGTGAGATTCAAGTAGTGAAGATAAGATCTTTACAGACTGTCCACAAATGGAATCTTTCATAAGCACTTCAATACATTTCAAATTATGCAAAACCACTTCTAAAATCATTACATAGGCAATATTTACATTGTTAAATACCTTCTCCATTTTTACAAAAATGATTGTGTGAAAGCTTTGGAAGTACAAAGGATGTCTTACAGCCAACAAAGAAGAGAGTCAGTCACTGCACATCTGCAAAAGAGCATATCTGAACTAAAGTGTATTACAACAAATCTGTTTTCACTCATAGGTAGAAATGTGCCATATATAGCAATGTACAGCTGATATAACATAGGAGACAGTCCTGTCCAGTATCTTTCTAAAGGTTTTCAGGGAAAAATACATCAATAGAACTGAAAATATATGTGCTGTTTTGTATGAGAATTTTCCTCTTAAGTTTGATAAGTAAGACTTGACATAAAATTAGTTATATATAAACAAAGTCTTGAAAGTTCACCCACTTTAGCTTGTTCTGAGACATCACTTGGAGCTTTCTGTGTCCAAATGATATACTGAGGCACTGTGTTCCTTCTGTTGGATTTCCCATCCATTGCCTCTCCATGGATTTCTTCATGCACCTGGGCACAGATGTGTGATGTGACTGCTCCTGGCTGCTCTCATCCCACAGAGTTCCTTCAGCTCCCTCAGTTTCTGTCTCTCTTCACTGAGCAGCCACTGCCAGCACTTCTTGGGTGGAGTTAATTTACTTTAATTCAGCTACAATTTTCTTCCTTCTGCTTTCTCTTGTTTTAGGAGACAGTGACTTCAAAGTCAGTGACTCCCCATATGGAAGTTTCTCTGCAGAGTCTTCTGGTTCTTTCCAATCAGTTCCTAACAACTCAGGCTTTTTTTGGAGCTAGCTTTAGTTCAGTTTATATTTACTAACATTAACAGTGCTACAATCCCCTTATTACAGTTGAATGTAGTAAGACACATTATGCAATTACCTGGGGTTCATAGCCCCTGCTTAATTCCCTTATTGTGTCTTTGAAACAGTCCAAATAAACCTATGACAACAATGATTTTTTTTTTTACAATTTCATTTTCTTCTCCCTTTCAATACATCTATTAACAATGAATCTGGATACTCATATTACCACTTAGAATACCTCATCAACCACTATATCCTGTGCTTTGCCATGAGAATGACTTTTTTCAATGTCGTAACTGACCTTCAAAATACAGCACATTTCCCCCCCCATCCAAAAATAGGACAACACACTTACTTGAAAAATTAATCTGGGATGCTCTGCTGAAAAGTTTGTTTGAATCCAAATAAAAATTATAAATCAATTTCTTCTTGATTACCCCTACACAGCTGAAGGATGTTACTGTAACTCAGAAATCTTGCAGTTAAATATGTTATGCTGTAAGAGTCTTGAAATTCAAAGTTTGTTACAATTGCTATATTGACTGAGTGACCACAAAAGGTAAAATACAGGTAATTTTGTAGAGCAGTTTGTGGTGCTTCTTTCTGATGAACAAATATCTTAGAAAGGCCTAATTAATTCACCTGGGTTTGGCATCATGGCTATGTACTCTAAAATCAAGCTTGTTTTATATTACAAAAATGTAGCTATCTACTGCCTCTTCTAAAAAACCTGGTGAGGTCAGGGCAATACTTGGATGTTGTTTCTTAGCATTAGAAATAGGACAAATATTACAAATTAGTTATTTCTCTACATGGAGGCTTCAAATCTGCTGTTCTCATCATGGGTGCTGGGGAGAACTTCATGTCCTTTCTCCTCTTCTGGAACCTGCCATGAATAACAGAGAAGAGTTCAGTTAGTGAGGCATAGACTTGCTTTTGCCACAAAAGAGGACTAAAATGTGCTGAGAATGTAATTCTACTTGTACATATTATGTGTCTGTTTGTGAGCATTGACACAGCCTGATGTGAAACATCAGTTCTGGATTCTGAGGGATGAACTCAAGGTTTTCTTCAAGAAGAGTTCCTTAACACTGATATCAGCTGGGAGAGTGCAGAATTACTAGCTGGGATTTTCAAGGAGCTATAAAGAAACAAGGTGACCACCTCTAAGGAAATGTAGATTATGTTGCATGCCAGATATCAGTGTCCCTTCCCATTACCTGATAAAGCTCACTTAGAACTGAGTATTTTTGATCAGTGTTAGTGTTACTACAGCTCCTCCTGTTGAGCAAGGTCAATTATTATCACAGGTCAATGCAGGCTGTGAATTCTTTAGCCACCCTTTAAAACTTCTCTTTTTCTGACATTTTTTAACATTCACATATAACAGCACATTTCGGGTCTTGCCCAAACAGTGTTTTGACTTTCCCAAGGTCAAAGAGTGAATGACTTGCAGGATTGTCATTAAAAGGTTTGGTTTTGTTTGTTGGTGTTTTTTGTTTGTTTGTTTGTTTCCCCTGATTGTCATTCTACATCTGATCTTTTGGTTCAAAACTTCTCCTTAGACTGCAAACCTTTTCTCACCAAGAGCCAAACTGTGTATTTTGGTCATACTGGAATTTAATTAATTAAAAAACTAAGAAGATGATCTCCTTTTGGCTTCACAACATTTTATTTCTAAGGAATGTATATCATGTATTAATTCTTGCCTTGCCTTTTTGGGTTTGTCCTGGCATAAAGGATAAAATTCAGGTTGCCTAAATTAGGAATATGTCATCAGTCTCTAATAAGGAAGAGAATACTTGATACAGCAGGCACTTAAAAGAGAGATGAAGGGCTCCACTGAGATACCAAAGTGTTTCTGTTCCTGCTTTTAGTTCAAGGTGACTCCAGTGTAAAGGCCATGACTCGCTAAGAAGTCCAGAAAAGATCCCCAAAGTGGCCTTGATAAATCCACAGCCTGAGGCAGCGCAACATTTTTGAGTGCTGACTCAAGAGTGCAACCCAAGAAGCCCAGGAGAGGAGGGCTGCTGTGTGCTGGACATCCTCCAACACCATGAAAATAAAGGAGGTTGTGTCTTACCTCCCAAAAAATAGAGTCATCAAAGCAGTTCTGGTCAGGGAGTTGTCCCAAGAAGGGCAGATTTAGAATAACACCTGCAGGAAAAACAGCATCAGAGGTTAAAAAATTGAGAAAATGACCAAATAAATGTCCCTCAGATGTGCCCTGGGGAGCCAGCAAAGCTTTCTGATCCATTTCCCTACCTACTGATATGCCCAACCATTCTGGAACATCAGGTCACTTCTTCTGAGAGGTGATGCAGATTTCCTCATATAAATATGAATAGCAGCTTGTTTTTAATTGCTCAAATCTTTCTCAGACTTCAGACTTTTTGTTTGGAAGTATTCACAAACAGATGGAAACATGTGACACCTCACTGTTTATGCATTAATCTCAAACTGGTTTCTGTTCAGAATTTTAAATCTGGAGCAGAATTTCATCCAGAACATCTTACCATATATATAACTGTGTAACTTTGAAGCGTGTAGGATATGTAGAATCACAGAATCATAGAAACATTAAGGTTGGAAGACACCCCTCAAGATCATCAAGTCCAACCCCTGACCAAGCACCACCTTGTCACCTAGACCAGAGCACTGAGTGCCACATCCAGTCATTTCTTGAATACCACCAGGAATGGCGACTCCACTACCTGGGCAACCCCTTCCAATGCCTGACAACCCTTTCAGTCAAGAAATTCTTCCTGATGTCCAACCTGAACTTTATTTGAAGACAAAAACAGTGGAAAACTCCTTTCCCATGCTCAAGTTCCTGCCAGCATGCCAAGGTGCATTACTTCTATTTTGTATTATGCACGTGAAATTGTTGACACATGGAAGTTCTCCATGGAAAAACCTCTAAATTCACCCATATTTCAGTTGCCATGTGCATCGTACTGACCTGTCAGTGCTCCTCCCACCAGTGCAATTCCAAGGGTACTGCCCAGGGCAGCAGCCTGCTTGCCAGGAGTTAGCAGGACACCATTCCTGAAAGGGGGCAGAAAAACCAAACCACTGACTCTTAAAAAACTATTATACCTGGAGGTTGATAATTGCTCTTACAACATTGTACTTGCTGCCTGCTGGACAAGGTGGCTTAGAGGAAAACCCCTTAGAATCACTGAGTTTGGGAAAGATCTCCAAGATCTAACTCCAGCAAATCGTGCTATAGTTGTGTGCAGTTCAGAAATCATGACTTTACTTTGGTTTTGGTTTAGAGTGCAGGTGAAAACAAGTTCTTTGAAAAGGTTATTAGTATCTTGTAAGCCATCAGAGAACACTTCCTGTTGTCAAAATAACCAGCATTTCATCTTCTTGGAGTCTTATAAAATAGTGAAAATAGTCCATTTCTGAAATTTGTCATATTACAGTTAGAAGCAGTGTAATTCTAGAATCATAATAAAGATTTTTCTATGTTTCAATGGTTCTGTGTACTTTCTTTTTTTAATGACGATTTTATTTTTTTTTTCATTTTTACTTGAGCTTTTAATCCAGAACAAGCTTGGCGTTTGAACAGTATATTAAAGGCATAAGATGAAGAAGAATCCCATTTAGGCCAGAACATGATGTCTGTCATCAAATCAAAGATGCATTTCTGATAAAAACTCCATAATTAAATCCAAAGAAGGTAGAAATTTACGATAGACTTTAAAAAAAAACCAAACAAAACAACCAAAAAAAAAAACCCAAACAAAAACAAACCAAAAATCAACCAAACAAAAAAACACCAACTTTCATCTCTCTCTTAACTCACCTCCTTTCATCTTTTATGGCAGTGACTACAATGCCAGTGATACCTCCCAGAATTCCAGGCAAACCATGTAAATTATGAACTCCACAAGTGTCCTGAAGGTTCAGCTTGGATGCCAGCAGAGGCTGAAAGGAGAGGAAATCAGAAGTTTATGGTGAGTTTATAGAAATCCACAGTGTCTCACATGGCATGAAAAAGAAAGCAGTGCAGGAGTGCAGGAATCAAATAGTTATTGAGAGTCACCATTGTCTGGAGTTTGAGGCAGTTTTTGTCCCCCCTCTCCAGCAAACCCAGGGAGCTCCAGGAAACCCAAAGCGCAACAAGTAAATGAGAGCAGAAGTGGGTACCCAATACTTACAGACAGGAAGTGGAACCCAAGGACAGAGATGGTTCCAGCAAGGACCCCAATGCACATGGCAGCAAAAGGGTGGATGTTCAGGTCAGCACAGGTACCCACTGCTACTCCTCCAGCCAGGGTGGCATTTTGAATGAGAACCTGCAAAGGGGACACCAAAGGGGAAGAACAGAGGTTTCTTTTCAGGCTGAGTGCCTCTGAAGGCTCTCTTGCACACAGAAGTTTTCCTTTTCTTCAGGTCAGATTTTTCCAAGTGAAGAATGAACAAGAATTTAAAGCAGAGTTCCCTGTTACATGTTCATGCTGTTGGTTCAAAGTTGCTCTGAAGTCCAGCCTTTGAAAAGTCCCCAAAACTCACCTGATCTCTTGAGAATCCAGGCTGAGCCAGTGAGAGCTGCCTGCTACAACAGCAGCAAATCCTGTGGCTCTGCCTGCTCTTGCTGGGCTCAGACAAAGCTGCAGCTGCTGGAAAGAAGTGGGTCAAAACACGGGGCTGGATTTGAGGGCAAGAAGATGAAAGGTTGCCAGCCTGGCAGCCCCAAGCTGGTTTGGTTTTGCCTGTTGTGCAGCTGCACTGTGAGATTGCCAGGGAACAGGTTATTGCCTTGAGAGACCTATTTTGGCTCTTGTAATAAGGTAACTCAAACAGGACTGTCTTTGGAATATGACCCAAAAGCCCACCTGAACTTTGGGCTAAACGTCACTATGGTGCAGGAGGTTCAGTGCACAGGAGAGAATCATCACAGGTTCTTAGGATCATTACAGTTGGAAAAGACCTTTTAGATTATCAAGTCCAGCTATCAACCCAGCACCACCACCTTGTTCCCTGGATGGTCTGGACCAGTGACTTTCAACCCTTTCTGTGAAGAAATTCTTCCTAATTTCAAATCTAAACCTTCCCTGGTGCATTTTGAGGCTATTTTCTCTCATCCTGTCACTTGTTACCTGGGAAAAGAGATCAATCTCCACCCAGCTCCCCCTTACTGTCAGGGCGTTGTAGAAAGTGAGAAGGTCCTCTCTGAACTTACTTCTCTCCAGGCTGAGCCCCTCCAGCTTCCTCAGCTGCTCCTCATCAGACTTGTGCTATAGATCCTTCCCCATTTCCATTGCCCTCCTCTAGACTCACTCCAGCACCAAAATGTCTTTCTAGCCATGAGGAGCCCAAAATTACACCCAGGATTTGAGGTGTGGCCTCACCAGTGCCCAGCACAGGGGAATGACCACTGCCCTAGTCCTGCTGGTCACACTATTGCTGACACAGGCCAGGTGGCACTGGCCTTCTTGGCCAATGGTCAGCAGCTGTCAATCAGCACCTCCTGGTTCTTTTCTACCATGCAGCTTTGCAGCCACTCCCCCCCAGCTGCAGGGGGTTGTTGTGACTTGAGTGCGGGACCTGGCACTTGGCCTTGTTGAACCTCATACACTTGGTCTCGACCCACTGAGCCAGCATGTCCAGATCCCTCTGTAGAGACTTCCTGCCCTCCAGCAGATCAACATTTCCACCCTATTTGGTGTTCTCTGCAGACTTGCTGAGAGTGAACTCAATTCCCTCAGTCAGGTCATCATAGAATCACAGAATACTCTGAGTTGGAAGGGACACACAAGGATCATTGAATCCTACACAGGGCACCCCAAGAGTCACACTGTGTGCCCCAGAGAATCATCCAAACACTTCTTGAGCTCTGTCAGGTTTGGTGCTGTGCCCTCTGCCCTGGGGAGCCTGCTCAGTGCCCGACCATCCTCTGGGGTAAGAACCTCTTTCTAATATCCAACCTAACCCTCCCCTGACACAACTTCAGGCCATTCCCTGGGGTCCTGTCCCTGGTGCCCACAGAGCAGAGATCAGTGCCTGCCCCTCACAAGGAAGTTGTAACTGCAGTGAGGTCTCCTCTCAGTCTCCTCTTCTCCAGCTGAACACAACAAGTGCCCTCAGCTGCTCCTCACACATTTCTCCTCAAGGCCCTTCCCCATCCTCATTGCCCTCCTTTGGACACTCTAATGGCTGGTCCTGGGAGCAGGACTATCACTATGCTGTCTGAGAGCTTTGCACTTCCCAGATACAGTGATCTCACTGAGGAATCATCACATTCCTAATGCAAGGTGGATTGCCTGAGGGCTCAGTCTTACTTTATAGCTTTTATAAAAGTAGTTGTTCTACTTCTGGCCACAGTATGAGGAAAGGCTCCAGAGTGTGTGAACAGATAGACATATAATGGGAATCTGCCTAATTACCCTCATTGCAGAGGGTTGACTTGATTTAACAGAAGTTATTATGTGATTCTTACCATACTGAATCTGCCTCTTTCATCCACCAAGCTGGAGAGGGCAAAGGTTACAATGGTACAAGCAGCCAAGGAATAGTAAGTGTTGATAATTGCTGTTGTCTGGTCACTCCCAGGAGCTGCAATGGCAGAGTTAAAACTGGGCCAAAAGAGCCAAAGGAACAGGGTACCTGGGTGAAATAGAAGTCAAACAAAGCAAAGGCCATTCAGTCACAAAGGTTTTTTTAATGTGAAAGACTCAACACAAGAGAGCTAGCTACAAGAAATGAGGGAGATGATTAATAAGACACATGGACTAGCCAAAATGCTGAAAGAAATAATAGACTATGCAGAAGATGCTGACACTGGCAGCTGGGATTTTGGCACATGGTCTCTGGCATATCTCGCTAACATCTTGTGATCTCTTGTCATGCCTCACTCATTCCCAGAGCTGACCACCACTGTGACAACCCAGCCAGAATGGGAGGCATTAGCAAGACAGTTCACATGGAAATCCTTTATCATTTATAGTTATAACTGATAGTTTTAGCTGGCAAATTAGTCTATGAATAGATCTCATGGACAGATAGATATATGGTTTCTAACATTTATTACCAAGACAGGCACAGCTCAGTCCTTTTAATTATGGCCAATTTCTAAGAAAATATTGCTTAAAAGTAGAAGATTTAACAAAAAGCAAGTCACCACTAATGCACAGTGAAGACATATTTTTAGTTTGAACTTTCCTTTCTTTTAACCAAGGAAAAACTGTAAAAACATGTGTGCCACTGAAGACATGCTGCAAGACTATATAGGATATATAGAATATACCTCTCGGATGTACTTAGAAAAATGAATGTAGTGCAATAATAGGTCATCAGTTGAAAAGATGGAAGAGGGATGAACAGAGGGAAGAGCAGCACTCCCTCTTCCTTCACTTACCAATCATGGCAAACATGTCTGAGTGATAGGTGGATTCATCATTTTCATGTTTGTTCTTCAGACCAGGACGATACAACACTAAGGCTACGGCCAAGCCAAAATAAGCTCCAAAAGCGTGGATAGTCATTGAAGCTCCAATATCAGTGGCCTGTAACAGGGATCCAAAATAAGGCCACAGATTATATGCAACATAAATATGAGGATTTGATGAAGGAGAAGTCTGGATGACTTTAATGGTTTAATTTTTACAGTAGGAACTAGAACCTACAATATGCAAACTGGAATTATTACAAAGTGAAAGCATTTATTGTAAAGAGAAAACAATTGTTGCTGAACAGTTGTACCTGAAGTACTTCAGTAACTAGATGTTCATTGCATGCAAAGATGGTGATCTCCAGAACTGTCAGGATCAGCATCTGAATGGGAGTCGTTTTCCCCAGGACTGCTCCAAATGAAATCAAAGCAGTTGCTGTACTGAAGTCTGCATTTATCATGCTGAAGGTAAGAAAATGAATAAAAGCAAAACAACTCAAAGCAAAGAACCATGAAAAGAAGAAAATCGGTTTAAAAGCTCTAGTATCAAACACGTCATATCATTAAAATGATCGAGCTTTAACTCTTCAGGTATAAACTTATCAAGATCATCTTTGGGGATAAAAATGAAATCAAACCTTTCCCAATGGATTCTGAAGGCATCTTACCAGCTACCGAGGAATAAGTGTGGGAAGGTTTCCTCCTGCTTATACCATACTGCGCTTAACTGTTTGAAATTATAGTGACAACGCAGATGAGATGTGTATTTCAGATGTGCAGGGTTATCATTGAGTCATTTGGGTTCAAAAAGAAGCTGCAAGACCTTTGAGTCAATCTGTTAACACAGCCCTGCCAAGCCCACCCCTCAACCATGTCCCTAAACACCACAGCTACATGTTTCCTTGAACACTTCCAAGGGTGGTGACTCCACCACTTCCCTGCACAGCCTCTTTCAATGCATAACAACCCTTTTTCTGAAGAGATTTTTCCCAATACCCAATCTAAACCTCTCCTGGCAAAATTTGAAGCCATTTCCACTTGTCCTGTCACTTGTTGCCGGGGAGAAGAGGCCAATCCCCATGCGGCTACATCCTGTTAGGAACTTTTAGAGAGTGAGAAGGTCCCCTTTGAGCCTCTTTCTCTCCAGGGTGAGGCCCCCCAGCTCCCTCAGCTGCTCCTCATCAAACTTGTTCTCCAGACCCTTCACCAGCTTTGTTGCCCTTGTCTGGACACCTTCAAGCCTCTCAATTTCGAGTCCTGAGTGCCTCTTGGATTTCAAAGATGACAAGGAGGTCTTGGCTTTGGTCTGATGGTTTATATTGTTCTGAAAAACTTGCATGCCTTTCTGTCTCTGTGCACCATATTTGCATGAGCTGTCAGGCAGGTCCAATGTTAACGTGTTTTAGGAAATGGCAAAGGCAAACAAACCCACAAATTGCTCAAAAACGTGGAGCACAGAGAGGTACTGACTTATGGCTTCCTCTATGAATTCCTGCCTGTGAGCATTAAGGAGCTACTTATGGTGTTCCTGCTTGTCCCTCACTGATGTTTGAATGCTTTTCCTTTCACAGTTGTCTACAAGTTGCCTCAGAAAACAGAAATGCAGATGTGAAAAACACTATGAGACCTTAGTAGCAGCAGGATAGATGAAGGGGAGGGGATTAAAAGTTTCTAGAGGATTTGCTCATGAGGTCTCTTACTCTATGGTCAGCCTTCAGACCCTAGTGCTGTGTAGTGCTCATGAAAATCACTCCTTGGGAAGTAGAAGAAAACCTTCTGAGTGGCTAGAGTTGCTGTTCCAGACTTTCTTCTGTGACCCTGTGTGTCATGGAGAGACAGATCCTTCCATGCCATGCTGTGCTACTGCTGGAAGTCTTCCTGCTGCCACAGCTTCAGAGCTTCAAAGCAATCTCTCTGCAGGACTGTGGTCCACACAGAATGTAGCACCTCAAATTTTGTTCCACCCTTTGGGTCCTTTGGCCCAGATGTAGCCCCCTTAGAGGTGAAGGGCAGATGGATTTTGAGAGGTGGACAATGAGGCTTAATGAAATTTCAGTGAACTTAAAGTCTGATCCCAGAGATACTGCAGTTTATGGCTTCTCCTGATATCCTAAGGGAGAGAAATATCAGTATTTTTAAATTGACATGTACCTTTTGAAATCAACATGGATTTTCCCTTCATGCATGTGCCAAAAGCCTTGCATCAGGGTTCCCCACTGCAGACCGAAGGCAGCAATGAGCATGTTGATGCCAACACTGCTGAATCCATATTTCTTCAGAAAGGTCATCAGGAAACCAAATCCAACAAATATCATCACATGGACATCCTGAAAGTCTGAAGGGAAAACATATTTGTGTAGTAACAAGGAAGAGCCACTGGGAAGGGGAGAAAGCCAGGGATGAAGGAGGAAAAGAGTCCCAAAGTCCTGTTGTGGATGTGATCCATCCTTTCCCAGTTCATGACCAGTCCACTGGTTGAAGACTGAGTGTCTGGGAAATGCAACACCTGGTTATTGGTTATATCCCTTCCCATAATAGTACAGAAAGAACACTAGACCTCTATACCAGCACATTTATTGTCTGGCACTGTCCTTTGTTTGTTAAGCCACCTTGAATATCATCACAGCTTCATGTCCTTACAGAAAAGCCACGTTCCCCTTCAAATAAGAGTTGGCAGAGCCAGCATGCCCTTGCTAACTCCAAAACTGTCCAGGGGATTTGTTTGGATGAGTACCAGGTGTCCCAGTGCAAAGGAGTGCTTGGGATCCTTAAAAATTACTGTACAAGACATTGATTTATTTACATGGATGAAATAAAAAGTAAATTTAAGGTAAAGTTTAAATTCACAAATAAACATCATTAGTCAACACACAGTCCAAATGTTTGGATTTTGTCCAAATATAAATTTTGTTAAAACATGGGTAGTTATTTTTACACCTTTTAAAGCTGTTTTTATTCTAGGCTTTTAATCCAAACTGTGTCTATCACTATAATTATTTTCTGATCCTTAAAATTTATGTGACCTAATTGACTTAAATCAAACAGGTTTGAGTGCTGAAATAAAAGCTTTTTCTATGATTTCGTTGTTAGTAAGAACCTCCAGTATATTTTTTAATTTCTATTTCATTGTTCTTGCATTCCAATATGCATGAAAAACTTTTGATTCATTGAGCTGGTTAGTATAATATTTCACTTAAAGTTACCATTCCTATTACTCCAAGCAAGCCTTAGTTTGGCTCTGTGTGTTACCAGGTTCAGCCAAAAGAGGGCCCAGAAGTATCAGAAGTTCCTGGAGATTCCTAATAAACTCTTCTATACTTACAGTGTCATATTCCAGCCCTTACCTGGCACTGAAACACTTACAAGAGTGTAGGAAAAACCTTTATGTTGCATCTAAGAAATGGCATCACTGGTTGATTTGGAATTAGATAATCTGTAATGCCCCTTCCCCCAGGCCATTCTATAATTCTATAGAAACACAAGTAGTTCCTAAACATTCCCAACCCTTTTGCTTCCTCTTCAGGCTGGGCATTTTCAAGCTGTCTGAACTTATTTACAGAAGTGATTAAAAGTCCTGGTTAAAACTAGGTCAGTTTATGGGTATTTTGGACAAATTCCTATGAGGTCTAACCTGTACCCTGAGTTTTAACTACCTTTATGCATTGTTTTAAAGAAGAGGAGATGTGGAATGATTTTAATTGATGAAGAAGACAGCACGACTGGTACTGAACGGTTTCAGTAACTACTTGTGTTGGAAAAGCACAGTAGTTCTATTCAGTGAGACAGGAAAATAAAGGCTGGGGAAAATGCTCCAGCAGATCCTGAGCAAAACCACTGCACAGGATTCTGCAAGGCTGCCTACAATCATATTAATTAATTAATAAGGCTGCATACAAGCATATTAATTTCCCTGCCAGATGGTCAGTCTCAACACAAAGGTGCTTGTGGCATCTAATTTTATACTAAAACTGACTTTGCTTTGCCTAAAGCAGTAAAGCATAGCACGCTGAACCAGAGGGATGTGTAGATTTTCCTCAGCCATGAGTCATGGATCTATCCCAGTGCAATGCATACAGGATACCAGTACTAAAGAAATCCTTTTGGAGTGCTTGAAGGACCATCTCAGCCCCTTGTTCTCCCATTCCAGTGGCACAGCACACCTGAAGTTGTCCATCCAATTTGCCATGCCTGTACTTGCATCCACCAGGAAAAGATATAATGCAAAGCCAGGCCTTGGGAATGACCCCAGCTCAGGACTCCTCAGCTGTGTGCAAAGCTATGCTGATCCTCCATTATTATTTTCATTTTTCTTCTGTCCAAAACCACTGAAACAGCTTGAATTTATGATGCTGAGGTGTTTAAGGAATAAAATCAGGCCATGCACTGAGGTTCTCAGAACTCCTGGATGAAAAACTTAAACCTCTGAGGTGCAGATGGGTTAACATCCCTGGGGAATAGCCTGGGAAGCAGGTTGAACTCTTTAGTTTGGGGACTCAGGGCAAGTCCTGGCTCAAGGTATGTCCTAATACATCTATACAACCATAGCATTAACGTTCTGCCAGGCCCTTTCCTCAGGCAAACTATACTTGTGTGTGCCCCTTGTAGAGAGGTAAATTTGAGAGGAAGGGGTCCTAAAAGTGAAAGAACAGGTATGAGGAAGCCCTGCTTTTTATTCTTATTGTTCACTGGGAATAAGCTCAGCCAGATCAACACAGGAAAGTCCAAGATGACACCAGTGGAGTTTGCTCAGTTTCTGTCTCTGCTGGCAAACTGAGCAGCCTGGCCGAAAGGCACATGGCAGAGGTGGACTCACATCTGCACAGCTACAAGGTCTCCTCTTCCAAAACACTGTTCCCACCTGGGCTGCTTCTTCCGAGCAGTCCCTTAGGCCTGCTGTGCCTAAATTCATACGTAAGAGTAGGTCAAGGGGCTGGTTTGCATGAGCCAAAACCATTCCAGAAGGTGGTTCACGGGTCTATAGGGTGGGCCAGCATGCAGGAATGACATAGTCATACACTGTCTGTGCAGGGAGGTATGGGAGACAACAGCAGGAAATCCCTCCCACAGCTTTTAGTCACAGATATTAGGGAAGAAATAACTACAGGTGATCCCTAACTGGGTAGGTTACATTTGAGATACCTATGACCAGCATGGAGAATCCTTTTCTCTGTGATGTTGATGAGGCTTCTGCCCTCTCTCTGATGCCTTTTTAAAGCAGAGATATCAAATTAAAACAGCCTGTCCCAGGAGCTCCCCATGGTGATGTGTGTGGCACAGGCAACCTCCACATCCACAGGACTTGAGGGTTCCTCAGAAATGTCCACTGAAGACTATGAAATTACTGGCATTAAGCAGAAGAATCCAATACATTTTACCTAATTTTCCTTCATAAAGGAGACTCCAAGAAAATGCAGTTTATTACCAGAGCCAGCATGTGTGATACTGAGGATGGAGAAGGTAAAGAGCTGAGGGGCAAACAAACAGTAATGTGAGTCTGAAGTTCCTGTCTCCGAGACATCATCCTTCTGACTTACCAAATTATACAAAGAATGCCCCAAATAATTTTGTTCTATGGTCGTATCTGTTGTGTTCTTTTGGGATAGAGTCAGGGAAGAGGTAGGTGGGAAGGTGTTCTAGGCAGTAGTTACATTAAAAAAGTAACAGTACATAGAACAATTATCCATGATGCCAAATTATTACTGTAGTTTCTGGCATAGATTTTGTCAAGGTGTCACCTCCTGGGTGACAGTGGACCACGAGTCATTCCCAATATACTGGCTGGATAAGGCCACCTAATGTTAGAACTTGGATAGTTCAACACAATTGGAATAGTTCAATAGGACCCCAGCTAAGAGAGCTGTGGCTGTTCAGTCTGCAGAAGAGAAGGCTCTGGGGAGACCTTAGAGCACCTTGGAGTATTTAGAGGGGGCTTATGAAAAAGAGGGAGAGTGACTCTTTAAGTGGGCAAATAATGAAGGATGAAATTCTTCCCTGTGAGGGTGGGCAGGCCCTGGCACAGGTTGCCCAGAGAAGCTGTGCCTGCCCCATCCCTCGAAGTGTCCAAGGCCAGGTTGGATGTGGCTTGGATCCACCTGGGCTAGTGGAATGTGTCCCTGCCCATGGCAGAGGGGGTGGACCAAGGTGGTCCCCGTCCAACCCATCCAACTCAAACCATTCTCTGATCCTATGAACATCATCAAGCTGTGTCACAGGAAGAGAAGGAGCTCTGGCAGAGCCCAAGTCCCTGTGTCTCAGGGATATTGCTGCCTCTCAGTGGAGTTAACCCAAACGGGAGTGATTAGCCCCTGGTGGTCATCAGCTGACCTGCATCTGGACCTGAATAATGCTGTGCATTCACTGTTCTGTCAGCCAGACAGTGCTCTCTGTGAGAATCCACAGCACAAGACGAGACCCTGAGATCACATTCCCATGTAACAGGCACAAGACGAGACCCCGAGATCACACTCCCCTGTAACATGCCCTGGAAGGACAGTTAGAATGAGACAAAAAGAGGGCTACATTCAAAATTTCGTGGGCACTACATCCAGGCAAGGAGTTCTGTACTGCTGGGATCCCCATTAAGAGGATTGCAATTAGGGCTACAAATTATTGAGACATCAGAGTGAAGGAAAAGAACAAGAAACCTTCAGTACTGCCAGGAAAACCCAGTCTGCAGCTCTGCAAACTTTGCTTTCTATTTATTCACAACAGTCTTGTCTCTGTACGAGGAGGAGGAGGGTGAGAGAAGTCAACAACTACTTCTCAGATCAAAAAATTTCTCCTTGATCTTCAAGCATTTGCAGAGCAAAAATCAACATGAACATTTGAAGACTAAACCATTCCTGCCTAACAGAGCCACTGCTTTGGAAGATGGCAGTGGATTATCCACACTCTCACAAAAACTATGGAGTCCAGTTTCTGCAAACATTTTGTAATGATGCTGCTGCCCAATTTCCCTGTTCTCATAAGACAAGCTTTTGAAACGTGGATGATACATTCTTGTAATTATTTAATGCAGTAATCAGTATAGAAGGTCTGGTAAGAAACACTCCCATCCATCTCGAGAAAACACTGGAATCCTTCAGAGAAATACATAGTTCTCCAAATTTTAACCTGCTGTGCAAACCCTAGAACTATTTTCAGGCCTCTTCTCTCCCAGAACAGTGAAGTTCTCAGCAGTTAGGTCCTTTCAGAATTTTGTATGTGCTCAACTTGAACTCATTTCTGAAGCCTGCTGCTTTCACACCTCAGAAAACTTTGTTTGCCCCAAAGCACCACTTTCTTTTCTCTCTAAATCAGTAGGTCCCATAAGTTATTCAGAAATCTTGCATAGGATTAGCTTAAAGAAATTCTAACTCCAATAAGTTTTAGACAACAACACTTACGTGGGTATAAGGATGTGAATTTGGTACTCAGGTCATATTCCACGAATATCCCAAACAAAACAATGAGGATCAATTCCAGAAGAAGTGCCAGGATGGAGAACTTGAACCTCATGTTGGTGTCCAAGGCTGAAGGCATTGCTGCAGAGCAGGTGGCTGTGAGAACTTGATAATGGGAGTTTGCCTTCAGCTGAACTGCCCGATTCTGTGGATCGGGGTGATACAGCCAGTAAATAAATAAATATAGAGAGACCACACCGTCACACCCACTATGGGAGGGAAAGTCTGGATCAACATAGTGATTTCTATTTCCCAGACTATTTATGTGTCTGAAATGCTGCATTTTATGCTTTTTCCCTCCACAATTTATCAGGAAAACCAGCTCGTTCAGCCACAGTTGTACTTCTTGCTGCCTTATATGTATTTTGAAAAGGAAATAGCCTTTGAAAAGAATCTCAGAGCCTTTGCTGCATGTAATGGAGAACACAGCAACTGTCAGCTGTGTTTTCTGCAGTCAATAGTCCCGAGTTGTAGCCCTTCCTTTAAAAGGTAAATAAATTCTCATCTCAAATGGAACATGGAAAATCTCCTACCTCTACATATGGGATTTGATAAGCAAAGAGAATCATTTTCAGCAGCCTGAAGGTGTACTTGGTTTTATTTCACAGTGAAGTTCTTATTCTCAGAGCAGAAGTTCTCATTGTAAACTCTTATTTAAAAATAAAATTACTGTCCTTCTTTATATGTAAAAGGGGTATTCTTAGTTGTTGAAAAAGAAGTCTTAACGTTACTAAAAAAGGAATGTGAAGTAAACAACTCCATTTTTCATTTTGATTTATTGCCTTTTTTTTTCTCTTTTTGCATTTCCCTTAGCTCAGACAATGAAAATAGGCAAGAGACCAAATATTTATATGGTTTTAAAAAGCTCACTTCATAAACCTTCTCAAAAACTGAGGAGAAAATTAATTATTTTTGGATGATCTCTTGCTTTCGAGAGTTATCCTTGTTAAAATTTGTCTTGACTCCTCAAAGATTTGGGGATAAAATACTGGATTGATGTGACAGCAAGTAAATTGGCCTCTGTTAATCCAGTAGTCAGAAGATAGGCCAAAACTATACAATAGGAGCCTTTATTTCATAGAAAATTCTATCTAATAATACAAATAAAAAGGATGATAATGCACTAGTAGATTTATTGGCCATGCAGCAGTAGTGCCAGGCACAGAAATAAAGCACTGTGTCAGTCCTTGGGTATAACAATCAGCTTAACATATAGCTTCTGGGAGATGATGCTACATTGGGCTGCTGTCCTGGGGAGGTACTGTTGGAAAGCTGTGTCCATGTTGTGAGATTTAGGGAACTCAGTTATTTTTAAGGTACCTCTGTATTTGTGTTTGAGGCAGTGCCATGGCTTTTATTCTGTTCCTAAGGCAAATTCACAGTTTTTTAACATAAAGGTAGAATTAGACCATTATCCAAACTACGTTTAAAGTATCTCAGCTGTTTCTCCATGCAGATGAGTCTGTGGATGTGGAAGGAAAACCAAATTATTCAGCAAGAATACACCCATCTATCAGAGAATCAAGGAAGTGGCAGAGCTAAAATAAGCACGTGTGGCTTTTTGTCTTCATAGGGAGAGACTTTATTGCATTCAAAGAGCTCAAAGAGAGGAAGCAGAGCTTTGTTAAAAAGCTATTGCTCATCTTTGCTGTGCCACAGGATAAGACAGCCAGCCAAGCTGGACTGTGAGGACCTGTGAGCTCCCACATTGGCACTGGAAGTGGTTAAAAAAAGACAAACTCAAGAGCAAAGTTCACTGTTTTTTTACCCACAGCCCAGCCATGAATATCTTGTGTTATTCATTGTATGAAGTTTTCCCTGGTGGAGATCCCACATGACAGAGGTGCAATCCTTATTTGAAGTCCTTTCAGTGGCGCAGGAAAAGTTCTCTGTTGAAATCTTATTGGAGAAAGTGTCTTTTACTAGTGTTTAAAATTTTAAATGGGTCAAGTCAATTGAATCAGGACTTTGTGGTTATTACTTTGTATCTTAAATTGCATGCAGGGACATAAACACATAGAGATGGCACTTATATTGAAATAATATTCATGCATTGAAAAAGTATTAGTTTCTCTTCTTTGGGGGGCCAGAAAGAGTAAATGAGATGTTTTGCCAGTGAGGTGAACTAAGGTACAGCAGCCAGACATCTGTACAGGTGATTTGCATGCAAATAGGTACTCTGAAGAAATTTTAGTCCTATATTTATATACTCCACTATTTGTTCTTCTAAATAAATGAAACATTTCTCTCTCACCTTAACAATGTTGAATCTACCAACACTTAACTGCAGATAGTGGAAACTTTAAGGGAAGAAGAATGAATAACCACAGCCTGAGTGGCCAGAAAGACAGTCTTGGCTTTCCTCTGCAAAACCTTGGATTGCTCTTTGTGACTGTGACAAGATACTGCTCTACCCTGAACACTGAAAAGGACAGTTTTAAACTCTTTGTAGCTCATCCCAACCTGATAAGAATTTCACAGGACAGGGAAAAGGCATGATTGCAGCATGTGGACTCCCTTCTCTGACCAATCTCCTGAACACTGGGAATTATTTCTCCAAGAAAAGAGTAAAATGGAATCTTGGAAAGCATTTGACACTGACAGTGATCTGTAACCACTGTCCTCTGTACACACAGCTCAAACCAGAAACTTCGTTATTTCTCTAGGGAAAATTCTCTACAGGAAAGGAGATTATTCCCACCTTTTAGGTATATTTTTGTAGGAATGAAGACCTCTATTAAACAGATGAACTTCTACAGACAGCTGTGGGCCCTTGATCATGCCATCTGTGCAGAATACAGCATGTTTATGTTGGTAGATCAAGAAAACAAGGGCTGGATCCTGCAGCTCTACCTCACAGTGGAAACTTTGTGCATAATAAAACTTAGTAGGTCCAGCATTTTGGTCTGATGTATTTCCCAGGGGGAGCAACTTCCATGTCAATGGTTGTTGGTCAATCCCATGTTTTTATCCTGACTGCCCCTTTTCTGACTCAGGCTTTCCCGGTGATGGGGAACAACCACCTGCAACATCTCGCTTCAAAGACCAGCCCTCTTTATGCTGCTGCCCAGGGCAGTCAAAATGCACACAACTGGACCTTCTGGTCTATAGGAAATTCCCTTGGGTCTCCTTATTATCTTCATCCCAATCCTGAGGGTTACAAATGCAATGGACAAAGTGAGGTTGTTCTTTTATAAATATGGTTGCACATCTGGATCTATTAAATAACTTGAGCTATTTATCTTTTAAACAGCTGTTGTGTTTCTTATCCTACTTTTCCAGCTGATATAAAAATAGGGTGTTGGTGGCATATGACATCCTTTATGTAAAAAAATGTGAATAGTCATGGGAGAATGTCAAGATTCCAGAAGGATAAAACCACCTTTTGGTTGTGTTTGTTGGTTGACACAGGCTCAAGTCAGGTTCAGGATGTCTCCTGGAAGAAGCTGATATTATTTAAGACCCTGAGCTCATTTCATTGATGTCTGAGCTATGAGTAGCCCTCAGCTGATGTGGATTTATGGAGCATGACTTGGGTGCACACCAATCTTAAAGCTGCTTCTTGGTGTGTTCTCTTATTGTAGCAACAGCTGCAGACACCAGAGAAGTAGGATAAGGTGCAGCTCACCTTCACACAATGTCAGAAATATTTCTTAAATCTCCTGAACTTTGAGCTCAGTAAGTCTTTTTGAGAACATTGACATTTATCCCACTTCTGTAGTGTCACAGTAGAAGTGCTTTTTCACTAAACAGTAACTTTAATTCTTTGCATCAGCTGTCCCTCTACCTCTCCTTAAGTTGAAAGTTCATTCAAGAAAATGCAGTTTGTCCATGCAGACCTTAAATTGCCGCCTTCACCTTAAAGAGGGAAGTAAGCAGTAAGTGGGTTTTTCAGATCCTTGGATAGCAAGAATGGGATTGTCTTGAGTAGATCCATGTCACCCCACCAGCCTCTTACCTGATTCCTTACAAATCTGGGGAAAATAAGGTCACTAATGCACCATTAAAAATCCTTTACTGGGAACACTAAGATGTCCATCAGAAGATGAAGGGGCAATGGGCAAATAACAATCACAGATTATAGAAGATGAGGGGTTTTAGGTAAATATTAGAATGTTTCTTGCTAAAAAAGCTATGTTTTATTTTTCTGTGTTTTTATTTTTGAAAGCTCACAGAGTTTGTTCTCTAAGTAAGACTTTACTTGATTACTATACAATGCTTTTAATCTTTCCAGTGCACAAATAACTCACAAGGATTAACACTAGAAGGAATTACTCAGCATTTTTTTTTTTATTTCTCTCTAAATAAAGTAGTCTAGAGAACTACACTCAGTAAAGCCACGCTTGGCTAATGTGGGACTTGAAGAGGATCATGCTTGGCTGAAAAAACTCAGCCTTCACATCCTGCTTTTTTTGCATGAGTGTTGCAAAGCAGGAATAAAATGCAGAAGCAGAAGCTTTTGGTTGAGGTGTATCCCAAAATTGCAGAAAAGCTGTTCACAAGAGATAACAGGGTTCTTGTCCCTTCCACAAGGGCCAGTGAGCCTGTGTGTACTGCTCTGGTGATAAAAAGAGCTCACATCAGCTAAGGTGGATAATTTGCATACAGCTAAAAGCTCTACCTATTATCCTGTGAAAGCAGTAAGAAACAGTAAGAATTAGGTGCCTAAGTCTCAGATGGTCCTTACAAAAGTTGTTAGAGGTAATTTATGTATATTTGTTGACTTTTTTACTTTACTATAAGTGTTTCTCTTGCTCCATACCAGTCCTCTGTGCTTACTTGCAACCGGACACTGGTGGTGGCTTTTCCTGTAGGTATGAAGTCCTCTACCAAACCTTACTTGAAGGACAAGCAGGTGTTAAGCTCTGAGAAAGCACAAGCAGATGACTTCAGACACCGGGTGTGTCATCTCAGCTGTCCTTCCTGAGAGAGGACTGTCTCTAGGTTTCAAAATCCCCTATGGAGCTGTGAATACACCTGTATTTGTGTTCACTCTTTGCATCAAGCCAGAAGAGCACTAGGAAAGGGCATTTCTAGTGGAAACTGAAGAGAATTTAATTGAGTCTTGGGTATTAGGAAGGAAGTCTTTACTGTGAGAGTGGTGAGGCCCACAGAAGTTGTGGCTGCCCCATCTCTGAAAGTGTCCAAGGCCAGGTTGGACAGGGCTTGGAGAAACCTGGGCTAGTGGAAGGTGTCCCTGCATATGGCACAGGGTTGGAACTGGATGTTATTTAAGGTCCTTTCCATTCCGTTTGGTTCCATGATCCTGGGACTCTATGAGAAGCCTTTTGTTCCTCACTGACCTTTCTTGATGCAACATTCATTACTTGCATCAGCAAGTGCAGGTCAATCTGAGAACCTCCAAGTTTCTCTTGGGTTGTGGACATTCTGCAACATCACTTGATTAGTTTTGGTGCCTTCAATGTGTTTTGGTTATATTCATGTTAATCAAACAAAAATTTTCCCAAAATATAGGACAGTTGCAAAGTCAAAGTTTCAGCTTGTTAGCAGGGATACTCTTAGAAAATGCACATAAAAATAGTTATTTTTCATATTGTTTGCAGGATTTCTTAGCTGTGCTTTCTGTAGAGTTAGTGGCAGCATATTGGAGTTTGGAGGGTTTTTTTCCAGTGTCGAAGGAGTTACAAATTATCCTGAATTCCTATTTTCTGAAGGTCACCTTATGCACAGAAGAGTTTCTATCAACCCCTTCAGTGCTCATACACAGTTGAGATAAAATTTAAGTGAACTTTCAGCTCTGGATAAAAGTCTTGATCATCTGTGAGGCTGAGCAGAGTCTGCAACATGCTCATTTCCCTTTTTAGTTTCACCCTTTCTAATATGTAATAAGACTTTTCTCTACTAATCCTTTTCTTCCTGAACAGTTTCATTTACACTGTGGATTTTTTTTCCCTCTTTCCTTCCCTTTCTTCTAAGGTAGCTCTTGGATTCCTTCATACAACAATCCATCCATAACTGTACACTGAGACTGTAGGAAATGGGCTCCAAGGAGGTGATCCCAAAGACCTCCTGCTAAGTGTGGCTCTTTATCATTTATATAGAATCACAGAATCAGCTGGGTTGGAAAAGACCTCTGAGATCATAAAGTGCAACCCTTGATCAAACGCAGTACTAGATCATGGCACTGAGTGCCACATCTTAAGTCTCATCTTAAAAACCTCCAGGGATGGCGAATCCACCACCTCTCTGGGCAGGCCATTCCAATGCCTAATTACTCTCCGTATAAAGAATTTCATTCTAATATCCAACCTAAATTTCCCCTGGCAGAGCTTAAAGCCATGCCCTCTTGTCTCATTGATGGTTTCCTGGGAGAAGAGACCAACCCCCACCTGGCTACAACCTCCTTTTAGGTAGTTGTAGAGAGTGCTGATGAGGTCACCCCTGAGCCTCCTCTTCTCCAGACTGAACACCCCCAGCTCCCTCAGCCTCTCTCCATAGCACTTGTGCTTGAGTCTTTTCACCAGCTTTATTGCTCTTCTCTGGACCCACTCCAGCACCTCAACATCTCTGCTGAACTGAGGAGCCCAGAGCTGGACACAGGACTCAAGGTGTGGCCTCTCCAGCACTGAATACAAGGGAAGGATCACTTCTCTTGTCTTGCTGGCCACACTGTTCCTGGTACAGGCCAGGATGCCATTGGCCTTCTTGGCCACTTGGGCACATGTTGGCTCATGTTGAGCTTCCTGTCAATCAGTACCCTCAGCTCCCTTTCTACCTGGCTGCTCTCCAGCCACTCTGTCCTCATCCTGTTGTGTTGCATGGGGTTGTTGTGACCAAAGAGCAGGACCTGCACTTGGCCTTGTTGAACCTCATCCTATAGGAATCAGTCCATATCTCTCCAGCCTGCCCAGGTCCCTCTGCAGAGTCCTCCTGCCTCCCAGCAGATCAGCACTCCCTCCCAACTTGGTGTCATCTGCAAATTTGCCAATGATGGTCTCAATCTCCTCATCTAAATCATTGATAAAGATGTGAAACAGAGCTGGGCCCAACACTGACCCCTGGGGAAGACCACTGGTGACCAGTCCCCTTCACCAGCACTCTCTGGGCCTGGCCATCAGCCAGTTCCTAACCCAGCAGAGAGTGCCCCTGTCCAAGCCATGGGCTACCAGCTTTTTCAGGAGTATGTTATGGGAGATGGTGTCAAAGGCTTTGCTGAAGTCCAGATAGAGACATGCACATCCGACCCCTCATCCACAAGGCAGGTTACCTGATCATAAAAGGTGATCAGGTTGGTCAGACAGGACCTGCCCCTCCTAAACCCCTTGCTGGCTGGGTCTGATCCTTTGTCCATCCTGTAGGTGATTGCATTCAGGATGATCTGCTCCATAACCCTGCCAGACATCGAGGTCAGGCTGACAGGCCTGTAGTTGCCAGCCCTTTTTTTGGATTGCTGTGACATTTGCAAACTTCCAATCATTTGGAACCTCCTCAGAGAGCCAGAACAGCGCGTAGATGATGGAGTGTGGCTTGGCAAGCTCTTCCACCAGCTCCCTCCTCACCCTAGGATGGATCCCATCTGGTCCCATAGACTTGTGAAGATCCAGGTGGCTCAGTAAGTCACCAACTATTTCCTCCTGGAACACAGGAGGGCTACTCTGCTTCATGTCTCTGTCTATGAGCTCCAGAGACCAGTTGTCCTGAGGGCCACCTGTCTTACTGGTAAAAACTGAGGCAAAGTACGTGTTAAGTACCTCAGCCTTCTCCTCATCTCTACTATGTTTTCCACCAAGTCCAAGAAAGAATTGAGGTTTTCCTTGCCCCTTCTTTTGTTATTAATGTATTGATAGACGCACTTTTTTTTTTTATCCCTAACAGAAGTAGCCAAATTGACTTCAAATTGTGCTGTTGTCTCCCTAATTTTCTTTCTACATGACCTAACTATCTTCCTAAACTCTTCATAAGTTAGCCATCCCTTTTTCCCCACAGTTGGTAAACTCTCTTTTTTCCCTGATTTCCTTTAGAATCTCCCTGTTCAACCAGGCTGGCTGTCTTCCCCTTTTGGCTCACTGGGACAGCCTGTTCCTGCACACTCAAGACTTCCTGCTTGAAGCACGTCCATCCCTCCTGGACCCCTCCTTGTTTTCAAGGTTTGTTTCACAGGGTATGCTCTGCACCATCTTCTGAATAGGCCAAAATCTGCCCTCTGGAAGTGCAGCATAGAGGTTTTATTGCCTCCCTGAGTATTGAAAGCTCTATTATTTCATGGTCACTGTGCCCTACATGGCCTCCGACCACTACGTCTCCCACCAGCCCCTCTCCACTTGTAAACAGCAAGTTAAGTGGGGCCTGATAGGCTCATTTACCAGCTGGAGCTTATTTATATGGTTGTTTTTTTAACCAGCAGCCTGTCAGAGGCTGAGCTGTGATGTTCTAGTGGCACAGCATCAGGGTGCTGTTTAGTGGCAACAAATGAAGTAATTGACCTGACCCACATAAAGACTTGGCAAGACAGAGGGACAGTAAATATCTAATTTCTGTGATTCAGTCAGTCCTCTAAGCCACACCACAAGTTAAACCCCAACATCAACTGTAAGATTTGTACTTGTGTTGACACTGATCCACAAGTTCTAATAATTCTGACCTTGGCACAAGTTGCAAATGTGGGTAGAACAATTAGTGCATAACAAATTCCTGTAAGAAATACCCATATTGTTTGTTTGTCCAGTGTACAACTCACATCTTCTGAAGTTGTTTGAATATTAGGAAAGTAGGGACTTTGTTTGCAGCTTGAGCACTGACCAGATGGAAGACATGATTTGTGACCTTCATAATTAATTTAACAAGGCTATTTTTTAGTTATCAGGAAATAGGTACTAAATCACTGAGTAATCAGAAGTATTTCTGTGCTACTGAACTGACGAGATGGATTTATTATTTCCTCACAGTGGGCCAAGGACAAATTCAATGAACAACTGCAACCCAACTAACGAGCTAAAATACAACACCCCTTCCTGGACAAGCCAACACTAGAGGTACTACAATGAATTGGGAGCAAATAAATGTAACTATAAAGGAAAAATAACTTCAGTGGAAAAATCCAGTCTCTGAAGTGTTCATACCAGGCTGTGGAAGATACAAGTTTTCGTGCCATAGCTCATTAGGTGCCACATCTTAAATACTTCCCATTTACCTCTGAAATATGCATAAAAGCAATAAATAACTCTTATAGGGTTGGATAAAACACTGGATTGTTCAACTGATCTGTCTAGACTTGCAGTGACTCCTAGTGTGAAGCTGCTGGAATTATCTAATCTCCAAAGTTAAAAGCTTGGCTTATGACATATTATGGTCAAATTATGTCAAAACGGTCTGGATGGGTTTTGTTCTTCAAATACACCCATCCTTGTGTTTCTTGATTACATAAAGGATTGTCCAAGGCTCATCCAGAAGACAGGGCAACAAAGGAGACTGGAGACAGGCACACTGAGATGAGACAGACTGAGCCAAAATGGGGCTCCTGGGGCCATGGTGGTGGGAGGACCTTGCAGGGAGGTTGGTCAGGGACATTAACAAGAATTGCGCTCAGTGGACTAAAACCTCCTCAGTGCTCATTATTAAATACTACATTTGGATGATTTTTGGTATTTCTGAGGATTGTTGCCTGTCCAACAAGATTTTGGATGGCTTCTCCCTTATCACAAGATTTGTCTCCCAGCCTTCACACTCTTCAGCTTGCATTCTTTTTTTTTTCCTTGTGGTTCTTTATCCATTTAATTTCCATTGTCTCTTCTTTCCTTTCCCTTTCATAAGCTGTTTTCCTCACAAACACAACTCCAGTCCATGGAAGAAGCAGGATCTCTGCTTCCAACATATTATTTGTTGTGACTGACTTTTTTTACCTCTTCAATCTCCCAGCATTTGACTGTTTAGGAGCATGGAATTTTTAGGTCACCAAGGACTTTTCCTGCAATTGTAGGGAGGCTAGTACATGCCACCTTAGATAAATGTTTTCCCCCCTACTTGTAAATGTTTTAGGTCCTCCTTCAGTCAGTTGGAGGGCTGCTGCTGACATTTTCAGTTGTAATGCTTAGAAAGTGATTTTTTCTTCACTAAATTTGTTAACATTGGAGATATATATATATAAGTTTTAAATATAAAGAATAAAGATCAAGATGCTGAGAAACATCTCCTGTCATAAGAAATAGTGACACTTCTACAGGAGCCACTCCTAAAAATTGCATCAATTTAAGAGTCTATTTCAGGAAAACAGGAGATATTTTATGTTTCCTAATACAATGTTGGGTGAGGGTGGAAAACTCCTCCAAATCTCTACCATAGGGCCGGACTTGCACAGTCATATTTGCACAATAATTAAATCCATTCTTGCTTTGAATTTACATAAATCACGTCATTTCTGTGCCATAGAAGGAGTAATTCTTAGAAACTTCCACCTATTCATCAGTGTTTCAGTCCTGTGCAAAAATCACAGGATTTCAGTCTTCACCAAAATAAACATCTTTTGACCCTTCAGAAGTCACTTTGTGGGAAACTTGAGTTATCATATGTGCCTGCACAAAGAATGCTGTGTATCACTAAATAAAACCAACATGTTTTCACACATATTTCCTTATCATCTTCAGTATAGGTTTCTGGAATTTGTTTCCATTGGGAAAAGACTTTCTGAAGAAGATAGGTGAATGGTTTTCACACCCTAAAATTAAAATTGGTGTTTTAAAGTCGATGAATGAAATAAAAAAATCTTTGTTTCTTTCATAACTTGTCAACAGAATGAATAAAATCCTTAATTTGATTTTAATATGACAGCTTGGCCTTTCCTCCTTTACATCCACCCCTCTATGCAGCAGTGGGAGCAGAGGAGAAACTAGAGGAGTGTTAAAGATGCAAAACAGAAAGAGACAAATGTAATTTGATTTGGATTAGTCATTTCCACTGCTGTGGAAAAAAAACCCAAGAATCTGATAATAACCATTTTAAAGAGTCACTACTCATGTGCTGAGCCTCAGGTTACCCCTCAGTAACAGAATGGATGGTTAACGTGTGCCATTTCCATGTGGTAGGGGAGAGCATTTCCATGCCAATCTGCTGACTTGAGTTTTCCTAAAAAATTGCTTTTCTCCAAGACTTGTTACTGATGCTGGTGCCAGAGTATCCCAGTCAGTCCTGGGGAGCAGCCCAGGCCAGAGGACTGAGCCCAGTGACCAGCCCACCAACCTGCCCATGTCACTGGGAGGGAGGGAGTGTCTCTTCCTTCCTTGTGTCTCCTGGTGCCCCATGTCCCCTCGACTTGTGGTCTAACTGAGATATAATTATGCTGGAGGTGTGGCTATCAAATGTGATATTTTATTTAACAGCTCTCAATGCTTCATGGGCTCTTTCTCGATGTTCGCTAATTAATCTTCGTTGCCCTGACTGTGTTGGTTTATCTCTGCATTGCAGTGGGTCTGAAGCTCAAGGTTTGTCTTCGTCTCAGCTCAGAGCAGAGACAGGAGCTGTCAAGAAACTTCTTAATGAGAAAATCCATCTCCTGTTTTTCAGTTTAACTTTGGCCATTACATTTAGAGGAAACCAAATTTTTGGCAGCCTGGCCGAGAAAACCGGGAGCAGCCCAGGGGTGGGCAACATCCTTGTCCTGTGCCTGCTCTGATGGCTTTTTGCTGGCTTGGTCATCCTCAGTCATCTTGCCAGAGTTTTGTTTTTTGGGTGAATAAATTAGATATTCCAACAACACAGATTTCTAATGGCATGTGAAAGTTTCCATTCCTTTCTTTTCATTTAGTATAAGGTCTTGAGGAAGTGGCTTCAGGTTGCACCAGGAGTGGTTTAGATTGTGTAGTAGGCAGAATTTCTTCATGGAAGGAGTTGTCAAACATTGGAACAGGCTGCCCAGGGAAGTGCTGAAGTCACCATCCCAGCAGGTGTTTAAATGGTATGTGGATGTGGCACTTGAGGACACGGTTTAGTGGTGAACATTGTGGTGCTGGTTTTAGGGTTGGACTCAGTGGTCTTACAGGTCTTTTCCAGCCTTAATTACTCTATAATTCCATGTTTAATCTGTTGTTATTGTAGACGTGATATGTTAAGGATGTGAGTGAGGCAAGTTTTCTGGAAGGTTTCTTCTAACATACCAATATCTGGAGAAAAACAGGGAAGAGACAGACCTGTGACTCTCAGCAAGACTTTGAGGTACTGGGAGTGAAAGGCTTAGCCCAGAGGTTGATTCTCATACAGCCAAATGAAATAACATGACTTACTGCAGTGGGTGCATTTTAAACATCACAAATGCTCTTTCTTCAGGAGCTGTCAGACAGATGCCACTTCATAACATTTGTTCCAAACTGTGTCTAAAGCCCTTGCCATGTAAGTTAACTGCTGAAGGGTTCTTACACCACTCCACACAGATAAGACTTACACTTGTACCAGAGTAGTTACCCTTATCATCTCTCAGCATATGTGCTCCTTGTGAGTTCATCTGGAACCAGAAGAGAAATTGTAAGACATTCCTTGTGGCTTTTTTGCTTCATGCAAGTACTAACACCTAAAAAGTAGCACAATTTAGCACCTACCAAAAAGCATATGCTAGCAGCATAAAGGAAACAACTGCATAAAGACATCAGTTTAAAGGATAAATTTGTGAAAATAGAGTTAAACAATGGAGAAAAATGTCATTTGATGTGTTAGACCTCAGCGAGTGTCATATTGCTGTTACGTCATCTGTATATGATAAACCCATATTCAGCAGCAGCTCAGCCTTGCCAGGGACATGAAAACTAAGTGACCCAAGCACTCCTTGATGCCTGTGCTGAGAAACAGGAACACAGAAATCTCTAATAATAAAATAGTTGCTCATTAAATATTCATCAGCCCAGAGAGAGAAAGTGGAAAGAGGAAATGTGTGTGTGGCAGGAGTTTTAACCCCTGTCTCCTTGGTTCTAAGCAGAAAATAAGTCTTTGAAAATAACCCAGACAGTACCCGAGAGTTTTGTCCAAAATATGTATCCTCCTGTAAGAGAGTTGAGATGTTATAGAATAGTGTTTTCTGAGGAAAACATAGGTTTCTCAGGGAAATTCCACACAGCTTTGGTTTCAGTTACATTTTCTACAAATCCAAGAATCACAGAATAGTTTGAGCTGGAAAGAACCTTAAAGTTCATCCCGTTCGAACCCCAATTCCACGTGCAGGGACACCTTCCACTAGACCAGGTTACTCCGAGCCCCATCCTTTACGGCCTTGAGCATTTCCAGGGATGGGGCAGCCACAGCTTCTCTGGGCCACCTGTACCAGGCCCTCCCCACCCCACAGTCCAAACTATTTCCCTAATATCCCATTTAATTCTGAACTGTGAAGCCATTTCTTCTTGTCCTGTCACCCCACGCCCTTGTTCAAAGTCCTCTCCAGGTTTCTTGGAGCCTTGCACAGTAGTCCACAGTCATGATGGGGTAACTCAGCTTCAGGCAGGTGGAAAGCCAAGACTACCAGAATTAGTCATTGATATCGTGGAAACCATAAACTTCCTTAATTTGATGTTATCAATTGCCTTAACATGATAGAAATTGTCCCACAGAGTTCAGATGGTACGATGGAGGGGAAGAAGCCACTACCAAACTCTTTCTATGTGTAGTGATTATTATTCAGCCAGTATCAGCTAAGAAAGTCTGTGCAAGCAAGTGCAAGCAATCAGGCCAAGGCAGGCCCAGAAATTTAATGTCTAATGGAAAAAGAAATCTCTTCTACTGGTAGCAAACTTAAGAAGTGATGCAAATGAATGTCTGGGGACGGCTCTCCCTCTTGTGTCTTGAGCCAGAATTGCAGTCCTATGGAGAAAATGATTTTTCCTGGCGTAAAATAGGAAGGGAAGGTGGCAAGTGGGATCTGCCCTGCTCGGGGCTGGTATATGTGACTCAAGGGCTATGGGAGAGCAGCACCATTCTTGAGGAGCAATTGGAGGGCCTATGGGACACCCTGGTGCATCCTGAATGGCACCAGGATGTATCACTTTGGGAAAGTGTCAGGAGGACAATTAGTAGGAAGGAGCTATTTATCACCTGCATACACAGATTTATCAGAATCTTTTTCTTTTGGTCACAGGATAACATTCAACATGTGCCTCTTATTTTGCCCATACAAAAAGTACATCCCCTTTTGCTTTGTATTTCACTTCCTGTCTCATCCACAGTCACATGAATACAGAAGAGCATCAAAATAGCTGTAAAGACTTTTCCAAATTAAAATAAACCCCATGATTAATAAATAATCTCAATTAAAAGCTCTGTTTGTGAACTGGTGGTTAATCATGTGTTTATTCAGCAGGAACACTCTCCATTGACAATCAATGAGAAGGTAACAGAAGAAAGTTTAGTGGCACTTAACATATTATGCAAAAAAATCCCTGAAGTGCTTTAAAAGTATGTTTCCCATTAAAAAAGAAAGTAATCAGTGGCAGATCCACTGCAAGGAAACCCACAAATTAACACTTCAGTAGTTTAATCACGGTTTTTCTACCAAACCTACAATAACATCAGAGGTTATTTTGAGGTACAAGTCTAACCCAGGACTAAAGAAACTGTCAGATTTCAGATAAAATGGTTTCCTACAAGTCAACCTGAGCAGATGCACTGAGAGAGAACACACTTTACAGTGATTTCTACTCATTCCTGATGAGTCTCACAGCAGTGGTAACAACATCCACTGGGTTATTATATGATTTCAGTGGTGCATTCGCAGGTTGCAGGACAGTTCTGCTTCACGTGGGGGTGGCTGCAGCCAAGAAATGTTTTCAGATTTCTGCAGTTTTCATAGCTGTCTTGATACTTGCAAGGGTTGGCTAAAATAACAGAGAGAGAAACAAGTACATGAAATATTAGTTGAAAACCATGTCCTGGTGTGATACTTCTACATTTTCGAAAAAGAAATAAAAATCCAGTTTTTCATGTCTGTGTAATCTTTATACATTTGCTCTGCTGCTTAAATTGCTTGACTATTATGGAGAGGGATTGTGAGTGGAAAAGCAGAAACCTGGTTCAGGTTGGAAGGGATCTCTGCAGACCATCTGGGCTGTGCCTGTTCTGGTGGGATATTTAACCATTCTTATTGCAGGGAGGTAATGGAAGTGGAACTGGGATTTTTCATCCAGATTAGCAGAAGTAAGTATGCAAAAGTAAAATGCTACAAAGGATTGACATAATTTTCTGGAGAAATGTAATGTTTGTTTTAAGGAGGAGAACACAGTCACTTACTGCAAAGCCCTTTGTCACAGTGGTGAGGACAGTCTGCACATTTGGGTCCACTTTTGTATGGTGTAGCCTTTCTTATTATTATATTTCCCCTAAAATTTGGAAGAAACAAGACATGACAAAATCAACATGAAGTTCTGGGCTGTTAGTAAGAATTATTGCAGTGGATGGCATATACAATTTTTTAGATAAGAGTATTTCCCTTGACAGTCATATTTTAGTTCCAGATATTCATGAAATAGAGCAAATTTGATTTTGGATAAGAGGAACAAAAAGGTTTAGAGAAGTAAAATTAATTTTTTTTTTGTTTTGTTTTGTTTTGTTTTTTTTTTTTTTTTTTTTTTTTTTTTGTTTTTTTTTTTTTTTTTTTGTTTTTTTTTTTTTTTTTTATAGCATTAACCATTAAATAAAAAAAAATACTTCCTAGATCTGCTTTTCTAATGGATTGCAAATGGTTACAAGGCAATCATAGAATGGTCTGGTTGGAAAGGACCTTAAAGCTCATCCAGTGCCCAGCCTCTGCCATGGGCAGGGGCACCTTCCACTAGACCAGGTTGCTCAATAACTTCAGCACACCCTTTCTGACACGCTTGAGGTGGACTATTTAACTCTGAATATTCCTTTGCTCTTGGCTTTCACTTTGCATCTGATTCCTTGCCCTGTGGTCAGTGTTTAAGGATGATTTATGCCTGCTGCCTGATTCTGTCAGAGATACACCTTTGTTCCCCTGCTGAAGTTTCCCCAATACCTGTTTCAAGGTGAAATAAAAGAAATATTGCTCTTTAACCTGCTGTTAAGCCCACAATTCACATCTATCTTTTTAAAATTACAAGCTGTTGGAGTAGACTGCAGCTATTTTGTCCTATATATGGCCAGTGGGGAGCAGGATGTTTTGGAAGTGTAACACTGGATGTTGAATGAGTAAGGAGGCAGTACATACTCAGGGCAATATCTGCAGATGTACAAGTGCTTGTGGGAGTTCCCAGGGCAGTAGGAAGCTGCACATCCCACCTGGTAACTGTTGTACCAGATTAGCTGTAGGAGAAAAAATGAGCACATTATTTCAGTCATCTTTATTGAATTCTCATCCAAAAGCTCCGAAAATAACAGAAGATAATTTTTTTCTTTCATTTTCCCTATTCATCTTATAAGTTTACTGTTTGGGTGTCATGAAGAATGTATAGAAAAATGAGTTAATCATCTCCAGGTACAAAATGTTTTTAAAGAATGTTTCTGGCAGGATATTAAAGTTTAAATAAAAATGTTTTCATCATCATCATCTTCAATATTTTGCTTTGACATTTCTTAACCAACTCTGTCAATTCCTATATAGAAAGTATTTCTTTCCAAATTAAAGCTATTGAGTTAAAAGTATTTCTTTAATTTATTTCTAAATTAAATTTCTAAATTCTAATTTAAATGTATTTCTAAATTAAAGGTATTTTTATAGATTAGTATGTATGTTCTTGACAGCCCCTCTAAAATACTGGTTCCATTGCCTCAAAATTGGACAAAAAAGTGTTTCAATTTAACATTCATCTTTGCATCAGAGTATGAATGCCACACAATAGTTTGATGACACTCATATTTTTTAAAAATAATTATAACTAACTCCCAGCTGCCTTATGTGTACTCCTGTAATTCCAGTGTAGCCCTGCACTGTGCTCCAATTCTCCTTACCTGAGTGTAGCTGCCAATGTCGGCATTTTTTTGGATTGCTCCATATCCATACTTGAAATTGGAGGATTCACTATACCACGTCTGGATTGTTTCAGTCCATGTTTTTGGGAAAGATGAGAATAACACATTCTCACCACAGAAGACACCTGGAGTAGAAGTAAGTCTGTTTTATTCCTTAGGAGAGAAGCAAGTTGTGGGGTGGGAGGTGGGACAGAGGGGTTGGAGCTACAGTCTAAAAGAAGTATCTAGAATACCAATCCCTTTGCCCTGTGATTTTAAGAAGAGGGCAGAGCACCTCCTCCCCTGAGAGCTGTAGGAAATATTACTCTGATTTTGATGAGCTTTTAGACACAGATACTTAGACTACAAAATATTACACAAAAATGCCTGTACTTGGTCACTCCAACAGTCATGGTTAGCACAGTCTTGTTTCCAGCAGGAGACAAAACTGGACACTTCAAGAAAGGTATAAATATGAGGCAAGTCCATGCTGTCTCTCCAGTTCCAACCAATTGTCTTTCAGGGTATTTATTTGACAAAGATTATGGGTTTGTGATGAATAATCCTAGAATCACAGAATGGTTTGAGTTGGAAGGGACCTAAAAATAATCTTGTTCTAACCCACCTACCATGTACAGGGACACCTTTTTGCTATCCCTACAAAGGTCCTAAAAAGGTATTCTATTAATAAGAGGTATTCCAATAAATTTTCTACAACAGGTTAAAAGTTATTTCTATTTCATATTTCCAGGGATCATCTGCAGACTGTCATTAACCCATCAGCTCAGGTTCCACCCTTGTCAGTACCATTAAGGAGTCTCTGCTTTCTTTGACTTTGTCTCGTCTGACACTTATTTGCGAATTTCTGAGCAATTTTGGCAGCCTCCTCACTCCACACCTGAAAGACACAAAGGAAGAAGTATTCAGGTCATAAAAAGGTTAGTGCTGTCCATGAAAAATGAAAAAACTGGGGAACGACTTGGGTGTTGTGTACTGAATGTTCCCGTGGTCCTCAACACAAAGAGCAGGAGTCACGCCAGTTTACCCTCCTGGGACAGGGGAACACATTTCTTCTACTCTTAATGGTTTCAGAGTAGGTAATTCTGCAGTTACATTGGACAGTTCTGATCTCCAGATGGTCCTGATTAACAAGATTTTTATAACATACTGTTGCATTCTTTCAGCTTTGTGTTTGAGTGAACATTGCAGGGTGCAGTATAAATAGCATAACACTGACTTGCAGCCCAGGGGCAGCTGAGATGTAATGAGAGACACCAGTTGGGCTTTGAACCTGGGCAATATTTGCAAGTCTCACTGTGCAGGCTTAAGCACAAAGCACCAACCAGCTCATCTGCTCCTGGGATAGGAATAACAGTGAATATCAGGGGTGAAGGGGTTGATAGAAGTGATGGGCAAAGCAAGCTCAGGTGAGGACAAATGGTTATGCAGATCCACACCTTTTGTCTCCCCCTTGAGAGTGTGTGATTCAGAAGCTGTTGCTTGGGCTCCCCCTTTGCTTCACATGCTCTTTGCTTCACCCAGGCTACATGTTTCTCTTTTTAGAATTGCAGAATCATAGATCATTTGGGTAGGAAGGCACCTTGCATGGTCATCTAGCCCAACCCCTCTGTAATGAGCAGGAACACCTTCCACTAGACCAGGCTGCTCATATGTGACCTGGTGTTGAACACTTTCAGGGATGGGCAGCCACAGCCTCTCTGGGCAACCTGTGCCAGTGTTTTACCACCCTCTTCATAAAAACCTTCCTCTATCAACCCTCTTGTAACTGAGAAGCATTACTCACTGTGCTGTTGCAAGAGGGCCTGATAAAATATTTTTTCTCATCTTTCTTTTAGACCCCGTTTAGGCAGTGGAAGGGACTCTCAGGTCTCCCTGGAGCCTTCTCTTCTCTAGGCTGAACATCCCCAGCTCTCCCAGCCTGTCTCCAGAGCAGAGGGGTTTCATCCCCATGATGTTGTGGTCTCCTGTGGACTTGCCCCAGCAGCTCCATGTCCTCCTCACGTTGGGAACCCCAGAGCTGGAGGCAGTTCTGCAGGTGGGGTCTCACCAGACAGGGGCAGAGGGGCTGAGTCCCCTCCCTGACCTGCTGCCCACACTGCTGGGGAGGAGCCCAGGACACAATTTGCTTTCTGAGCTGCACATGGGCATTGCTGGCTCATGTTGAGTTTCTCATCCACCAACAGCCCCAAGTCCTTCTCATCAGAGCTGCTCTCAACACCTTCATCCCCTAACCTGCTTTGATGGTGGGATTTCCCTACCCTTTCTTTTAAGGGAAAATCAGGCTAGTTGGAATGCATGGCTTACCATCTTCAGCATGTTGCTGGCTGTGGGAAGCACAGATCTCCGTATTTCATTGTGTTGATCAAGGATCTCTGTTTGGTTATTAGGCATTGAATGAGGAGTGGAGAAAATGTTCACCTGTTTAGACGGAAAACAAAAAATAACAATGAAGGTCCCAGTTAATAGAAGGTTAATAAACAAGATAATTATGAACTTCTGCTTAAAGCTTCTTGGAAATTCCCAACTTTGCAGGAAAAGATTCTTCCTACTTAATGTCTAAAACTGAGACATCTCAGTTTAATCTAAGCACCTTCACTTCCTTTGTCACTACTGGAGAGGTCACAAGTGGTTCAACCCACAACACCTGAACTTGCTTTTAGGACTGAAAGAGCCATTTTCTAAAGAACCTCCTTCTCCTTCCTTTGCGGTGAGACTGACAGAGACCTGAGCACCTGATACTTTGTTGTCTAAGTCAGTGAGATGGGTTCTGCCTACAGTGCAAAGGTCTCTTTTCTAAGCACTGGTTCATCTTATTTCATTTTAGATACCCATACCATAGATGTAAATATCCAGAAGTCATCTCAGCTTGCCTTTATGGTCAATGATAAAAAACATAAAATGAGACTAAGTTCCAAACTGTTCTAATAAATCCCACTCTTTTGCCTTCAGAGCTCAACCCTTGGTTTTAAAGAATGTAATCTGTGGCTTAAAATGACATCTAATGTGATTTGAAGTGTCCACTGAGCCTCAGACTGCTGCTCCAGGAAGGTGGAGCTCTCTGTGCAGGCACCTGTGAGCAGCTCTGGTACCCTGGAGAGTCTCAACTGAGACTCTTCTGTTTGGACAACCAAACCTACCAAGAAGAAGGGCAGAACACCTTGTTTAATCTAAGACATTTGCAGCGGTAGAAATAACACCTCACCAGTTATTTTAGGCATCTGCAATGCTCCAGTAAAGGAAAGAAGCAACTTAAGACATAGTTCATGATGCATTGAAGAAGGAGATTATTTGCTTTCCTGAACTGCTTATTTCTTTTCATTCATTAAGAAGATCTCAATAAATGGCTGACATTCAAGTTCCTATGTAGTAGGTACCTACACCTATTCTAGGTCCTTACATGATTGATCCTCTCTAAGAGATTTCAGAATCAGATTTCTGGTTCTTAGTTAAATTGTTCATTTATTTGTGGCAAATGGATTTTTTAAATTAGTCGCCCGAGGGGAAGAATATCCTGATAGGCAGAACCACAGAACAATTTGGATTGGAAGGTGCCTTAAAGATTAAGTAGCTCCAAATTCCCTGTCACACTTTGCACTAGACCAGGTTGATCAACCAATGTACAATTAATAACCATGTAAAAACTGTGAAATATAAGAGTTCATCTTCAATGTGTTATGTTAACATATTAATAATATTTCCCCCCTGAACTATAAATATCTGGAGATCACTAGACCAGACTACACCAGGTTGGAGATCTACACAATCGGCTCAGATATGGCTGTTTTGCAGAGGTGAATATTCCTACCTGTTCATCAGACTGATGTAGCAGAGCAGCCAGGAAAATGATTGCAGTTAGTAGGTCCATTTCTGCAGGGAAAAAAAGAAAAAAGCACAATCAAAAACCCCAAATCCCATAACCTCTGTTTCATAAAATTTATGGCATAATGTGCTATGTGAGCAAGATAGAAAAGTGTTGCAAAGTCGAACCTGCACAAAGAAGTTTATTTTAGTGGATCTGGAATGTAAGTGAGATGTGCTGAAACTGCACAACCAGTGCCTGATGGTGCCTGGGCACCCTTGTCTCCAACAGAGAGATTCCGCCTTGCATTGAAGCAGGGACTGTAAGTAGCATAAAGCTGTGTGTTACCTGTAACAGATGGCTCAGCCCCTTTAGACTTGTTTATTTAAGATAACTTGAATTTGCAGCGTTTCCTTCATTTGTAGTTCCTTTCATTAAAAAAGCCCATTAATGTGTTCTGTGCTGTCACATCAGTGTCCTGCTCCATCAACACCCGTAGTGAGAACTGGTGTTTTGGACTGGAGCACTGAACACACTGACTGTTGCGTTCTTTTCTGTCCCTGTTCCCTGTTTCCTCATAAAATCAGCCCATCATAAGGGCTGATTTAACAGTGTTGGTCATGTTACATCTGACATCCAGACATGAAGAAAACTGTATATGATAATAATAACAAAAAATATTCTTTATTGCCCTCTGGCTCCTAAGACACCTTATAGAATGAAATACTACAGATGTACACAAACAGTCTGAAACCCACTCATGTATATGGGATGGTTCTTTTACATGTCAGAAGAAGCAAAAACCTCTATATCTGTATTGATAAGGATATACAGGACATAATACAAAGAGGTGGCAAAATCCCAAGAAAGACAAGCTTTGTATGCAACAGTTACCTTAAAATATACTGAAGCAAGAAGAAAATAGACAAAATAAAAACTGTCAAACACAATAAACCTTAGATCTGGCTTCTGAGAAAACTCCTCAGTGTGAACAGTGCAAGTCAGTGGTAGAGATCTAGGAAATCCTACTTAATAGGGAAGTTATCATTGTAAAATTCCTTCTCTTATCTCCTCTAAATTGACTCTCCTTTAGTTTAGAAACTTGGCCCCTTTTCTACCATGCCATTCAGATATTCGGTCTTTAGCTTGTTTCCCCATGATTTAATAAGGAAATCATTGCATGAGGTAGAGGCAGGGATCTCTCCTGTGCTGATGAATAAATTCTGAAACTGAAGGGATATCTTTGGCCACTGAGAAGTTGTTCTCCTGCCAGCTAAAGCAGCTTTTAAGGCATAGCAGGTTTGAAAGGTTGGAAAAGTGGGAATACTTCTCTTTTCAGTTACTCTGGTTAATTTTTTCTCTGACATCTCTGAGCTTACATCTTTTTCATTAAAACAAATACATTCACTCTGTATTAAGTAAAGGCAGTCAGCTTATTGCACACTCTAATATATTTTCTTGTATTTATAAATGAAAGATTGGTCAGGGAGTTAACATTTAGAGATGACAAAATTCTCAGTTCCACTCTCCTGGTATATCCCAATACTGAAGAATTAATTTTAACAAAGAATTAATTTAAAAGACATTAAAAAAACTTTTCCCATTGTGGACCATGTTCTGCAAAATGAATTAATTTATGTTCACATTTGAAAAGTGAAGCAAGTGGGTCCAAGTGTCACATTTTAATCTAAAGAAATATGGGAATTAGAGTCCACTGAAACCATTTCTCAGTCCTGCTGGTGGAAGGTGTGCTTTCAGACCAGAAGATCTAATTTATTTTACATTCTTCCCCTGATATACCATAAATGTTTCCTTTTAGTTATCACATGTGACAGTACTTAGGTGTTAACTCCATTAACCTTCGTAGCACAGTGCCTGATCAATACTGACCAAGTGACTCTTTGGCTAAAATCCTAAGAGTGAAGTTAAATCTGCATACATTACCTTCCTCCAGGCAGAGCCCCTCCGTGTCTGAGGAAGTGGCAGGAGAGTGAGGCACTCTCCTCACTGCAGGGCTGTCTATATACACCCACATGTTCCCTTCTTTTTCCTTGTCAATATTTATTGCTGATAAATGGCATTAACTTTGAGGCTGCCCATTGTGAAGGAAAGACTTCTTTTCCAGGTGCATGAAAATGAACCAATTCAGCTAAATTGTTTGAGATTCCTTTTGCTTGTCTCCAGGGCAAGGAAAAAAGAGAACAAAAAAGGCCTTTTTTCAGCATTTCACCTTTGACTGGGCCAAACTACTTCTGGTCTGATCAGCAAGCCACGGTGCTGATGTGCTCATCCAGGAAAAGCCTGAGGTTAGGGCTGCTTGCCTTGCAATTGTCTTTCCTGGCTCTGGTAAAAAGAGTGTGACAAATATTTTGAGGCAGAGGCATGTGTCTTCTTAGCCATGCACACAATGACCTGCACAGTAGGCAACACAATGATCTTTTCTTCCAAGTGGTTCCTGATCTTTCATTTGCTGAATAGAATTTTTATCTCGTTTAGCTCACGGTGGCTGTGGCACTGTGCATCACTCTTTACAAGGGCATGTAGTGACAGGACAAGGGGGAACTGCTTTAAACTGAAAGAGGGAAGGTTTAGATTAGAGATTGGGAAGAAATTCTTAACTTTGAATGTGATGAGACACTGGAAGAAGTTGTCCAGAGAACCTGTGGGTGCTCCATCGCTGGAAACATATTAGGTCAGGTTGGATGGGGCTCTGAGCAACCTGGTCTAGTGGAAGATGTCCCTGCTCATGGAAGGGGTTGGAATTAGATGGGTTGGAAAAGAATTTACAGATCTAGTTCTAATCCCCTGCCATGGGCAGGGACACCTTCTAGCAGATGAGGTTGCTCCCAGTCCCATCCAATCTGACAAGTGTCAGCCCACCTTTCCTTTTTGCTCTCTTTGCTTCCACTCACTTGCAAGGTAAGATCACAAAGGCAGCTTTGACAGGTCCTCATTGCTCAAACAAAACTTGTCTTGCCTCCTTCCATGCTGTTTGCTGGCTTTCAGAAGGCATAAAGCATCAGCAGATCACTTTGCTTTCTTGAGATGCCTTCCTCGTCCTTGCCTTTGCTGTGGTGTGTTGCACTGAGCCCCTTTGCCACCATGCTGGGTTGAGGTTGCTGCCCACACCACACCTCAATATTGAATCACTGTCTCCAGACTTCTGCAGATTTTTCTGCAGTTGTGTGCTGTTGCCAGCATTTTAATCTTGAATTATAATCCCTGAGTTGGAAAATACAGCTGCCTTTGTTCTTCATTTGTGTAGCGAACAGCACGCTTGGGAAGTCATTGGTGATAAGGTCTCCCATATCCTTCCGTGTTCTGAGATAAGGGAGAAGGTGATTTTCTATCTGAAGTGTTTGGGACAATTAGGATGAGATCAGGGTTATCACCATCAGAAAGCCTAATAAACCACCTACCATGGTTAGTAAGACTGCTTTTTATACAGACTGTGAGGAGAGGGAACCTAGGACCTCCAGTTTCTCAATGTCCGGGGAGTTACTTCCATTATTTGACCCCATCCACTGTACCCAGCAATTTTTGTTCATTTGCTACAGTCATCTGGGCTTTATTTGTATTGTTCAAATGAAATTATATTACTATGTGCCACACCTGTTTAAATACTTAAACCCCTTTGTTTCATAAAAAATGACTGTCAGCTATACTACAATTCATGGTCTATAAGTAAAATATTTGGGGAGTAAAAAATGATTAACAACACTGATCTCCAGAAACCATGGCACAAAGAGCAATTTAGCACAACAATACTCACTTCCTCATGTGGATTAGTTTAAGAAATGGAGCCATTTAATTAAAAAAAAATTAAGAATTAATTCCAGAAGGTTCTGCAAATGTATGTATATTCTGAAAGATAAATCTATGGAAAGTTCTTAAAAAAAATTCAGCTTGAGAGATTTGACTGTGGAAATGCTTCCAACTCATATGTAAACCTGAACTAGAGGAATCTGATTAGCTCACAGTCAATGAAGGCAAAAATCCAGTTTCTTCAGTTCTTTATTTCCACTGAAGTTAAAAAAAAAAATAAAAAGGTAAAAAATGTCTTGAATGTATTGTCACAGAAAATTATGTTAAAATGGAGAAGAAAACAGGAAAATCTGATTTACAAGTCAGTAAGTCTTACATGGAGTGTTGCATTGGACTGGTTGCAATAATCAAATGAGAAAGAGTTGGAGCAGTGAAAAGAAGCATTCACAGAATCCCCATTTGAAATCACAGAATCCCAACCTGAAGAGTCATTTGGGAATGATATTGCTGTTTAATTGTAGTATGATATTAAATCATTCCTGAACTCACTGCATATGGCCACAACCAAGGCTCTTTGTGGAGAGGCTTCTCACCTTTTTTTTTGTAATAGCATAGATTTTCAAAGACTCTGAAATGGAAACTCTGTGGTTAAAAAAATGAATCTAACCTACATAACCTGAGGGCATTTTACATACCCGTTCACAGCACATCCTGACTGAGAGGCTTTTCCACACTCCTCACTGAAGCTGAGCCACTCCACAGCCTGACATGCAGGATTGACCAGGAGAGATGGGGAAAAAAAGGCAAGAGGGAGTACTTAATTTCCCGAAAAAGGCCCCGAGAAAAAGTGCTGTAAAGGGAGGGGTAGATTTTTGGTTTCTCCATCCTGCAACGTTTTCTGCTTTAGAGAGACATGATCTGATGGAAAATGCACACCCATCCCAGAAAGCAGAACCTCAAACCCTCTGTTCTGTGATCGACTACAGAAAAATAATGGGTGAGGAATTAATATTTTCTGATTGAAAGTGTTACACATCTTTTTCAGCTTTCTGCTGTTGGAAAATATCCATTTATTGAGCGTAGCATCAGTGATATCTTGGTCCATGTGCTAACATTATGCTTTTCTGTGGTAAAGGCATGGAAAAATAAATACAATTCTTCATAAATCACTGAATAGGCTCCTTTGAGGCAAGTCATAAAATAGAATTGTGTCTAATTGAAAGAGGGTATCTAAAATGTGAGTTTTTACATCTGAGCTAGTTATCCCTATAGAGGGGAGGAGATCTTCTAGCTTAGTGGAGACCAAAGTCTAAATGCAGTAGCCTTTATGTAGGTGTGTGGCACCACTTAATATAAACCAAGATGTCCAAGACACCCTTGAAGTGCTAAAGATGTTGCACAGTACATGTGGAAGACCTGTGCCTTTCCAGATTGTAGCTGAAGCCCTGGCAGGACACTCTGAGACATCTCAGGAAGTTGTGGACTCAACTGAATTAGGTGTTTAGATGAACATGAAAGGCTGAGAGAATTGGGATAGTTCAGTTTGGAGAAGAGAAGGTTCCAAGGAGACTTTAGAGCACCTTTAAAGTACCTAATAGGGCTACAAGAGAGCAGGGAAGAGACTTTGGACAAGGATCTGGAGTGACAGGACAAGGGATGATGACTTCAAACTGACAGAGGGCAGAGTTAGATTAGATGCTAGGGAAACATTCTTTACTGTGAAGGTAGGGAGGGCCTGACACAGGTTTCTCAGGGAAGCTGTGGCTGCCCTATCCCTGGAAGTGTTCAAGGCCAGGTTGGATGGGGCATGGATGCACCTGGGCTGGTGTGTGGCATCCCTGCCCCTGTTGGGGGCTTTGGAACTTGGTGACCTTCAAAGTCTCTTCCAACCCAAATCATCCTATGAATATTACTTGAGTGCTATGCAGCTATGCAGGCATTTGTGTGCCACTATGAAACTATTGATTATAGCTCTTAAATCTAATTTAAGATAGAGATCCACTATCAGATTACAGTTTAATAAATGAGGTGACCCAATTCTCTTCCCCTTACCAGGAAAACCACTAAGCTATTTGAGAGTGCTCAAAGGAGGGCAATGAGGACGGTGAAGGATCTCGAGGGGAAGTGTGTGAGGAGTGAATGAGGGTGCTTGTGTGTTCAGCTGGAGAAGAGGAGACTAAGGGGAGACTTCAATGCAGGTACAACTCCTCTGTGAGGGGAGGAGGAGGGACAGGCACTGATATCTGCTCTGTGAGGACCTGGGACAGGACCCAGGGAATGGCCTGAAGTTGTGTCAGGGGAGGTTTAGGATGGATGTTACAAAATGGGGCTCTTCCCCCTGAGTGTGGTTGGGCATTGAATGGGCTCCACAGGGCAGTGGGCACACCACCAAGGCTGGCAGAGATCAAGAAGTGTTTGTATGATACTCTCAGACACATGGTGTGACTGTTGGGGATGGTCCTGTGCAGGACTGGGAGTAGGACCTGATAATCCTTGTGTGTCCCTTCCAATTCGGCATATTCTGTGATTCTACGTTGACCTAATGCAAAGTTCATTGCGTTGTCCAAATTGTGGGTGCCCCTCAGCTGTCCTGGTGGACCCAACTCCCCAGGTTGGCATCACTGATGTCTGTAGGTGTCCACTCTCTTGCTGCCAAATGATTTGCTTCCTCCTGTTCTTTGATTCTGTTCTTCATCTTCCATTTTTCTGAGTCTGAGCCCATTTTTTTTCTGACCTTGTACTTCAATACCTCCCTTCAAACTCCTCTTATTGCATTTCTCCTATGTATGGCCAGGGGTTCACATTTCACTGCCTGGATTATCCCCATATCTGAGCAGCTTTAGGAGAGAAATATTAAACAGGTTTTACATCATGACAATCTCACATGACAGGTCTGCAGATTGCATTCTCAAAGACTTTTGTCTTGCTTGTCCTTTGCTCTGTGGAAAGTAAACACTTTGGATCAGTGAGGAACCACTCCCACAGAGCCAGAGAGTCTTCACCAGGAAACTTCTTGTTTGCCAAAGTAAATTTTCTTTAATATTCCGTATTGTACTAGCAGGGCATTTTTCATCTGCTCCAAAGATACCTCCAGTGCCAAGAAACAAATCATAAACTATTCAAGTTATCAAATAAACAAGTTAATGTCTATTTATCTTAAAAGGTCACCATCATCTGAAAACCCTTCTTTCTTTCTTTCTTTCTTTCTTTCTTTCTTTCTTTCTTTCTTTCTTTCTTTCTTTCTTTCTTTCTTTCTTTCTTTCTTTCTTTCTTTCTTTCTTTCTTTCTTTCTTTCTTTCTTTCTTTCTTTCTTTCTTTCTTTCTTTCTTTCTTTCTTTCTTTCTCTCTTTCTCTCTTTCTCTCTTTCTCTCTTTCTTTCTTTCTCAATGGAGCTGTCATATTAACACAGACCTGCTCCCAGCAGTGTCCCTGTCAGACAATTCCTTGGGTTGTTACAGTGTCCATAGGAATCCTTGGAAATTTTCACCTCCATTTGAAGCAACCTGCCTACTGTTGTTTTCCTTATGGAAGATGCATTTCATGGGAAATTTATGTTAGGTATTAAAAGAAATTCTTTACTGTGAGGGTGGTGAGATGCTGGAACTGATTGTCCAGGGAGGTTGTGGGTGTCCCAACCCTGGCAGTGTTCAAGACCAGGGTTGGATAAGGCACTGGTCTAGTGGAAGGTGATCTTGCCCATATCAGTGGTGTTGGGAGTAGATGATCTTTAAGTCCCTGCCAACCCTCAACATTCTTTGATTATAAGATATTTTCACCTAACCATTGTCCCTGAGTTAACCATCTGCAGCCTCAAGTCTCCAAAGACTTCCCCGCAGATTGACAAAGCCCATGACCGACCTGGCCTTGAAATACCCAGTGATATAACTAAGAACTGACTTGACCATTTGGTTTACCAGCAACAAATTCATATTTACATTTGAGGAAAAACAATAATTTTTAGTGGCACTGAAACTTCAATTTCAGCCGTTGTTTTCCACCAGAGGGCACTCCTATATTTTCAATGAAGGCAACTTTCTGAACAAGGTTTTTTTCAAAGTCTGGTGTGTGTGTGTTGCAATTCCAGCTGCGATATGGCAGGGGGGAAAGTGCAAGAGCAGAATCACCTGGTGACACATCTGCCAGCGCTGTGCATCATCTGGCACCCTCCTCTGCCAGCTGATGGGGCACAGCAAGGCCTCAGCATCCCACCTGTGGCAGGCACATGAAGTGAATAATCAGTTCACAGGCAGTGTGTGGCGTGGCCAGGATGTGGCCCAGGTTAACGCACATCCAAGAGATCTGTGTCTTCCTCCTGAAGCCACCTGTGTCACCAGGGTTGGTACAGACTCCAGCATTTTCCATGGAATGTTGCATTCCTTGCACAGTCCTGAGATTTTATTGTAGTTTGTGAAAATGCACCTTGTTAGAAAAGTTAAATCACTTTGACAATTGACAGCTTGGGTTGGTTGTGTAGTTTTGATAATAATTTATATTGATATTCAATAAAGAATCAGCTATCTGCAGTCAATCTGTAGAAAATGAATAATCTGTTAGTTTGGCTGGACTCTGTCCTTGTCAGGGACATGTATTATATGTGTATATATAACATATA
>VXAU01000119.1:6925-38453 GCA_013399695.1 Formicarius rufipectus
TCTCTCCTTCCTTCTCTCTCTCCCTCCCTCCCTCCCTTCTTCGTTCCCTCCGTCCGTCCGTCCATCTCTCCCTCCGGGTCCGTCCGGCACGCAGCGCGTCCCCGCCCCTACACGGCCCTTCGCACGTGCGGCCCCGCGGCTGTCCGGCCGGCCGGGCGGGTCCCGCAGGAGCCTTTCCCCGAGCTCGGGTCGCGCCTCGACTCGTCCCCTCGTCCCCCCGCCCGCGCCTCTCCTGTGCCCAGCGCGCCCCGTACCGCCCCGGGAGGAGCGGGGCGCCCGCGGTGACTCGCTGCGCTGCAGCCCGGGGGTTGCCGATGGAAGGTGCCCCAGCCCACCTGCTCGTCCCTCTCTGGAGTTAGTATGGAATTAAACGCGCATCCTTGTATCCCGGAGTATTCGCTCGTCGGGCTGCCCTCAGTGGGCAGGCGCAGCTCGCCCCCCGCTCAGCCGCGTCTCCATGTCTGTAAGGACGGAGCAGCGTTAGTGCCTCGCCGGAGCACACCCCTCTCCATGTGTGCGCAGGTGTGCACATCCAGGTCAGATTGTAGCCTGCCACGCACACCTACCGCTACGGCTGCTTCCTGCGAAACTGGGAGAGACAAGAAAGGCAGGAGACATCACATGACCAGAACCTTGGGGAGGTTCGAGTAAAATTTTCTCTTGGTCTGATTTCCACTCTCCGCAGTGGGGTGGGTTTGCTTTTTGATCTCAGATGAGGAAAGGGAAACTGTTGCTATGCATACAAGGTTGTTTTAGGATGATGTGATTTTTTGATACAGCAGAAGTAAAATAGTTCTAAGAACTTTAGCTTGAGTGTCTTTGTTTTATTTCTCAGAACTTGGTATGCATCCAAGTGTAACTGAGAAACTCAACAATGATTATTAGTATGGTCATTTTGCTGGGATCACTGCTTTGATCTGAGTAAGAACTACCTCCTAGCAAAAGCAGATTATTTCTTACCTTGCATATGTGATCAGATGCTGATCTAAAGGTAGTCTCTTTGCTGGAGGATGTGATGAGCAAATTGTAAGAGTTCTTTTCTTGTAGATAAAAACCTGGGGAGACTGTACTCTGCATACTTGCAGAATAGTATCAGTAGGTACACGCATATGGCCTCAGTGTCACACTGAGTGAATCACAGGTGGACTGTCAGGATGCCATGCTGTTCCTGTCCTTGTGAAAGCTTTTCAGTGAAGTATGCTGTGAGAAGGTCAGTTGCATTCATTGTCATCTTGTAGGTAGGGTTCCCCTGGTCTAAACAGGTCTACTAAATACCCTCCTGTAGCATACAACTCAGAGATGTAACTCAATTCTGAATTTCACTAAGTGTCTGCTATAAATTAGACACAGTTTTCTGGAAGATTCCTAAACCAAGCCATATCGACAAAATGAGTATGTTACTAAATGTGAGGAGTAAAATAACAAAGTATCCACCTTGTAGAAGCAGCATGAGGCTAGTTGCATGGAAATTCTGAAGCAGATAGTTGAAATGAACTCAAGTTATTACCAGTTGTTGGCAGTGCACATGCATGTGCACAGGATCCGTTGGTCTTCAACAGGAAAAGAACACCAGGAAACAGTGCACTATTATAGCTTTTCAAATAGTCCTCTCTGCCATAAAATCACATTCACAGAAAAAGAAAAGCTAAACAAAATAAATCCACAAACACCCCCACTCCCTGCCATCCCATAACCCTATGCTTTTAAGGAAATCTAAACAGAAAAAGAAAACAACTTTAGGAGTTTTGTAAACACTTCCCATGTGGAGGAGGAATACACCTTTGAATAGCAGTTGGTTGGGAAATAATACAGAGAAGAAAAAGCAAATATTTAATAAAAGTTAATCTAGGAGATAAGGGTGCATATGATGTGTATGGTAGGCCTAGGAGTCAGCTCTTTCATGGTGCCAAAACTGACAAGGGAGAAATAAACTTGAGAAATTCAATGCAAATTGTCAAAGTGGCATTGGGGTACTGAGGAATGTGCATGTGCCCTGAGGTGAAATGTTTTCTGGAAAGCAGCTAAGAACAGGGTAAAACATAAAATACAGGGACAGTGGGAGGAACCAGTGCAAGAAATAATTGAATGTGGACAAGCGCTGTCACCATCCTTATTAAGGCATGACTCTGCCTTTCGAGTGAGGCCAGCACTGTCAACAATTTGAGTTACTTTTGGATAAGATACAGAGTGGAAAGCACTATTCTGTCATTAAAGAATATCTAGCATGCCTTATAAGGGCTGTTTATTTCCTCATTATTGGCTGAAAATCAATTCTAAAAAGTTACATTTTGCTTGTAATCCTTATAGTCACCTTATTTTTTTCAAATGTGTGTTTCTCCACTCTGTGTTCACCAAGGAGGGCACCACAGTGGCCAACAAGGAACTGCCTTCCATGCCTCACTCCAGAACACTAAGTAATGCATTGCTGGTATGCAGCATAGACTTACGCATATTATAGAGGCTTTACTAGCCTCTACATTTTGAAATCAGAAATCGAACATGCTGATTGATGTCTGTGTTTTCTTGTCATTCTCTCTTTAAAATCTTTTTGCACTTAAGTGAGTCAACCTGATTCTAAAAAGCATAAAATTTACTAAAGAGCTCAGAAAGACACTCAGCTACCTCTTGCACAGATTATTTCTCAGTCTGTCTAAAACACAGCTCTGGAGAGTAACATGAGACTTCTAGCAGTTTGCAGTGGGCTTGTTTCTCCTAAGTCACAAGTAGGAGCACCCCGTGTTTGTTATGAAACAGAAGCCTTTGGCCTGAAATTAGCATCGTGCAACATTTGGAACATCTACTGTTGCAGACAAAGAAACTTCTGTTTGGGAACACACTAAGATTTTGCAAGCCAAGGAGTTTCCTTGTTGCACAAAACTTGTAACAGTGTCATGAATAATCAACAATTTTCAACATGCTACAGATAGGAATCTGCCGTGCCCCTGAATGCATAACCTAGGCATCATCATCCACAAACAGAATAAATATGAGAGATAACACAATCAGTAGTTTCTGGTCTTGACTAAACATGCATGAAGTGCCTTATACTGCATACAAACTAGATTCTCCCTGTCTTGTTCTTCTGTGTAGAAAAACTTCTCCCCACCTTGATCTTCTATTCATTCTTTCCACTGTGAGAAAGGGAAAATAAACCTGGTCCTAAGCCATAATCCTTTCCTATTTACTCCTCTAGGTAAAGGAGAAGTCAATTAAGTGAGGGAGGACAGTCTGAGGTACTTTTTGTGCTCAATTCCTAGGACCTACTGGAAATTTGCTGGTGTCTGTTTCCTGTAGAAATGCTTTGCCATCTTGCTGATGCACTATTCTTACTTTCTAGCATAGTAGGTGTGCCCTCTAGAAGAAATTCCACTTCCGAAAAGTGGGATCCAGTATAACTTTTCAGGAGAGAAAAAAAAAACCAACAAAAAAACAGGTAAAACTAAAATCTGTTACAGGGAATTCTAGGGGTTTTGTCATGTCTTGGGAATGTCTAGTTTACTGTTATTTATGTATTTATTTTCTTAATGTATTACTTAATATCTTCATTTATTTCAATAGAAAATGTGTTTAAAGATTTCTTCCCTCACATTTCAGTCCATATGGAAATGAGCTTCTGTTAAATATTTATTTAGAATCCACAGAACTGAAGATTATGTATTGACCTGGGTGTCAGACACATTATGTAAGAAAATAACTCTGCTTAAACTTCCTTTTTCTGCCAAAGCATGTAATAACTGTTTTTAAGAACTAATGCCTATAGCACTCCAGTACTGTCTAGTCCCATTCATTACACTTACCATTTTTTTTGTGTAGCATCGACTCATGAAATGGGGAACCTTTTGGTCTATACACCATATGATCCAATAAGAAAAGGTCATCTCTTTATTAAGAATTTGCTATTCAAGTGTGAAAGACAAACATGCAACAGAGAAATGACACAGAGTGCAGTCTTTGTACAGTAGAAGTCTATTTACTCTCTTGATTTTTGATCAGTTTGTTTGGTTTTCCCCTCTAGTTTGTGCATCTTGCATTAACTATGAAAATCAGTTTAACTTTTAATCTCAGATGGTCTTAGAATATTGATAGCTTGATGTCTAATTTGGATATTCTTCTTGGCTGCCCTATGGAGAATTTTTCTGAGCTTGCATAAGCCACCACCCTTTCGTGGTTCAATTTTTCTGTATTTACCTACTTCAAGCATGACACAAGACTGAGGGATTTAATATTATTGAATTTACAGGTGAACCTTTACTCAAATGAAGTATACTAACAAAGTGAGCAAAACCTGTTCAATCTCTCCTCAAACATCACTTATGAATATCTACCTGAATTATTGCAGCTATCACCTCTTTTTCCTATACTCTTCCAGACTAGTAAATTGACCACATAGCTCTCACCTGGATCAGCAGGTCCATCTATTATAAGCACCACTATCTGTTCTCTCTCCAGGGGAAAACAACTGTACCATTTCAGACTCAGTAGACAAGTGATAGCTTAGTTTTCCTTCATCCTGCTACTGTCACTATCTGTTACGTCTCTTTCAGCCCAGGTGCTTGTTATTCCTTCCATTCTGTGAGACAAAGGCACAGATAGAAGCACAGCTATTAATAAACTGTGTAAGTTTTCCCCACTGAAAGCTAAAGATTTCCAAATTACAGGGTAACAGACAGAAGAATTCCACTTTTTTGTTCCTAAGGGCAATATAGGATGGGAAAAGGACTGCTTCCTTGCTCCCACAAAAGAAGACCCTGCAGTTATTCTTTTCCTCTGCCTACTGCTTATCACCCTTGTTCTGCCAGCAGCATAATCATACAGTGCCAACAATAAACTGCAATTACTAGAGGACAGTAACTTTACAACAGCCAACCACCAGCAAGCATTAGCAATTTTGTTCGTGTGTTTCAGCACAACTATGGGCTGCAAACCAAGTCTCATGTGATTGAAGTATCCAGCACATACCATACAAGGCTTATGAGCATCCTGTAAAAGTGGAGGAGCAGGCAACAATGACACAATTAGACAGAGACCTCTGAATTACTGCCTTCCTACATAATTGCCAGATGGACAAGGAACTGGCAGGAGCACCCTCCACAGAGTACCTTGCTAGCTTTCTCCAGAGCCAGTGCGTATCTAAACAATCATTGCTGGATTTAGGAATGGGATCCAGTCTGACACATTCTCTTCCTCCTTTTCACTTCTGTTCATCCCATCCTGGCCCTCTAGTCATAATGTCCTTATGTTTTCACTCATGATGTTGAATAGTGCTGGCAGTGCTGTTCCTCTTCCTAAATCCAGCAGGTAGACCTGCCAAGGTCCTCACAGCTGTCAGAGGAAATGAGAAAACTCAACAATAATGTCAGTGCCTAGTTCATCATGTGATCCCTTTATGCTGAGTTTATCAATTTTCTGGCACAATGGCAGAAATTAATCAAATACCTACTCACAGGTCCTAAAAGTAGTTATGGGATGTTTTATGTTCAGTCAAGTCTTTATCACATCCATATCTTTAGCGAAGACTGCGTAATTTTTTAACTAATCTCTTAAATTTCAGTTATTACCTCCATAAATTATAGTAGGCACAATTCTACTTCATTGCTTGTGTGCCAATGACAGTCACTGAGAATGGTGTTTCCAAAGCCATTTAATAAGTGTCCCAGGCTATCATCTAAACATTCTTCAAAATCAGATGATCTGGATATCAGTAGTAGGCCTTTGCTTATACTGAGACAAAATATTTTGAATAATGTGTTGCTTCAACAGTCTTCTGTCCTGTGCATACATTAGTAGTGAGAGGCATGAAAAAGTTTCCCATGTTGGTTCTGGAAAGAGAAAGAATGCACTGGAGAGTTCTGAGAAAAGTAACTTTTCAGCCTTAGCACTTATTTGGTATAAACCCCAATCATCTTATCTTTATATAGCATGAGAAGCTGACTCCAAAAGAAATATAATAAAATAAAATATATATTTGCAAAACAAATTTCTAGCCTTTTTTGAGTTTTAATTTACTGATAAGGTATTTTGAAAAATATTCCATCTATTCCACAGTATGAGCCTATTTGTTGAATTTGGTTGGTGTACCTGAGGTTTATTTATCATTCATGAAGCTCTTGCTGTTCTATATTATAACTTCCTTTGCTACATCCAGTTCTTTTATAATTTTTATGATGTTTGGATACTATTGATTCACACCTATCAATATATCATGAGTAGGAAAATCCTCCACTTTCTGCATGCTTACTTTGCCTGTGAAATCCCAGGAATTTGCTGTTGTCTTAGTTGGTGGTCTTTGACATTTGCAAAATTATTTTGCATATATTATTAATACATGCAAATACTCTAAATAGATGTATAACATACATATGCTGATTCTTTAACAGGTTTGATTTATATTTTGCAATTTTAATTTTTATGATTTCATTTCACCTTGCTGATGATATTATCAGGGCACAAAACTGATCTGCCTTCATGTGCTCTACATGTTTGCAGTATGAAAGGCTTTGAGAAGCAAAGAATGACCTTGACAGAATACATCTGTGAGGGTTTGGGGAGGGCATTACTCTAATACTTGCCAAGGTAGGATACACAATTTATTTTGACAGACTGCCTATCTTCCTTGTTCTTTGTGATTTAAGCCAAAACCTTTCAGAATTTGAACAAAGGCTTGCAAGTCTCCAGAGCATAACTGGCCACTTACTGCTGAGGGCATTAACCATGCAAACCACTTCCAGTTAGTTGTGTAACTGCTTTTCAAGGATGGTGCCTTAATCAAGTTTGCTGTGCACAATGCTAACAGTCCAAATCAGATCAGTTAGAAAACAAACGTCATGATTTTCTCTTAAACTTCAAAACAGAGGAACAGTACTGAGCTGCTGCTTTTAGTTTCATATCCTCTAGACACAAGGTTTGAGGGGGTTTTAATTAACAAATATTAGCACCAATTTAATTATTTTGCCTTCATTAGGTGGTGTCAAACATGTTAATTATAAAGCTACATGAAATTTCTGGTTTATATTGGAAAGAACAACATTCCTTTTAATTTCTATTGAAGATAAGAATGTGTATTAAACATTTACATATTATTTACAGAAGTCTTGAGATTATAGCTATTTGTTTGCTCTGTTTAACTAGAACAAAGGATCCATCACAGAGTGGTAATATACCTTCCAGTCTACGGTAAGAACTACTGCAACCACTTTCTAGTAATTTCTTTTGCCCAAGTATATTTGACGTACAGAAAGAGACCAAATATAAAAATAAAATGCAGACTGATGGTACTAAAAAAAGAAAATAGCACCCCTTCTTATTTTAATGTTCCCAAACAGAAAACTTTTCTGAGTTATACTCAAATTCCTTTGTGTATTCTATCAGTACTATCAGTTGGAACAATATGTATTTCTTTTTCACAGAGAACTGAAATTTATTTGGATTTAGTTCAGTAGAAGTACATATTATTTCAGTAACATTTGTTTTAAGTATGAGAAAAGCCCAGTTCTCCATTTCAGTTAAAGAAAATGTTTAAACTCTTTAAACCCTAAGAAAAAGTACTTTTCATATGTTAAAGCACCCTCGTAGTTCAACTCACTCCTTTATTCTCTTATCCAGCAAATTCAGTTTTAATAGAGTAGGTTGACATTCACTGCATCATTTAGCAGCACATACCTCTCCTTTTCCCCTGAGTAAAGTCCCTTTCTTTTCCACATTTCTAAAAATCCCACACCCACCCTCTTTCTGATCATTAAAACTTGAATTTGGTTTTGGCAGTCTTCAGTATCAACATAATGGTCAGATATGACATATACTTCTACGTAGCAGTGTACATGTCCACCAGAAGAAGGGGTATACACTACTTTATGATAGTCTAGGTATCAAAGAACAACACAACTCACCTTTTTGCCATTTGAAGTAATCAATCCAATGCTTGAAGAAAGATGAAGATCATCTGAAAAGTATCACTGGAGAAAATTACAAAAGAAGAATATGACCAATTGGAAAAGCCTACAGAAAGTAAAAAAACCTTACCTATAAACCCCAGAATTTTTCCTAATATGAATGGTATAAAGCAACTTATTTATGTCTAAAATAAAACAGAATTATTTCTGTAACTCATGAACATGTGTATTAATCAGTTATTAAATGCAAAATTCTTTGTATGCAATTTTTTTTTCCATTAAAATTGTCTTTGGTCCTTATTTTTCATTCTAAAACTATCACTGATGACAGCATATTAAAGTGGTATGTAGAATAAACTCCTGTCTTCTCCTCCTTCACTCTTTTTTTAAAGTACTGAAAGTAGAGAAGCTAAATTCCAGTGCATTTTGATGATGTCATGAAAGCCAAAGTTGTAACTATAAAAAGAAAGTGTTGCTATTTCCCCTGCTTCTAACAAAGCATTAGAAAAATTACTACTTTTTTGAATAATAATGATTCATATCTTAAACTAGCTTTATAAACCTGCCAAACAATTTGTTTAACATCATAACCAGCAGTATCTTTGGTGCATGTTGCAGGACCATGTGAGGATGTTTGTTTTGGTATATGGAAAGGCATTCCAACCATCTTATTTTAGTTATTGCACCACACCAAAGACAACAAAAGCTGTCCTGAGACTGAAGCGTATGATGCTTTCAAAGCTTGTTCATTGTGAATATTCAGAAGGTCAGAGGTCTGAATTCCACTGATGTCTTGCATTCTAGTCTTGTTGAAGAAGATGGGAAAGTATGAATGAAAATGTTGCTAATAAGCCTAAGCTTACCATATGATTTTCTGAGTATTTGGGAATTCATTGGTTCAGAAGAGGATATATGGAGTCTCCAGAATTACATAGATATAAAATCCATCCATTTCTCCTTTGCAATCTCAGCTAAGCTTTTGTGGAGCACCAGTCATGGTCCAGATCATTCAAGTCCGGGCAGGGGAAAGGTTCCTGCTACCATTCTTGCTAAATCCCTAGGCCCCGTGAAGATAACATCTGCCTAGAGTCCTCTTTCTCCCAAAGCCCAATATTAATGGTTCTGGATGGTATCCCTATGAGAAGTTTAAATTTAAAAGAACCTCTTAAGAAATTAGAAGTATTTTTTTCTAAGTGAGACAAAGATAAATAAAACCCTGTGTGCCATCCTCCTTGAAAAGTGCATGGTGTATTGTATAAATACTGACATGAAGACCTCCTTAAACAGAGCATTAATTTTAAGATGAAGTGTTAAGGTTGCCCTACACTTTTAACACTGGAATTCTCTAAATATCCAGGTTTTATTTGTATAATTATTACTAATGCATAGATAAGTGAAACAGCTTATCATCACCAATAAAAATTACGGCCTAAGCTGGAAGTGAAATCAGATGAGAACATCTGCTCTGGACACTAGGCACAGGCTTATTGCCTTGTGGAATGCTTAAAGACTTACGGGGCTTCCATGTCATAGCCTGGGTTTTCTCTTTGACCCAGCAACTAATGTTTTGAAGGAAGAGATCTGATGTTCGGTGTTTTGTAGTCTAAATGTCATTGATTGCAGTTGATATGGTTTCTCTTGAATTCAAGCATCAAAATACTCTCACAGCAATGCTTACAGAGTTATCTAAAGCAGAATGTTTAAGTCTTTTTTCTCCAGAGGCATGTACTTCTCCCACAAATGAACATAAAGTCATTCAGGATTGAATTAATTCATTTAGGCTGTTACATTCTGTGGTACTTATTCCCTCTTCTAGTTACAGACAAAAAAAGCACACATGAATATTTTTAAGCTCTAATAATTTTGTGATGAGTCAGACATCGTGGTTTATGGTGGCATCATACTGAATAGCACAGCTCTTTTGCACTTCAAGAACATGCACAAAAACTACAACTCCTATTGCAGGACCCATTGGACAGTGGATGCAGTTCAACTTTCACTAGTCAGGTAGCAGTAGCTGTGACAAGGGGGCTAGAAAGTCTGCAGAATAAAGAGCCTGTGGTGGTCACACCCTCCTCTTTGCCTGCACTGGGCTCAGCAAAAAGCAAACTGAGCTGGCCAAGAATAAGTTGATTCAGCATGCTCTGCTGAAAAGGCTCTTAAGCTGTTCCAGACAAAACTATGAGGAAGGATGACAGTGACAACACCATCTATCCTTCAGGCTAAGTCTCCCTCCCACCCCCCCCAGGTTTTGAACTGCTGCCAAAATGAATCATCTCTACTTTCAAATATACTGGGAAGTTCATGTCTGGCACAGGTTGTTCCTTGGTTCTTTTTAATTGTCTTCAATGCATAATTTACTGAAAATTACAAATATGATTAATATTGAAGCACAATATTGTGTTGTTTAACTTCAGTTATAAAGGCTGGACCTTGTTTGCTGTTGTTTGCTACATTTATTTGCATGGTGTCATCCAAAGGTAAAGCAGGAAGAGGTAAAAACTAGTGAGAACTGATTGAGACTGAAGTGCTTGCTTTAGAGAATTTCACTCTACACTGCTCTACCTGCAAATATATTCCCTTTCTCCTGTACTTACTGCTTCAGGCTTTTCCTTTGGTCTCATCTCTACCATAGAAGTTGCAGTGTTTTCTCTGAATCAGTTTCTAAAAGAATATATTTAAATCAGAGCAATCTGCTGGTATGAAGATTCAAAGCTCCCTTGAGTAATTTCCAGAGCTAAGACCTTTTATTTAGAATCAGCAAAGTCTCAGGGTTTTTTCATCAATAGGTCTCAAAGCACTTTATTAAGTAGGTTACTGCCATTTACTGTTTTGCAGATGGGGAACAGATGAAATTAATTGCTTACTTGTGGGCAAGTGGAAAACCGTGCATAAAAACCTAGGCCTGCCAAACTCAGTGTCTCAGCAACAAAACTACGAGGGATTTCCTAAATTTCCTGATGTGAATCTGCTTTGAGGATCACATTTCTGCTAACCTTGTAATGATGTTCCAGTGATTTCACGGTAATCATATTCCCCTTTAAAAATTACAAAATAATGGGCTTATTTGATGTGGTGTAAAGTGGTGGGGTTTTGTTTTGTTTTGCCTTTTAAAATACAGTATAAGCTCATAACAGAGCATCCATAGCTTTGTCTTTGCCATGTAAAAAAATACTGGAATTACCTGTAAAATATCTAGAGCCTCTCTTCCTCCATCAAATCCAGACCACATAAAGTTCACTCCAAAGTTATGCTCAGATATAAGTAAGCCATCTAACAGCCAAAATACAGCACTATAGCAGGATATAAATAGACCTAAAGTGTGAGCTTGCAACTAATTTAACAAGGAGCAAGAAGCAATAAAAGTGTTCGAATGAAAGAGCACCTCATTTTCTATTCAGCCTTCAGAATGCAGCGATAAGCTCTCTTTGGTAAGGCTGTCCTAACACTGGAATATCAGGCTGGATAACAGTGGGCTACTGCTGGATATTTTTTTTATCAGATGTCCTTCCTCTGTCACCGGAACCTGAGGGATGTAGTGACATCTCCATCCTTGAAGGTTTCCAAGGCTCGGTTAGGCAGCACCAAAAGTAACTGTATTTGATGCTGCTGACAGACTTGCTTTGAGCAGGAGGTTGAAAGGTTGAACTGCTTATTCTTAGGGCCTTTCTTTGGGGACACCTAGAATACAAGAGTTTCAATCATCTCTATATATTGATGCACAACTCTAAGTAATCTTTTAGACTGCTGAGTTTTCCCAGAACAGTTGATGATGAACAGTTGCTGAAGTAACACTTAAGCAGAATTAATATGGACATTTATCAAAGCTATTGAAGTTATTTTACTTAGAGTACATGTTAATGGTATTTTTTCAGTGTCTCCTGCTAAGCTCATTCACAGAACAGTATCTCATGAGAAGAAATACGTGTAAATCAAGACAAAATCAGAAGCAGACTAAATAAGCATGAGTTCATGTTGAGTATGGTTTCATTGTGGTGTTTTACGACCCTAGAAATTATCACATCAGATACAGGAAAGTAGCAAAATGAGAAGAATGCATTTTTAAAGTCCTGGGGCTTTTTCCTCTTATTTTTTCTTATGTTGAAAAATAAAACTATGTGCAGAGCAACAGGTACATATTAGGCATATTCTAAGATGTTAAGTCGAGTGCTCTGTTGATTTTTTTGCCATAAAAATCAAATGTTATCCTTTTACATAACTGCTCACAGTACCATCAAATGAAGAACAGCTGACAGTCAGCTCATGCATCTGACATGACTTGATACAAGAAAAATTCATATGAAATGAATTAAATGATGTTTCAAGTTCAATAATCTTGTGTAAATTCTGAAAAATATTTTAAAATATTTTCAGAAAAGTAACACAATATGCAGGCTTTGTGACAATGTGTAGTTAAAGAAGAATGTAGCACAGGAAATTAAGATATACATGTAGATAAACTTGCTAGAACTAAAATTTTGCAGGAACAGGCCATGGATTTCTAACTGTTCACATTTAACGTTTCCTGGTGTGTTGGTGAATAAAGAAATCTCTTTTGTTGCCTGACTTTAAATTAAATAAACACGTTTCTTTTTAGTCTCTTTTACATTAGTTTGGGGATTTTTAATAAATAATGATTTTTTTTTCACGGCATAAAAACTAGAAAGTTTTAGGAGCATAAACCTCCAAATGCTGACACTGAAGAGTGCATATATTCTCCTTTTATAGCCTACTGGATTGCAAGTGCTGCCAGACTCAAATCCTGCACTCCAGTCTGGGTTGTCTCTTTGTCCAAACTGTGTTACCATTACACATAGCTGATCTGTTGGAAGCAAATCTGTTCAGGACACTACCAAACTTGTGAGCCCTGTAGCTTGAACTCAGAATGCATTGTTGCCCCCACCCTGGTAATGTCACCTCCTGTCAGAAGGGCCCTTCAAGCATCTTCAGTAGCTCTTCCCAGCGCAAACCTCATTGGTGCCCATGGCATATGTACACAAAGAATGGCAACTCTGGGGGCTCCTGGCATGACCAAGTCCCAGCAGAATTCAGCAGAAAAGCTGGTGGGATGAGGTTTGGGGCATCTTAGTTTTTCCTGGAGTTCTGCGTATGTTTATCCACCCCACCTTGACGTGCTTTCCAGGGAGGCACTGTCTTTCATGGGAGCCCACAGTAAGGAAATTTTGATGGGCAGGTTTTGAAAATAACTGAAAGTAGGATGTGCTGGCATGGACCATGTTAACTAGCCAAATCCCTTCTCTCTAAAGAGAAATTAACCAACACAGACTGACAAGAGGGCTGGACACAGCCCAGTCTGCCCTGCAACAGAGCAGTGGGACATGTAGACATCATCCTCATTTCTGTCCGCACCACTTCTAAACCTCCTTCTACCCATCCACAATAATCAGTAAACAGAGGTAAGAAACAGAGAGTCAACATAGAGCAGTTATGTAAGTACCAAATGTGCAGAATTTTTGAAGTCCAGTGGCAGAGCTGATGCCTTAGGATTTTATATATTATATATGTATTTTTATTTACATTTGTACATTTTTATATAGCTTCTTATATTTAATGTAGCAAATAGCAGTTTCTACCTCTGTGCTACATTCCTGAATTTCTGTGTTAAGGGTAAGATAGTGACTAGAACATCTTGCTTGGGACTCATGTACCAGGACTAGAATAACAATATGTATTGTAGTCAAAACAGGATAGAAGACCCAGGGACCTTGGAGAAGCATCATGAGAGAACATGATGTGAGGATGATGATGATGAATAAGTAAGGGGTCTTGAGACCCCCAGCTCAATTCCAGGGGACATGCCAAGGGACAGACCTGAGAGTGGCACCAGGGTAGCAGCAAGGTGGCCTGTTCTTGGGTTGGATGTAACCTCTAGCTACAGTAAGTAATTAAGTAGTGCTATAAAATTAGTAAGCACACCTATGCAGTGCGCACGTCTGTATACTCTGTACACACAAAAGCTTTCAGTACAGGTGCGAACTGGTGAATGCCAATATCCTGTCTGCACCTACATGCACCTCATGCCTATAACTACCATGCACCAGAAAATATTTATTGAAGTTCTCTCTACCTCTATTAATGTTGTCTTGAAAAGTTTTTTCCCCTCAATTTTAGGCAACAGAGACTTTAAGATCAGAAGCATCATTTCTACCTGAATAACTGAATTATGTAAATAAAGGTGGTGACTACCTGCACTTAAATGTAGAACAAACTGTTCCTGATTTCAAGACACAATGCACAAATGAATAAAGTTGTCTGAGACTGGAACATCAAAGACCTTGAAGAAGGCAATATAGAAGCAATATATTTGTGACTTATACTTTTTTCTCCTCCAAATAAAAGGAATGAGAAAATGATCCAGTGCAATGTCTTCAGACAAAGAAATCACCACATTTAATGCTTTCATGTAACAGGAAATCCTCTACCTACCCATGTCAAAGATGGGATGCAAAGGGCAGAACATCTCACTGCACAGCACCAACAGGTCCTTGTTATATTACCTTGCAATAAATGTAATGATAAATTACAAATATGCTCCACTGTTCCTATGACATTGGTATAGCAGCAAAGCACAATGCACTTTATTTTGCACTGGTAAGCCTTGAGAAAAAGACCACAACTTGGCAGGCCAGATACAACAGCCAGAGAATATGAGTTTTCCAGCAGTACCTCCCCTTCTTTGGGGTTTTGACCTAATAATATGGTCCCAGTCACCTAAACCCAGGTCCATCACCTCAGCTATCCCATCTGCCTCCCACAAGGTGACAAAACCTAAGCAATCCCATGTACTTACTGAGAAGAGGCTTGAGACATTTGAAGTTTCATCAAGATTTATCAATTATGCATCATATCAACTTTTTGCAATTGTAATCAGAGATAAGCATTGGTCTCACATGCAACTTAATGGCAATAGTATTAAAATGTATTTTGCAGTGAACCATTTTCTTCAATTTTCCAGCAATATTTGAAAAGAAATATAAGTGGATAACAGTGCCTGTCGCCAAGGCAGACTAGTTTGTCTATTGCCTCAGCATTATGAAACTGATGTTGTGAAACAACAACTGAAAGAAGCCTGGCCCAGGACCCAAAAGGAGTGATTTATTCTACTAACTTGAGAAAGGAAACTGTCCAGAACTTTAAAACTAAATAATGCACTGAGATCTTTTAACTTATTTCTGAAATTACTGCCAACTATATACCAATTTCAAATCTTTATACTCTACAAAACACCCAGCAGTGAAATTTGGCAAAGACTTAGCATCTGAGAAAGAGAATATGAATCATGATCATATGGATACAGTGCTGCAATGCACTTAGCACTGAGACTTGTAGATTTTGTCAGTGTCGGATTGTCATGCAAAATATCAGTATTCTTTCCATTGCAATACATTCCCATATTTTAGCAACTTGTAACCCAAAAACAGTCTACCAAAGCCATTTTGGGGAACAACATTCAAAGACAGGAAAGGGAATGTGCGTTATAGAGTCCCTTGGAGCTATCTTGTAAGTAATGCACAAAGGAAGTATACTATGTTTAGACAAACTGAATTGATTTCAACAAGGAAAAAATTTGTTTAAAATTGTGTATGTTCTGAGTGTACACTACAGAAAATTAAGACAGTTTTAAGGACTAAGGTCTATACAATCTGCACAAAGACCCATGACTGAGTCCTGTCTTTCTCATGAAGTGTAAAATGAAGGGAAAACATGATTGTAAGAACACCTGGGAAAGAAGCTGTCTACATATAATACTTTCTTCACTGTAAAGAAATGATCAAGTAGGTTGATAATGTATCACTTTACTCACATGAATCACTCAAGACGACCTACTTAAAAAATTTAGTTCAAAATATGTCTCTCGTATCATATTCCTCTAAAAGAAAATGGAATATTATTGCCACTACAGCCATAAATTTAGTATTGATTACATTCACTTTCATAATTTAAAGTTTTGTAATATTCATGAACTATTCAGAAAATGCATGGAAATGAGCCCTCTGACACTTGTAATTAGAAGTAAAAGGAAAAAAATACCTTAAAAATATTACATGAAGAATCTGAATTACTATTTATGTTCTTCATACAAAGGCAGTCAATTTAGTAAAGTGTTAGACAAAAGTTGGTGATGGCTGACCATGTCTGAAAAGAAAAGGTATTGGTCATTTTGCAGACTATTGGATTGGGTTAGAATATTTAGATCAGTAAGAATAGTTTCTAGTTCAGCGATATGGTAGATTGTGGTAATAATTTAAAAAGACTACTGTGTGATTTCTAAATGCCAATATTGTTCCATTTCTTGCAGAAGTATCCTAAATATTCTCATCTCATTCTGTTGGCAATCAGAGGTTAATGAATGATAATGAGAAAAGCTCATCTTTCTAATTGAGAAGGCTAGAGATTTCCATGGCAGGAATGGATTGCATCAGTAGCACTGTATGAAAACGCTACTATTGGGGAATAATTGTCTTTGTGTCTAGGAAAAATAAAATAATCAAAGATAGGTTTTTCCTTTTGCCCCACCCCTGTCCCCCAAAATGTCATGAAAACTTTTTNTGATGCACAAGAAAGCCTAATGTCCAGGGAAAGGAATTTGCAATTTATATAAGATCAGAATGTTCAAATAGCATGAGGTGCCTTACCTGAACTCTACTGTATGACCATACTTGCTTCAGCTCTGCTCCTCTGTAATATACCAGATACCTAACATGGACAGAGGGACATATCAGGGAATATCTGTCTTCATTATGGAGTTTGGAATAAAATTTGCATTGGAATGAAAGGGAAAACAGATTTGTATGGCACTTACACTAAAGGCAGAGGAAGAGTAATTTTTTTAAAAAAAAACATAAACTAACACATGGATACAGACTTGGAGAAGGCAGTACTGTTTAATATAAATAGAAAGTGTTTTTATAGTAATGTGATCATTCAAGTTGAAACATAGTTTTCTGGGTTCAAAAAGAGAATATGAAGTTCAGAATCTTTCATTTGGCCAAGAGGTATTTTGCAAAATACAAATAACAGCTTACAAAAACTTTTATCACTGGTGATGGCATTAAATTGAATCCGCTGGCAGTCATGGTAATATCTGTATTGAAATGCCTCCAGATCTCCCATTTTTGGGGCAACATTGGATAGGTTACTCAGCTGGCCATGACACTTGTAAAAGTACTTATTAAGTACTAACTACATAAGTCAGCACAGAGTTTGATATGATCCTGAGAAGTCTTTGAGATTAACTACAAGTCCATTATGGGACATATGGTCCTGAAGGATTGAAGAACATATTATATATGGATTTCATTCATATGATATGAAAACTCTCTGGTTAGCTCAAATTTCAGTGCAACAGTTTATTTTGTCTTTCAGGAGACTCAGTGCTCTTACCAGGTTGAACCTGCCCTGCTGAAAGCAGTGCTGAGAATGCATAGCTTAGCATACCATGCCTCATAACTGTGAGCCAAGGGCAATAGAGTCACTTTCCTGGACTTGAACTCACCTTGTGTACATGCATGAGTAAATATCATTAATCCTTTAGCTGAAGAAAAACCCCACACACTTGCATTTTAATATGTTCAATGAAAACATCAGTTTGGAAGCACATTCGAGTATATCTCTTACAAAGTTGCACTTCAGATTCCATTCTTGCAGGCTTGTGGACCTGAACACTGGAAAACTTGATTCAAAATGTGCATGACTATATATTCATGTGCTGCACTAGAGGAAAGGCTATAGCAAGGGCATTATATATATTTACTAGGACATTGTGCACTGATCACAGAAAGGATGGGACGGCCTTACAAAACAGAGAGTTACACTGAACTGTAGGATCGCGTGCCTATGCTGTGTTCTGCAGTTCATCTTACTCTGTCCTTAGACAAGAAATTACCTCAGGGCCTTCAATGCCCACAGCAACTCAGGGCCAAATCAATAATTAAGGGAGAAAGAAAAGGAGGAGAAATAACAGGAAAGATAAAGGTCACTTTGAGGCAATAAAATGCCATGACAAAAAAGCAAAAATACATGACTGGATACAGAAAGCAGGCAGACCAAAAGTCGGAGCCTTATCTTTTATGACTGAGCGTGTATTATTTCTGCATGATTGGAAGCCATGTGCTATGATATGTTTACGAAATTCACTTATAAAAGACAGAAGAAATGAAGACATTCACATTGATTGTTTATTTACTGCATTTATTTGTTTGTTCAGGGGGTATAGTTAAAAGTCTTAAATATTTTATCTTCCAGAATCTGGTAGAAGGATTGATCAGCATGTATAATTTTTAAACCATGGTATGAACTTGTAGAAAGTGTTCTAAAAATATAAATGTTGTTGGAAACTTCTGTTACATGAATAGTAGCAGTAAAAACTGTAAGCACTACAAAATATACCATGAAAAATCTTTTTGATTAATTGTAAATTTTTCATTTTATGAAAAAAAAAAAGCATCTACTGAGTATGTCAGAACATGAAAGCATTATATGTTTACTCTTTTCACTTAATATCAGCAGGAATCATCTACTCAACTCTTACAGAAGGGAATTTTATAATCTCTCAGAGAAGAGTTCTTCTAATCTCAGTGATTGGCTATTATGTTAACCACACACTTGGATTTCTTTATACCTGTGAGCTTAATCTTTACCTTAATTTAGGCATCTCTGATGTTAAGAGGACCACAGTAGTAATTCTATATTAGTAGAAATTGTAACTGAAGACTTTTTTTAAGTCTGCAAGATAACTAGCCCAACAAAATAGAGACAGCTTTGTGTTTTTCTTCTTTGAGATCATTTGTGTGTTATAAAATATGAAACACAGTTCGCACTAACCCTGGGCTGTCAGTACCGAAATCAAGTACCTCAAAAACAACTGGGATAAAATAATGTTGCATGACTCATAAAAAAAATGACATGTTGCTAAAATGTCACCATATAATACTATTTTCTACCCTTCAAAATGCAAAATTCCAGCCTTTACAACATTAATATTAAAGGTATTTCTTTGGCTTTTAAAATGCCATTTTCCATTCCCCACCAATTTTAAAAAAAATTGAAGTTTCAAATTGGTTCAGAAAGGCATAATGTTTGCCTTTCAGTTAACAGCTTTGTCATACAACAGCTAGAAAATATTGTCGCAAATGGAATTTGTCAATGAGAGGAAACCAACACCCTGACATTCATTTCTGTCCCTTGGATTTATGATTAGAGAAAAACTCTCTTTGCAACTCTCTAATTTCGGATCACTGGTTCCTGGAACACTCATTCCCTGCTATAGTCTGAGGTATGTGAGGTAGTCTGAGGGATGGCCTGAAAACAAGTCAGACCTAAACTGCAAACCCAACCCAATTGTCTTTCATTTTATCTGATATTAGACATTAAGATGGACCTTCCAGTAGGCCACACTGGGACTGACAGGGATGCCTGGCCTCAAAGCAATGGCTGTGTGACCGGCAAATATGACCCATGGCCACACCTTGAACGGGAAATTAAATGAGGAGTTCATTCTGCATCAGAACAGCTGAACTTCTAGGAAGTGAGCAAGTCATGATAATTATTTATGAGTCATTCTTTTCATTAGATAAAAATAATAGCCTCTAATCCCCTTAAAATTCATTTGAGGGACACCTAGTTTTTTAAATACATGGAGTAATTGCAAAGCACACAGATTAGGATTGGAAGACTTTATATCCTATGGAAAAATAGGTGAGTCCAAGATTAACTCTCTTGTGCCCAGTGGGAGACACTGAGCTGTACTTTTCAGCTATTATCAGCCATAACAGTGTTTGACTGTCAAACCAGTGGTTCCATTAGTGATTTCCAGCACATCCAGGCACTGAGCTAATGATAGCTTTACAACTAGATCAGACCCAAGGAATGAGACTACAAGACTACATAAAAGCTTATGCATCCTCTGTCCTCTCTTCTCATACAAGTATTGAACCATTGAGCCTTCTTTAGTGTCAAATGTGGTGCAGCAGCCTTTCTTGATGGTAATTAAGGCACATGATTGCCTGACTACAGTTTGATCCATATCTGAGAATGGTATATGGATTAGACTTTTCAAATATATCTTTACATTCATGCACCTAAATCCATATTTAGCAATTAAATAAGTAGCCTAATGTTTAGAAATGAATTAACTTGAACTTTGCTTGCAGTCAGTACCTCTTAAGATGCATATCTTATAGGAGAAGAACTTGTTTTTTTTAAAATCTCTGTTGCGAAAGCCTCTGTAGACTATTTTCCAAGTATTTTTCTCATTATTAAAGGCCTAGATAGGATTATGCTTAACATGAAAGTCTGTGACAACCTTTGGATGGATTTAAGCCTATAATACCATGATGGATCAAATATATTTGATATCAAACATACCAGGGCTCAATGCTGGGAGCAGTTCTGTTTAATACATTTATCCACGACCCAGATGAGGGCATCAAGTGCATTCTCAGTCAATTTGAAGGTGACACCAAGCGGGGTGGGAGCATTGGTCTGCTCAAGGGTAAGAAGACTCTGCAGGGGAATCTGGACAGGCTGGATCAATGGGATGAGGCCAGTGGTATGAGGTTCAACAAGATCAAGTGCTGGGTCCTGCACTAGGGCTACAACAGTCCCAGGCACTGCTATAGACCTGGGGAAGAGTGTCTGAAAAACTGCCTGGCAAAAAGGAATCTAGAAGTGATGGCTGACAGAGGCTGAACATAAGCCAGTGTGCTCAGGTGGCCAAGAGGGCCAGTGGCATCTTGCCTTATGTCTGAAATAATGTGACCAGCAGGACCAGGGCAGTGACTGTCCCCCTGTAATGGCACTGGTGAGGCCTCATCTTGAGTGCTGTGTCCAGTTCTAGGACCCTCATTCCAAGAAAGACCTTGAGGTGCTGGAGCGAGTCCAGGGAAGGGCAATGGAGCTGGTGAAGGTTCTGGAGCACAAGTCCTGTGAGGAACAGCTGAGGGAACTGAGAGTGTTTAGCCTGGAGAAGAGGAGGCTCAAGGAGTACTTATCCCTCTCTGTGGCTACCTGAAGGGAGGTTTTAACATGGTGGGTGTGAGCCTCTTTTCCCAAGTAGCAAGTGGAAGAGCATGAGGAAACAGCCTCAGATTGTGCCAGAGGAGGTTTAGATTGGATATTAGGAAAACTTTCATCACAGAAAGAGTTGTCAAGCATTGGAATGGGCTACCCAGGGAAGTGGTTGAGTCACCAACCTTGTAGGAATTTAAAGGACGTGCAGTTTTGGTGCTTGGTAAGCAGTTCAGTGGTGGACCTGGAAGTGCTGGGTTAATGATTGGTCTCAGTGATCTAAAAGGTCTTTTCCAGCCTAAACAATTCTGTAATTCTATGACCTTAAAATGTTAATCAAGTTAGTCTGCTTAGTTCCAGTCCTCACTCAAGCCTGCACAGCTAGTCTGACATTTGCATTTCTCTGTCCTACAGACAGAAAGTGCAAGGTTATGTTACTTAGAGCTTCCCCTTCTGACCAAGTACATTTAAAAGAGAGGTAGGGACAGAATTTGCTAATTCACTCATAATAAAAAATCCACTCTGTATATTTACCTACTTAGAAGTTTTCACTAAAATGCAGTGTATTTTCATCAACTCAAAAAACAGTTTTTAAGAAAAATGGAGAGCAAAATAAGTACTGAGAGTTTATACTTGTTACCCAGCAAGAAACTAATAATCCTACTGCCTTCCTTGAAACAGAGTCAGGGGCTCAGTAGTTTTATAGGAGTTGACTGTTATTTGCATTGTTGTGATGCTCAAGGGACCCACATGAAACATGAGTACCCACTGTGCTACCAGGAACAGTGAGTCAATCCCTGCCCCAAAGCACTCTTAATCTCACATTGCAAAGGTGCAAGGAACTGATGTGGTCTGTACCAAATTCGTGGCTCCTGGCACCAGGGGTGATTGAGCAGAGCTTCTTCAGTCATCCTTCACCATCCAGCTGGCTAACACAACTCGTGGTCTGGATGCCCACACCAGTCAGGCACGTCTGCAGCCCAGGCTTTCTGAGAGTCTGACTAAGCCAGTGCTTGAGTTCACTGCTTTTGCTCTGTGGGCAGAAACCAGTTGACTCACATAGCACATTGAGTGGCTCAAGAAATATGGAAATCAGCCAACAACTTTCACAATTTAAAAAATTTGGGTTCAGCACTCTGGAGATCAGGATCTCTACTGACCAAAGAGTTTGGGATCTTTACTCTCCCCACGATTTTCTGAACAAAATTTACCTCCTAAAATGTGTGATCTCTCTCATATTTTCTTTGACTAAGAAGTTAATTTCCTTTCACTGTCTTAAATCTCCAGATGTCTCATTAAGCTTATGGTTTATTGGTTAGTTACGTCTTCAGAGAAGTTCATATTTAAACTTCATTTTCCTTTTTCCACCTCTTCAAATGAGGTTGTTTCTATAGGAAAAAAGTAACTGCTTAGTCAGTGTCAATGCAGTATATATTCTAGGTCGTTTCCACACAACACTGAAGCCTCTACATCAAGAATCAAGAGAAGCCTTCTAGCAGTTCTTCATCAGAACAAACCCCATTCTCTCACAAGCTGGACTCACATGAGTATGCCTTATTCTGTAGCAAATAATCCAGCCCATGGCCCTTTTGCCTTAGACCTCACCCTACTAAAACTATGTTAGAAACCCACCTCCACAGTGACTGCAAGTGACAATGTGTCTTTGTGTAGTAAACTCTGAGGCCACATGTTTATATGTATACTCAAAAGCAGGTAACACTTGATTATCCCTTCTACAGTTCTGACAAAAGCTCAAGCTGTAGGGAGAAACTCTGTATGATTCATGTAGTTAATTTAATTTAACCAACATTTAAATCCAGGGCTATGTTATGGAGCATAAAAATATTTTTATGTTGTAACATCTCTTTTAAAATTGCAAATTTGTGATGCAGATTTGTTTACTTCCTTCTCATTTCTTCACACAAATCTCTGATTTCTATGGTGCTGTGTTACAGAGAAGTACTTTTAAGGATAATATATTTTGTACACAAAAGGAATCAAATCACAATTTTAAGACTGTCTGTAAGAAGTTAAATAAGAACTGTTTTCTGTTGAAAAAGTTGGTAAATAATGAAATTTTATTCCCAAACAGTGTCTAACAAGTGAATCAGTAGATGCAGAATTTTAGCCACAAGAAATTATTTAACTGTCTCTTATATACATCAAGTGTTTACACTTTTTTAATGATCTGTATCTTTCTACAACAAAGGGACTGTAAACTAAAAGCCTTCTAAGTTATTTCCTTTCAATTTCTCGAAGTCTTTTTTGACACAATTGCTAAGGAAAAATCCAGTGAACATGGAGACATGGGGAAAGAGAAAAAATTACATTGAAGTGTAAATAGGTCTAATAACCAAAAATAACCAAATATTTTTGCAACCAAGTTTGATTACGTAGGCTGAAAGCTAGAGGCTCTTACTTTGGAAATTCAATCTAGTAAGAATCTTTTTTTAATTAATTGTCCTGAGAAGGTATCACAATTTCACAAACTTCAGAGCAGGGCATTTGTATGCAATAAATAAATCCTTACTGAATATTTATAAAAGAAAGAATGTCTACAATGTAGAAGCTTGCTGTGCTTAAATAAGAAATAATATTGGAGTCTAAAATCCTTCCAAAATAGGAGAAAATTATCCTGGAAGTCTATTCCACTAAAGCAGGAGCAGAGATGTAAATTGATCAAGGCTCTACCTTGATTAGGACATGGCTAAACATAGGTGATACTTTATCTCTATGTTGCATATTTCTGACAGGATTTGTGTATTTGTTTTCAGATATGCAGTTGGATGAAATGTAAGTATGACCTTTACTAGATAAAGTTGGAGGAAAGAAAGGAGATAGAAGCTGACATTATTTCCCCTTGATGCCTTAGGATTTTATATATTTGTAGATTTTTATATAGCTGTATAGTTTCTCACATTTGAGGTAACAGCTAACATTTTAATTTTTTGCCACATTCCTGAATTTCTGTCTCAAGGGTGAGATAGCAGCCAGAACATCATGTTTGGGACATGTACCAGGACTAGAATAACAAGACATACAGTAGTCAAAATAAGATAGAAGAGCCAGGACCCTTGGAGGTGTTGCAACAGGGCAGTTCTGGGTGTGGTACCAGGGTAAAGGGATTCTTGGGTTGGGTGTAATCATTAGTTTTGGTAATTAAGTAGTGAATTTGAATTTGTAAGACCCCCATACTGGGCACAATTCTCTATGTACTTCATAAACTTGAAATCTTTCAGTAAAGAACTACTCTGTACTTTAACCAGGCTAATATTGTCTCAAAAATTTTTTTTCCTCAATTTCAGGCAACACCCTTATATTTAAAAGGTGAGCAAATAAATATTCCAAGATTTAAATTGCTCGGTAAGCATGGTCAAATTATACAACACTATTCAGCAAATTCATATCTATGTAACCCTTCAACATCAGATCCCATGATAACTAAGAATTAAGAATTATTCTGTTGGAAATAGGTCATCTATGATGACAGGAAATATCAAATTAAGTATTTTTAAAGCTGTATAGCCATTAGCTGGGAAAAATCCAAACAATTGTCAGAAGATACTAGTTTGGCTTTTCTTTGCAACGTCTTAAACATGGACTCTGCTTGAGCATGTTGTTGCTGAATGACAAACCTCTTCAGTGAATAAAATCCTAGTAACTGAGGCTTTCACCATAAAGCATTAGAAAGATACTATGGCATATCTCAGTTTCTGAAGAAGAAACCTATATACCAGTGTTGTAGCTTAGCAGTTACTGTCTGAAGTCTGAAAAAAAATAAATTAAAAAAAAGTAAAAAAAAAAAACTAAAACGCCAAACATTATACATTAGCAAGTAACTTCTTTATCTGAAAAATGGTTTGTATGCACTTGCAAATTTTTGGGGCTTCCAAACAGAATAAGGTTGAAAATCATTGCTTCAGCAAATTTCCCACTATGTAATTAACATTCTTCTGACTGTAACCATCTCCAATTTTCAGTGTTTCCTGTTCCCTATCACAGTGAGCAGTGTTGTGTTGCAGGGAAATACTTTTAAGGATGAGAGTTTCTTGTGTATCTGGCACACAAAATGAATCAAATCACAACTGGAACAATATTAATCCTGTTCTATTTTAAAGGAATGGACAGATCGGAGCTCTATATAAAGCTCGTAAAAGACACAGAAATTAAATCCCAATAGCACAGCCTGTTACACCTACAAAGTATTGCAGTTGCCTCAGATGCATACAAGCTTAACCACAAATACTGATTTTTAAAGCAGATTTTAAGAGCCATCTGGATTCATCCAAAGCACCCAAAAGATGACTTATATTGAAACTCAGTTGGGAAAAGCTCTTCTGAGTTAAACAATATCCCATAACTGTAGATTGAAGCCTGGTTCAGTTAAAAGCACATAAGAAACTAAGATTTATTTTGTATGTTTTCTTTCTGATAAAGGGTTAAGGAGAATCAATATCAGCCTTTTTGTTTGTGAGTTATTCGGTTGTGTCGCCATGGTTGGTGAGAAAGACTAAACCATGCTTCATGCTCTGAGCAAGATGAGACCACTCAGTATCTCACAAGATTTAGCCCTCAGACTTCAGATTTCTAGACATACTTCTGTTAACCTTATTTAGTCTTGATACAGGGACATTGCCAAGTACTTTTTTTTTAGAACAGTATATTTTTTATTCAATCCATCTAATGACCCTAATAGTACAACATTGTCTCAAATACCTTATTATTATAAACATTCTTCTTTCAACACCCATATAAAGAAAGGAATAGTATACTACACAGCCTTCTTTTTATGGATGAGGGCAGTGGCTCCTGAACTCCAGGTGAGGTACATGGCAATTAATTTGCTGAGTGATTATACACCGGCTGAAGAAAATAACACACACTGATGTTTTCCATGGGAATTTGGTCTGCATTGACTTTTTGGCTGTGGTATGAGACTATTTTTGGAAGCTTTACTGAAAAGAATCCAGGAGATCAGTTTCATTATAGTAACAATCTCTATTAATGAAATACAAGGGATTTCACTTTAGTTAGGTATCTTGTATGTGAATACTAAATGGAAAACCTCTTCTGGAGGTGACCAGCTTGCATCAAGACTAGCTAGCACAGTTATCTTTCTGCAGGCAGGCTGTCTGTCTGTCTCCACGTAATTAAGGCCTTTCTCCTTCAAGAACTACCAGGCTCTATTTACATCTTCTGTTTTCCTTGTGACCTTAAACAAGAATATCTTCTTGGGCCTGGAGGCCAGAACACAGGAATAGCTGTTTATATAAAACACAGAGTAATGGCCCTACAGGGTCTGCTTTCTCTCCTCTTTGTCCTCACTCAACTACAGGTCTATCATCCCTCTCTACTGTTGCACAGCTTGCAAGTGGACTTTTCCTCACTCCTCCATTTTTTCATATTTTCTAGTGTTCTATAGGAAGACTAGAAAAATCTTACTATAAGTGAGTTTGCTATCCCCCGTGCTTCCACATCTGAAATCTGTCTGCAAGGATGGGCATAAAACAGAAAAGTACTACTGAGAATATTCACAACTGTAATCATAATAACATTACTTTGAGTCTTAATTTCAGCATTAGACAAATTACTTCTCTCTCTGCCAGCTTTTTTTGTAATTTGTGGGAGTGAAGAACGTCAGTTGACTCTTCTCATATCCCTTCATATTCTGGGAAGGATTGCCCTGTAATTTACAGTGAGCTGTGTTTAGTTTTCCTTGAGTATTTGTCCTTATAGCATTAAAATAGTTTTCTTGAGGTTAGGTTTCCTTCTGGAAGAGTTTCTACTAAACCTTTCATTGGAATTAAAAACAGACCAGAAGGTATCTTGCATATCAGTGGGTTTATTTCAGAGTATGGTTACAATTGTTAATACTGATCAGTTTAAACTGCTGTCAAATGAAGAGTAAAACGCTTCATGAGAAGGGCAATGTTGTTTACCGACTGTAAGATAAAGCAATGCAACCAATATATGCAAGTCATATATCTAGCCAGAATAAATAAATAAATAAGCCTAATTTTAAATTCCACCTGCATCCCAGCAAGGCATTCTGGGAAAGAAGTATGCTCTATTTATATCTAAAAGGAAAAAAAAACACAACGATTTTCATTAAAAATAAGATAAAAAATTGCCTTGGTGAATACCTTGAGGTTTTCATATAGTAATGTTTAGTATTTGCTTATGTAGTAGTCTACTTTAAAATGAAATATGTTTTGCTTACCACATTGTGAGACATAACACTGTTTTCCTTTCCCCACAAATAACTAGTACTCACCAAGAATCCATTTTATAGTAATAGCATTTTTAGAGCTGTGTGGAAGACTTAACTTTAGTACCTCACTTCTAGAAAAGGACCTTCAGGTCTCTTGTGAATAACTAGAGAGCTGAAGAAGGAGAAAAAAAGGGGGAGGGATGGAGATTCTCTTTAGCTCTTCCATATTCACAGCATTTCTTTTAGAATATGTCGTCTTCTGGGAAGTAACGTCTTCCATCTGAAACTTCTAATCTGAAGGCATCTGAATTAGGCACTTGCTTCCACATTGCCTTTCTCTGTTTTTGAAATTTCACCCCACTGCCAAGACATCACATCTGTGTGTGGCTGCTTACATGGGAGACCTCTGGGGTCCTCTCACTGGCTGATTCAGTTGGATCACCTCACCTCCCCTTTTCCATATTCTAGTTTAACATTCAGACCATGGCTGACAGATCCCTCTGAACTGCATTGTTTGGCATAGTCAGCAAAATGCTCTCGTTGGAGTGGAACCCCAATGCCTGTGCTTGTCGTCATAGCCCGTGGCTGTAACCGTTCTGATCCCAATCAAGGTCTCAGCTATGAAGAAATGTGACTTTGCAGCAGGGTGCTGGTGGGAGGAGAGGTGTCTAGAGAGGTTTAAGTTTGTGCATCAGCATGAAGGTGGTGTGAGGTGGATGTGGAAAGAAAGCAGCAGTGGTAGTCTGTGCTTGGCTACCTGCCTGCTGCAGTATTTCTCTGCCTCAGAGAGGTTCATGTCCTGTGATTGGAACTCCAGAGAAAGTACTCATCTTCACATAAATTCCATATAGCTCCACAAAATCATACAGGTTTTAACATCATCATCATGGCTAGACTTTGTGAATGAAGATTTGGGAGGGTTTTAACCACGCTTGCTGCAAGTGCACTGATGGCTGATAAGGCCAATGCGAGATAGGCAAGTCCGGTTGCAAAAGGCACAGCAGAAAGTCTCCGTAGGTGGTACTGTCAAGGCACGGTTCTTTCTGCGGTGTCTTTTTTCCTTGAGACTGATTCTGTGTGCTGTTTCTAAGGAGACAGCAGCATTATAGATTGTGTGTCTCCGTGTCTCCCGAACGGAGGCCACGATGGACCAGTGATGGTGATCAATATGGCCAAGGCTGAGGTGGAACCAGGTTGTAGTAAGAGAAAAGAATGCCAAAGTATATTGGTTCTTTCAAATAAAATATGTCAGGCAAAATCTGGGGGGGGATGTTTGAGCAAGCTTACTTATTCCAAAGCATGCTCTGCAATATGCTCAGCAAGAATGGGTAAGATTGGAAGTGACCACAGTGGATCATCTGGTCCAACCTCTCTGCTCAAGCACAGTCATTGTAATGGTGCAGAATGGCATAGAGTGACATTAAATGGCACAGAAAATTCTGCAGTGAATGAGGGTGCTTATTAGAGGCCAGATATTTATTGGCGAATTCTTTGCAACTGGCACTGAAGAAATATTAGAGGTCAGTGAAACCACTGAAAATCCGGTGATACATGATGCTATCCACTGAGATGCACAGAAGAAAATATGGAATATGAAAAATGAAATGTACACTTTGTTGTTGATATGTTTGTGAGAAAAACCTGGGCTAGCAAATGCAGGAAAATATCTTCTGTGCAATATTCACTCAGTGGCCCAAAGGCTAGTCTCTAGGCCAAGATCTGAAACAAAAGTAATGTGTCAATATGCATGTACTATTGATTGGAGCCAAAAACTTCAGCTTCTTTGGAGGACTACATGCCTGCACAAGCTATGTGGCATGAGGGCAGATTTCTGAAAAAAAAAAGGAAGGGAAGGGAAGGGAAGGGAAGGGAAGGGAAGGGAAGTTCATCTGAAATGATCCACTGACATAGGAGTAAGTGGAGTAGTAAACCTAAGCATTGCTGATGAAGTAAAAACTTTATGGCTTCCTATTTCAGTCTTATAGTCCTCTAGACCTGCAACGTGAGTATTGCTTCCTGTCCATGTGACTCCACCTCTCTAGTGACAATTATTCTTACCTGTTCTTAGGCTTCAGATGTTCCCTTTTCCTATATTTGGTAGCAGAATGTGAATTTAGATCTACATAATCTCTTTTGACTGTTAATCCATGTCCCATAAAAGTAAGGCAATTTTAGACGTCTCTAAGTGCTTAGAAATTGTTTTTGAAGTCTGAAAAGCAGATTTGTGGTGCGAAGGAGTTGTCTGCCAGTGAGTTCATATTCTTACAACACCTTGTATTGTATTTTTAAAAACCTTGGATTGAAAACATGACCACAAAAATGAGTCACATTAAAACTGGATATAAAGTGTTCAATGTAAAGCTTTTTTCAGATTAACTGGAACAAAATTAAACATTCATTAATTTAGAGCATCAAAGGTCCCAAGTGTATTTCAAATGTATGAATTTATTTTTAGATCTCTGCTGCATAACAAATGTAGAGAAAAAAAACGCACCTCAAAACTGTGCGTTAAGGTCTGGATCATATGCTTAAAATGATATTATTTCAGTGTTCCAAGTAATACACAGGAAACATGACAAACACTGTTTTCTATGCATATTGTCCTCATAATATGTACAACTCCATTTGATTTTAGAGGGGAAAAAAAAAAGCCAATAATAACACAGTCCTATCCCATGTATTTCAAATAATTTTACCAATGTTTTGGAATAAAATCAAAACTCCCTCTGAGGTATTTGTCTGAACCTGGGCCTTCAGGCAAGGATCTGATGGTAGATATGTACTGAGTCAGGAGTCAGCTCCCAGCTCCCTGTTTTCCTTTGTCAAGAGCCCAGGACATTGCCATCACAAGTGGAAGTGGTCATGTCAGCCTATTACATCCACACAGCACTAAACCTTGTCTCATAAAGTCCCTTTTGTTGAAAATTTGCAGAAACTACCCCCTGTGCCAACTAAGCAGGGGTAGATAAAGACTTGCAGTTGGCTGCAGCAGTGTTTACTGCTCCTGTGCTTACCCCTTTGCAAGACAGAAGGCACTTGGGAGGCATTTGGGAGGGGTCATACAGAGTGATGACTCTCTGGTAGACTGTTTCTCTTTTACTAGACCTTGTCAGGTGCCCCTGAGAAATTGTTTGGACAATGTTTTTTTGTCTTTTTCTCCTTAACTACAGGAAAGACTGGATAATGCCTTGTAATGTAAGGTTTCTCTGCTGTTGTCTGTGAATGTCAAGTACAATTAGAAGTTTGCAGGAGCAGTACAAAAGCTAATCCATTTGGAGTTCTCTTGAGCACTTGACCTCCTTTTATCTTGGGGCAGCGAGCTTCACAGATTAATGAAGTGTTTCTAGACTGCTGGTCTTCAGCATCACTGGGTGTCAGCTTCCATGAATACAGATCACCAGGACCACCATGTTCATGGTGTAAAGACCTTTCCTGAGGGAGCATGGTCCAGCTGCAAGGCAGCAGCCTGACCAGGGTAAAAGGCTACTATTGTTCAAAAATTTTTATCCAATAGCATTTGCAGCCAATTTTGCACTGGAGCAAATGAGATGAATAGTCCAGAGAGAATAAAAAATCATTTGAGGCATTCAAGGTCACACTTTATTGCCTCCATATGAATTCTGACATGTTATATGAAGAAAGCCCATATCATATACTGGCAGCTTCAAGTTACTCCATTTATACCCCATAAAATGAGAGAAATGCAGAAGCAAATCATTAACCTCTGTGAAAAACAACCACCCCCAAAAAATCTTTAATCTCTGAGCCCAATCATATCTTGTATCTCTGAAGCCTCCCCATAAGACCAGGCTAATAAATGGGCTGATTTTACTGTGCATGAAGATCATAAATTTAGAGCAATTTCTGACCACGGGGGAGAAGAAAAAAATTCCAAAACCTGAGGATGTGCCAGCTTCAGCCCTTCTCCTTTCCCCTCACCTGGTTGTTAACAACTTGAATCTCCATTTTCACAGACCAACAGCTAGAGTTTTCCTTGGGATTGCTTTGCTTTTGCAGCAGGATTTGTGTTGTTATCAGAGCCAGCTGTATTTTGGGCTAGCCAAAAAATGAGTCTGTAACAAGTCTTTTGGATTTTCTGTTATGTGTAACCAAGTGTTTGCTCTTTGCTGTTTGTGCTCCTTTAGTTGAGGGATGTTGGTTAACGGAAGCAGGGATCAAGTTTGAACAAATCCAAATATCTGATATTTTCCACCTCGAAGTTACTAATAAATAACCTCTGTGTCCAGTAATATCAAAATTGCAAATCAGTTGAACAAAACTGTACAAGATTCACTTTTGTATTTATTGTTATTTTGATTTTTCTGAATTATCAGTCTGAATTTATATGTGAATGCTGTAAAGGGTAAACATATTTGGCATTTTATATATATATATATAA
>VXAU01000119.1:38621-143220 GCA_013399695.1 Formicarius rufipectus
AATATATATATATATATATCTAAAAATAAAAACATATACTGGTATATGAAAGACCCAGTGATCTGCTATTTTATTCCAGAAGGGAAGTCTTAGGTCTACCCAAAAGTAGTTTCAGTGGTTTGTTCACAACTGCCTAAACTTGGCATCAGAAATCCTGGGAAGCTGCTTTAACCAAAAAATTGAGCATAACAGGCTAAAGAACGGAATGGCTTCTTTTGAGTTACATTCAAGTGCTTGGCAGCTTGAGGTGTCCATAGCAGGTGCTGGATTTGCTATAAGCGGGCAATTTATAAACAGAGCTGACAACTGGGAAAACAGAGCATCAGTGGCACGGCATTTTGGAGCCAGTAGTTCCTTGCCTATCAGATGCTCCCCAGTGCACAGACTGGAAGAGCAGCCCAGCTTAGGCAGGGCCAGCTGGCTTACAAGCAAGGCACTGCCATGTGAGGCTGTCTGGCAATACCACTATGTAGGCCCAATAGGCCAGTGCAAATAAGTTTTTTTGCGCTCATCTTTCATTAATCAACGGTATACATTGGTTATTAACAACGGTTAATTCTCGGTTAGCTGGTCATGACTCTCAAAATTTTGTAAAGAGGGAAAACTCAGAAGGGTTTTTATTCAGGCTTGCTTTCAAACGTTATTTAGGGTTTTCCTGTTTTCTTCATAAGCAGCTTGGCTCACCATATGCTTGCACTCACATGTTTTTGGAGTTAATTTTTTTTCTTCACTGGACATTCTTTGAGTTAGACTGAAGTCTTGAATGATTTAAAATTATAGAGCACCCTCCAAAGAGTCTGGGCTTATAGAGATTACTATTGCAGATCTACCTGCACTGATATTGCATGGCAGCTGACTAGAAGCCTGACCCTGGCACCTTTTTCCATTAGACTTCACATCTCATGGAGTAGGTGATCATGCTTTCATTTTGCTTTCTGAAGGCAGCCAGGTCCACCAGAAACAATAGTATCTTATCACTCCTTCAAAAGCTTTGATTTGTTTCCTTCAACCTAAAACAAGCCAAGAAAAGGAAAAATACTCCTGACTCTTTCCCCCCAACCTTGTTTTGAGCAAGAATCCAATTCCTCTGGAGAAGGAGCTCTGGGTTTTCAGCTCCTCAGCTCTTTCTCTCAAAGCACAGGTGGAATTGCATATGCTCTCACTTCTCATGTTGAGGTTCCAAACTCACAGTTTCATTACTTTGGCCAGCAGAAAATCTGCTTCTGTTTTACAAGCAGTTATTCTCCATTCTCCTCTTCCACATTCTTCAAGAGGTCAGATACACAGAGATATGATCTTTTTTATTTATTCGCCACCCACACCTGCCCTATTACATTGCAACAAAGGGACTGCACATGTTAATCTTAAGACTCATATTATTATTTTTCTTCCCTTAGCCAGAAAGGGGAGGCAAAGCCTGTCTCTGATCCCTACACCAGTAGAGTAACTCACTTGCTCAGCAAAGCAGCCTTTTAGGACCTTGGAGATCGGTTTGAATCCTTGCTCCACCTGATTGCTACTGGGAATTTGTTTAAGAGACACTTTCACTTGCTACCACTGATTCACACTGTGCAAGTAATTAAATGTTCATTGGACTAGAAAGATGACTTTTGCATTGGCAGTAAATCACTCACAGCAGGAGACTTTTCCCTCTCCAGGTGACGTTCAGCAATGAGCATTTGTCTACCCACGATTCTGAGGCAGGGCTTATTTGAGTGCTCTCTCTGCCCTTCTTCTCTAGGAACTCATTTCAGGTGCCAGGGAATCCTGATTGATGCAGCTGATGCCTCAGGTCTACCGCTACTTTTGATTTCAGCAAAGCTACCTTTTCCACAAGTGTTTCAAGTTACAAGACTGAACAGTTAGAGAAGTGCCACCCAGGACACTGATGAGCTCTGACAGTCCCTGTTTCAAAGAGTGATGGCAGGTTTTAATGACAGAAATGTGGATGGCTAGTACTTGTAGTGTTATTGCTATTTATATCCCTAAATCCCTGAACAGTTCACCTATAAGCCCACAAACGTGAACACTGTAAGATGAAGATATATTTGTCCTCTTAATCACCCATGGATATTTGAGTATGGTTATGGTCTGAATACACCTGCTGCAGTGTAGCAGTGCTAAGCATATGCTTAATTTTAAACATTTGGATAATACTTGCTAACAGCAATTGCTCTTTTTGTGTTTTCATGATTTTTTTCTTCATATGGCTGCTAAAAGTGCCACAGAATCCTTTTAAAATGTGCTTAAATTCAGCCTCATCCTGTAGAGTTCTTTAGCATCTGCTAAATACATGATGACTAGTTTTTCCAGGTGAGATATTTTCTAAAATCGACTAAGTTCCATTACACAAGGAAAATGTCAGCCTGTGTCATGAAGATTCGTGAACTCTTGTTGACTTTTTAGTGGTTTGATGTTGTCAGTGTTACAGTGTCCCTGGAATTTTAAGAAGGCCTCAAAATACATTATACCCAGCCCAGGGAGTTCTCCATCTTCTAATATCAGATAAAGGAAAACTGCTTTTAAAATTACAATTTAATGTTTGTTTAGGAAAAAAGTGATAAGGATACAGGATTTTGATGTTTTATGTGCAAACTAGTGTGTAAGTATTTTGTAAGTTTTGCATATAAAATAAATACAAATAAATGTAGGATCATTTCAAGGAACTATTTCTCACTCTTCAAAATAATTGTAAGCCAAAACAATTAGAGGAAAAATATAAATGGGAAACTATGATTAACAACAGAAATTTATTTACAAATATATATAGCTTTAAATCAGCAACCTATAATCAGAACTGATTTTTATCTTGATTAAAAATCAGCTTTACCAAAGTAAAGTGTGAGACAACAAAAAAAGTAAAATAAAAAGAAACATGGAAATTTGTTAAAAGTGATATAAAGAGGAAGACTGATGATATAAAAGACTAATAAAGGAAGGAAAATAAAATAAGAGATAATCTAATGCAGGCAGTGGCAGATAGTCAGGAGAAAATGCAGCTCAGAAAACTGTGGACTGAATCAGAGGAACTGCCTGTAACAATGTTGGAATATCACAGCAGGTTAGCATATATTTTCTTAAAAAATTATTCATAGCAATGAAAGGATCAATTGCAAAGGTATTAAAAGATAATAAGAAACCCCTGAAGCTATTAAAAAGTCATGAATAAATCAGTAAATCAAGATAACTTATATCTGAACATTTAAAAAAACTTGTGAATTAGCACTGCTTATATACCTTATATATTTTATATACCTTATATACCTTATATACCTTCTAGAACACTAGAAATTTTCCAGGGAACTGGGAAGCGAGTACTTAAAAGGGGAAAGCAATTAGATAAGTCTAAGACTCATCCTGTTCTTGATCTCAGGAAAAATAATGTCTTCCCTTCTCAGGAAAGAAAATGGTGTGTGATGTGAAAGCCCTGAGCCTTTGGGATGGTGCGAAGCTGGGGAGCATAAGGGCAGTGAGAGGGAACTGCCACGGGTTTCAAGGGTGGGGAGACCCTGGAGCAGGTTGACCAGAGAGGTTATGGATGTTCCGTGACTGGAAGTGTTCCAGGCCAGATTGGATTCAGCTCAGAGCAACCTGGTCTAGTCTGTACAAGGCAGAGTGTTTGGACTAGGTGAATCTTTAAAGTCTCTTCTAACCCAAACAATTTTATGAATCTTTGAGTGGTTTTAGTAGAAATGTTGACAGAAAAAGACATTTAATTTGGTCCTAGTTTATATTTTTATTTAAACATCAATACCTCATCAATAGATGAGCATTAAATAGATTAAATTATATATTTAATATATCACAAATTTTATGCGAGCATTTACCAGTTGAATGTACTTACACTGCAGCCTGTGCCATTTTATGATTTGATCAGTGTCTTGGAAAAAATGTAATACTATTGTAAGCACAATTTGCAACTGGCATAAAGACTTAAAAGTGGGAGAGAGATGGACTGCTGATACAGAGTGCTCTGGAGGTCTTCATGGGACTAGTATTGGACAAGCAAAGTGCACTGCAGAAATGCCAACCGTAAGATCGTGCTTCTGCACTCAAATGCAAACTAGGCTTACAGACAGGAAAGTAAACTGTAGAAATAAGACTTAGAAAGTGTGGTAGATAACTGGGTACATAGCAAGAAGACAACTTGCTTTGTCTTCTTTTATCAAGGCCAAATGCCTTGGGGTTACAGCAAAACCTGCAAGCTCCCTGGGGAGCAAGGTCTTCTTATTCTCTTCAAGCACATGATTCCTTCTTGATTATATGGAGGTGAAGGCCCTGCCTACAGACCACTCATGAGGGTTGGAAAAAGTCATGGCAGGAAGTGCCAAACTGTCATCTGCTGTCACTAGATAGGCTACCTCTGTGCAAATTTGGTCCATGTGCATCTCTTCTTGAAGTGATTGGACAGCCGTATGCTTTAGGTGATGCTGAAGCAGTGAAGCTGGCTCAGAGAAGAATGCTTAGAGCAACTAAGGACAAGAGAAGATGTTGTGCAGGAAAAGTCCCAAGTTATTAATTCCTTCCAATTCACTGAAGAGGAGATGGCATCTTCTGTCTGTCCTTCTCCATTCTCATTTGAAAGCTCTGTTCTCCCTAAGTGCAATTTCAGAACCTTTTCCTGGTTTTCTAGAGATTTTTGCACTGCAGTCCTGCTTCCACAGTCTGCTGCCATGGTCTTACAGCTGAACTTGAAGTCTCCCCACTTCCATGCAGCTAAGGCCTATTAAGCTTCTACATTAATTACAGCAGTCCTGTAGTGTTCCAGAGCTTCTTCCAGTGACTTTGTTGCACTGCAACACTCTCTGAGCCTTTCTCATTCTATTTTTAGCCTTTATCTTTTTTATTTTTCTAAAGTTATGAATTACGTAGGAATAAAATTTCCACAAAATCTAGCAAACAAATCAATAGGAAAGAAACAACTGAATGTGAGAGTTCCTGTAAGTGACTCCATGCAGAAAGTCGAGCAAGCTTAAAGTGATCACAGATAGGTCACAAATTAAATTCAGTCAAGAAAATCTGTTGTCTTGTTTTAAAGATCAATGGTGATGCAAAACTATGAGAATCAAGAAAATTGTCATAGAATCATAGAATGTTAAGGGTTGTAAGATACCTTAAAGATCATCTAGCACACATTCCACTAGACCAGACTGTTCAAGGTCTTATCCAACCTGACTTTGAACACTGCCAGTGCTGGGGTATCCATAACCTCCCTGGGCAACCTGTTCCAGTGTCTCACCACCCCCACAGTGAAGAATTTCTTCCTAATATCTGACATAAATTTCCCCTCCTTCAGTTCGAACTCATTACTCCTTGTCTGATCACTACAGTTCCTGACAGAGTCCCTCTCCAGATTTCATGCAGGCTTCCTTTAGATAGTGGAAGATACTATGAGGTCACCACACAACCTTCTCTTCTCCAGGCTGAGCAGCCCCAACTTTCTCAGCCTGTCTTTGTAGGCGAGGAGCTCCAGTCCTCTTATCAACGTCATGGCCTTCCTCTGGCCTTGATCCAACGGTTCCACATCCTTCTTACGCTGGAGACACCAGAACTGTACAGGGTACTCCAGGTTGGGTCCTACAGAGCAGAGGGGCAGAATCACCACCCTTGACCTGCTGGCCACGCAGCTTTTGATGCAGCCCAGGATTTCATTGGCTTTCTGGGCTGGCAACACACACTACTGGATCACAATGAGTCTTTCAACAAATGTCCCCACGTCCTTCTCCACAGGTTCTGCCCTCAACCACTTCTGCCTCCAACCTGTAGGTGTATTTGGGATTGTCATGGCCCTTGTGTAGGTCTTTGCACTTGGCTTTGTAGGACTTCATGAGGTTTGCACAGGCCACCTCTGGAGCCTGTCAGGGTCCCTCTGAATGGCATCCCTTCCCCATGCTGACCACATCACATTTGCTGAGGGTGCCTTCGACCCCACAGTCCATGTCTCTGACAAAGATATTGACCAGGATCGGCTCCAGTACCGACCCTGAGGGACAGCACTCAGCACTGGCTCCATGTGGACAATGAACTATTGATGACAACCCTTCATGTGCTGCTGTCAGCCAGTTCTTTGTCCAGCAAATCCACATCTTTCCAATTTAGAGACAAGGATGTCATGCAGGGCAGTGTCAAGGCTTTGCATAAGTCCAGGTAGATGATGTCAGTTGTTCTGTCCCATGCACCAAATTTGTCATGCATCATTTTCCCTTTTTAAAGTCATGTTGGCTGTTACCAGTCACCTCTTGGTTTTCTACGTGTCTTAACATAGTTTCCAAGGGAATCTGCTAAATGATCTTGCCTGACACAGAGATAAGACTGATGGCTCTGTAGTCCCTGGGTCTTCCACTTTTAGAAAATGGAGCTAATATTTCCATTTTCCAAGGCAACTCTTAAGTGGAATTTTTAAAGATTCATAGTCATCATAGCAAATTAGCATATCACTTCATTTTGGAATTTAGATCAAATGAAATATCTGCAGGTCAGAAAGTGACCTAACAGGAGTAACAAACCAATAATTATCCTACAACGATATTGAGTTTTGGAGGCACAGGAAGAATAATATGATTCTCAAGTGGTTTTCTTGTAAAACAATGTAGTTAAATTTACTACATGAGTTAGTAGACCGTGTACTACATGTCTCTGTACTTTGAAATGCCTGTGAGAAGAATTGCTGTGTTGACATTCTAAATATTAGGATCAGCTCTGATCCTATCAGCTTAATTCATTATGCATCTATATTAACTCAATTTATAACTTCAGGCCTGAGGATGAAATAGCCTTATATCTTTCTTCTAAAATGTTTTCATCCATTCAGGTCGATGTGCAGATTCGTTGATTTCTACAGGTAAACAAGAAGACATACCAGAAGATGTTATTACTCCACAGATTGCTGGTCCCCAGACAGTTTGGAGAGTTCTTTCAGTGGGGAATATCACAAAGCATAAGTCCTCCTATATTTACCAGGATTAAGGACAAGGACAAGAGTGCAGGTAGGCAAGGTATGTTCAATTCTAACATGCCTTTTAATCTATTCCACAGTGCAAAAAGTAAGATGAGTGCACACTTTATGAGGCCTCAAGTCAAGGACTGAGCAATATCAGCTTCAGGCCCCTAGTCCAGCAGCAGAACTTGTCAAACAACCGAATCTTTTTCTCTTTAACCCATCCACTGCAAAAACATCAGTCTTCCCAGTGAAGCACCTAAGAAGAAAACTGTCCATGCTCCAAGATCTCTTGCTAGTATATTTGACCACAGAAAGGCTTTATCTAAAGATTCTTAGTGTGTTTATTTACTGATGAGAACCATTGAATTGTCCTTAGCAGCAATATGCAAATTAACACTTCCTTCTATCACCTGTAGTTGGTTTGGCAATTCTCCTTGACTGCAGAGTGTCTCTGACCAGATGATTCCAAGGTAATCTAAACAACATCCTTAAGACCCTTTTTGCCATGCTTTGATTTTCCACTCATGGCATAAGACAATGTTCTCCCTAGCAATCACATCTCTTTGCATAGGGGGCAGAGGCCTGGGCCAGAAGCTGTCCAGGATCCTCTGTGTTTTCTCAGTGATAACACTGAGCCTGCACTTGCAGATTCTAATGAAGGGCCTCCCTTATTCAGTTGGTCAACATGCAGAACCAGCAGTGCTCAAACAGACACTCCTGCCTATTTCTGTAAGGGAGACCTACTTCCTATGCTTGTTGGCACCTTCATCCCAGTGGAAACCACATACTTGATGCCTCGTTGATGTTGTTTCACTGATGTGCTGACCCCTGGCTAGGAAAGCTCAGGTTCCCTGTGCAGAAAGTCCAAATGGCTCCAAATCAACAACTAGAAGGCATACGGTTTCTTGGCTCAGCAGATGCAGCTGCTTAAGCATTCCCCATCCCTGTTGTGGATGGGAGACCTCAGAGCATGTCTCCATTAGAATATTCCTCCCCAGGGAAGGAAGTAGGGATCCGTGTTTTGGAAAGACCCCCGAAGGAGTTGAGAGGAAAGTTGAAGAAAAATTTATTAGGTAATAGTGGTCTAGCCCAGACTTTGTCAAGGTGAATTTGTATAGATTCCTGGTTGGTGATAGTTACATGTGAAGACTGTTGTTTGTATAAGGCTCTTTGGAAATAATAATATATTTATGAACAGGTGCTTTCTATCACAGATCTAAACAAGCCCAAAGAATATAACCACCTAAAAGTCTGAAGCTGCCATGCATTGTGTCAGAAATAATATTGTGCCCAACATTCATTTGGTACATCTTGTCCCCCTACTTCTCAAACCATCACTCAAACCCTTTCTCTATATGGGTTTGGAAAAGTGCTGAGTTTACTGGCAGGACTCTATCTGTGTGCCCTGAATTCTGCTGAAAAGCTAACTCTGCATATGCAAACAAAACAAGTCCATTGGGCTCTTGGTGATAAAGTGCCAAGGTCTTCCGGCTGTGCAGCTGATGCCCTAGGACCCCAAAGCATTCTGCATCCTACTGGGCCACCAGAACTTCAAGGACAGTCTTTGTTTTAGGATTTTGCCTTGTGAATAGTAATTTGTTCTGTGGTGACTTCCCAGCTGTTTTCCAAGGGACTGGCATGTGACAACAGGGTGTCTCCTGCCAGTCTGAGGCCTCCCAAGCCTCCAGCCATGACAAGGGAATATTTATATCTCACATGTACAACAGGCCAACACTTTCTAAGTTATCTTGGCTCTTTTTCACACTTAAAAGTCTTCTGTATCCACTGATTCTTTCCAGGGGGAGGGCAATAGGAACCAACATGAAGCCAGTCAGATATCCTTTCATGTCAAGCATCCTGCCTTAGAGAGGGGCTAGGGGTAACTACTACAAAGGAAGAATCAAGAAACATTGCTAATAAAAAATATGCCTATCAATTAACCGCGCCTTCTACTTGTATTCTGAGATGATGATTTGTACCATGCAGCTTGGTAGTTGCCTCTCTTCATATGTTTGCTCCTAAATAAGTAAGAAAGACTAAATACCTGCTAGCCCTGAGTTTCACAGGATCATACTATGGAAAAAGGCAATTCTCTGTTCCTACATTTAAAATTTCTGGCCCTTCCATTTCTTGGCTTTGACTTTCACTGTAAGAAATGTCTGCAGCCAACTATTTATATAGATTTTCAGCTTCTTGCCTTTAAATTATCAGTCCATAGTCTTTCAGACATCTAACATGAATTTAGCTCCCACTTCACTTTGAAGACTTCATTTCAATGTAATGTTTCTTCTCTCCAACTAATATTTCAAATGAATTAGATGTTAATGTAAATGTAGTTTCAATGTATCCATTACTGTATTATGAATATTGTCCTCATGATTACACTATTTACCATATAACCAAAATTAAAGGCACTATGAGACTAATGTCAAGTACTACTTCCTTCTAACATGTATTAAGGGAATTTGTTAGTTCCAAATATCTGTTTCAAAATAATAGCTAATATAAAAAAAAAAATAAGGTTTCCATGTGCTGCTACAGAAGTGCCTTTTAACCAGTGTATCCAGCTGTATAAAAATGTGATTTTTTTTCTCCATTCCTGAAATTCACCACTGAAAATGATCTCAACCAAAGCCTTAGTTCACTGAATGAAGAATAAGACACTTCTGTACAAATTCACAAGGCAGTTTCTGTGAAGGGAGACAACACCCACCCTTCAAGTGGTGTTATTAAAGCTCATTAAACTTTGAGCAGTACAATGGTACTTATTATGAAGAAACATAGAATGATAGAATGGTTTGGGTTGGAAGGGGCCTCATCTGGTTCCACCCCATGCCATTGGCAGGGACAATTTCTACTAGACCAGGTTGCTCAAGAAGTTGAATCAGATATTTGAGCTCCTCCTCCTTGGAGTTTTCAGCCAATGTATTCTGGTCTGGTTTTAGTAGCGAGCTGCTACTGTGCCTAAACTACCTCTGCGGCATGGTCAGAAATCACACAGTCTGAATCACATGTGTTGTGTTCCAATACTTCACCGGGTTTATACCAGTATACCATTCACAAAGGGTTTAAAAGAAAGAGGAATAGGATTTTCAATTTGTGTTTTTAATGTGACACTAGAGAAACTACCTTTTTGAAGATTTTAAACATTGCACATAGTCTCAATTCTTATGAAATGAAGCTGTATTTCAAGAATAGGTTCTTTAAATAAAGAACAATGAAATAAACATTTTGTTAAGCATTGACAGTATGGGAAGCTTTCCCATATTCCACTATTGGACTCATATCTTAGCAATTAGCTTTGGTTATCAAATAATGGGCCAGGTTGCCTTCTCTTTATTTTCAGTAATGCTATTGGCACAACAATGTTCACCAGAGCTGCCAAGGATAATAAGGTGTGCTAAACACTTCAAAGTGGAGGACATTTCACAGCAGTAACAGGACTTCACACCAAAGATCCGTCTTTTATATAGGTTATTCCTAAGAAGGATTTCTAACTCGCTCCTTAGACCTACCGGTATAATGAGTTTTGACCTTGATGACCACACTGATAAGTAGAGAGAAATAGATGTAAGGCATGTCAACATGAAAAGGAATTTTTTATTTTTCCTAAAGAAATAATCTCCACAAAATATTTTGTTTCTTTTTATCTGATATGGTTAATTTTGTTTCAAGATACATATTTATTCACTGATCTTTTCCTTAGTGCTTAGGTCTATTTCATAAGAGCCTTTACAACATAAAAAGTGGGAAAATAAAGCTGCTATGACTTGAAAAGGAGCACTCGACTTTTTCAGAACGAACCATGACAATTCAAAATCTTCAAAACACTTCGACTCATTATATCATTGCCCTCTGTTTTCTAAACAAAGGCAATTGGTGAATCCAGCCAAAGTTCAAAAATTGTTTCTTCCTGCTACTAACACTTTCAGTGAATTTGCTGTTAATTGGAACCATTTCACCTTTCTCATTCTCCAGCATGTGAAACAATTTTGGAAGCATTTTGTATTTCACGGAATTTCATGCTTGCATATTCTTCCCCTCCTAGCCTCCTAAATTCCCGAATTCTTCCTTACGTAGCCTGCAAAATATTCATTTCTTTTTGAGAACATAGAAGCCTTAATCACTGTGGATTGCATAATAAAGACCTCCAGGAAAAGCTTTATTTTACCAGAGGAACCAGCAGCTCTTGGGCAACACTCTCAGATCTCCTGCCTTGGCAAAGCTCCCGATGTGCCAGCACAGCACTACATTCCCAAAATGCACTGCAGGGAGCCGTGCTATGTGGAGCCACCAGCACCTCGGCTGACCTGTGCCGGCACTGATGCGATGTGATCAAATTAGGGTGTGCGGCCGTGGACAAGGCTCAGCAGCACACAGTGCAGAGAACTTGGTGGCAGGCAAGCAGCGATAACCTGGTTGTGTTGGTGAAATGTCCAGAAGCATGGAAGAAAAAAGATCATTCCCATTAACTGTCTTAGCTACATTCCACTTTAACACACAATGTGACACATCAGTGAAGCGTAGAGCTGGCTAACAAAGGGGGATCATTTTTAGAGTAGCTTCAGTTGTATGTCTGGTGACTATGTGCTCCAAGATTCATCTCAGAGGAGAAGATATATTGGTACTTACATCCTTAGGAGTATTCATTTGAGGGTATATAAGTTGTCAGGGAGTAAGGTACTCTGTATGCAACAAAAGTGAGGCAATCTACTCTAGAAGTGCCACAGCAATTCATGACCTGCAATTTTTGGGCCCTGTTTTGTGATTTAGGAATCTGAATAACTAGTGACTTGTGAATGCTCTTAATGACTCCATGTCACTCATGGCCACAGGAACTTGGCTCTCAGAAGGGTGGGATTTGTCCCTTGAAACATGTGGCTCTAGCTCTGGTGAAGACAGTGCCTGGCAGCAATCTGATGCTGTGGAGGACATGGTACCTACCAGAGATGCCAATCACAGGATGAGGGGTATTGCTGTCTTTCAAGTTCAGGCCCATGTAGCACACATCTCCCTGGATCTCTGAAAGGCAGATATATAAGCTAATGTCAGCAACACATATGCATGCTCACAGCAATGCAGTTCAGGCAGCATTATGTTTATGAAAGATATTTGTTTAAGAACTGCTGACAATCATTTTCCCCTAACAACTTCAATGCTCGGTTTGGCAACCTACCCTCCTTTCAGTTCTGGCCTTGGACTTGGCAGTCTTTCCTGCTTTAACTGCTATGCCCAGGGAGAAGGGGTGGCCACCCTTGTGCCATGCCCATCCGTATGCCCACCAGCGGCAGCACCTGTGCCATGGGCAACCCCACAGCCCCAGCTGGCAGCACAGGCTCCTTCCCAGGCCCTTATATGGAGATAAGCACCACTGGCCTTGCACAACTCGCTTTTTCTTGAAGCAAAGAATTATGGTGCTGGCACAGAGAGGTGACTGCTGGAGCCCGAGCCTAATTCACAGGCACACGTGCAGGAGCGCGTTTTGTCTCTGCACTCGTTGGTGCAGCATTCTTCTGCATATGAGAGCATTGACCTCTCCTCTTTCCCCAGGATCTCCATGTTCAGCCATTTTGCTGAGCTCACTCCTCACAGATTTTCCTCCTTCATCTTCAACCCCATCCTGTCTTGCTAGTGGTCTTTCTCTGATGAGTACCTGGCAAGACTGCTATGAATTTTCTAGGTGTGTTACTTATGTTTGTCCCCTTTTCTGTTTCTAGCTCCTCTCTTTACTTCTGTCTTTTCTGCTTTTAATCTTTTTCCACCTCAGCATTTAGCATTTCTTTTCTGTCTGCCTTTTAACCTGATTTCCTAGTCAGGATCTTAAAACACAGATACGTAAGTTTTGCATCATGTCTGCCATTTGTCTGATAACTTTCCTTTCTCATTCTGTCCTGAGAACAGACTTCTTTTTTTCTTTTATTTCCTCGCTCCCTCTCAGGCAGGTGGTTAACTCCATTCCTTAGGAGTAGCTATGTTGCCTTTCTACTCGTAAAGCAAGTCAGAAGTGAGATTTCATCCGCAAAAGTCAAATGGTGGCATGCTCTAGATGCAGAACATACCATTATATAGTAAAATAGTATTTTCATGGAGAAGCTTTCGCTTCACAAATGTGCAAGCCTGCTTGGCTCTGACTCCTCTTTTCTGCTTTTGCATACCCTGCTCCACAAAGGAAGCCATCTTCAAGCACACTTCTAATTTCATTACCAATCATTTCTAATCATGAGGAAATTAGTCTCTCCTTTTTCCCATCCTCTTGTTTTCTGATCCTTGCACCCCTTTCTTAACCCACCCCAGCTAAAATGTCACTGTTGTTGCACCTAAATTCAAATGGTTGAGACCAAAGCTCACAAGAGTGTATTTCCATATCTCTGCCCAGAACAAGGTTATTCATTAATCCAAGCTGTTGTTGAAGGAGGTCTGGCAAGTTTTATCTGTTAAAACCACTACTCAGAGCAGTGTGAAACACAGCAGCACTGAAAGCCATTACTATGAACTGCTCCCAATCCCTAAGGCTGGATCCTCAAGCAGTTTGTCCTTTGAAAAGTTCAGGGAGTAGCCAATATCTACAGGGTTCACAGTGCTTGTGGGTCTTCCTAGACATGATGTGAAGGGCAGGAACTTCCACAGCAGGCCTCCATACCCAGAGAAGATCAGTAAATCAAAGTTCTTTCCAGACAGGTTCCCCTTTCATGCCTATGTTTCCTGAATTTAGGAAACAGAGGTTCCTTAGGGAGCCTTGCATTATCTTTGAGAAGAACCTTCTCTCCATCATGTAGGGAATAAACATGGCCTATTTCAATTTATTCTTGTAGTTCTAATCTGTCTGTGACTGGAAAAAAAGGCAAACCCAAAAGCATATTTACAGATTAAGTTATCTCCAAGCAAGAGTGGAAGCCTTGGATATGCCAGGGAGGGAACTGCAATTCACCTGCCATAAGTGCTGTCCTCAGTGAATTTCCATCTACACAGCAAAAGTAAAAAAATGTGACTTTTCAGTTTGCCTTCAAAATCTGACCTTTTCTTTGCTCTGCTTATATTTGAGATCATGGAAACAGGATCTGAAACGATGTTTTATTTCTCCACGCCTTCAGGGTACTTCCAGGCAAATGCCCTAACCCACAGTCTGGAGTGAAGCCAGAAGCATCCTAATGTATGAGTTGTACAAGTCAAGGGGTCTGTACTAATAGACTAAGCAGGGACAGACACAGACCTAAGAGACACAGTTAGCAGAGCCCTGGTGAGGTCTTGGCTCTTGAGAGCCCAGACTGCAGCAGGAGAGGTGAAGGAACAGCTCAGAGTTAGCCCATGCCAGCCACTTTCCCAGGGAACAGCCTGAGGTGAGTGGGGTGAAGCCATATGAATGCACGCACGATGTTCCATGCCAGCTGACTTGAGGGCTAGAGAAACCATTTTCATCATGAGAATAGATGCAGTCTCCAAGTTTGTCTTAGGTGTGTTCTGGTATGCATGAAAAATCGTGCTCTTGAGGGGTTTTAGGCACATGGGCACTTAATTTCTGAATTCTGAAGTGCCACAGGCGATGAGATAGGTGCCTAGATAGTCACACCAGCCAGGAGAGAGGTGCTATAGGGCATGCAAGATAGCACAGCTACTGTTGCCTAAGGATATTTTTGCCAGAAACTGTAAGTGCTTTTGGTATTTCAACTGCCTCAACAGGTTAGACAGGGATTTTTTAAAACTGTTTTCTTGCAAATAGGCACCTGAAATCAGTGTATGCAACACTGAAGCTCCTCAACGCTATTTAGGGTCTAGTTTTAGGATCTTTTTTTAATGGACTGATCTGGTTACATTTAGATCTATCCTGAAGTTCTGCTTTCAGCATGTTTCCGTGCAGTGCTGCTCTGGCATGTTGGCCATTTATCTCCCATGGTGGCATTAAACTGGTACCTGTTTTGTCCCTTGCAAGGTGTGAGGCAGAGACAAGCACTTAGCTGGGATTTTCCCAAATATCCATGCCAAGTTCTGCAGCAGCTGTGAGCCCCTGGGCCTGGTCCATCCCCTCTCTGTGGGAGTGCATTGGACACTGTTCACCAGGCACTCTGATATGCAGATTCAAAAAGCAATTGCTGCTGTTATGGTTTTGTTCTGTTACTGACTGGTCCTGGACTGGGCTCATTGCTTTTCACAAGGGCTGATTTACATAAATCTGAAAAATCTTGTGAACTGTTATAATAACTATTTTACCTATGAGCATACTTTTTCACTACACAGTTATCATTAAACCCGGAATCCATTGTAAATTGTCTGACAGGTTTGAACATTGTCAATATCTACTTCTAAATTTATGATATGTAGTTGTTTTAATATTTTATACATTATTATATGCCATGAATGATTCTGTCCAGGTGTTTGCCCCCCAGTTTTCTTAGAGAAACTTGAAACTAATAGTCATGCCTCCATTACAAGGAATGTTTAAAATCTCATTGAGTGGAACTCAGAGGAATCCCTCATTATCTTTAGCTGAAATCAGCAGAAAAGGGTGGTCCTGGTATACAGACAGAAACCAGAGATGGAGAGAAGCCCCCACTTACACTACCAGAAAGTTTTCCACTGCCTGAATGGGGATTGAGATCAGCTCCTAGATAAGATACAATGTTTTTTTATTTTTAGGTTTTCTAACAGCAGTTTTCAAATGACAGCATGACTATGAATTTAAAACATCTTTGTGTTGAGCAACAGTGATGAAAACCAAACAGAACTTTCTTTGTTGATAATGTCCTTGTGGGTAACTGCACAGAATGTGGACCTTCTCTATATATTCAGGCTGAAGCCAATTAGTCATGGGAAGAAAGAGGAAGTACACTGAGTTCTCCAGAGAAAGCCAAAAGAATTGAAGTTTATATTTGTAAGTGACGCATAAATTAGATTTTTAAATAATTTAAATATTTTACCCTTGAGCCTGTCATGGACAGCATCTTACATATGCAAAATTCGTATAAGGAAAATGCTCTGATAAAATCTGACACCATGTCAGAACATGTAAGTGGTTTAAAGGAAACTCCTATTTCAGAGAAGTAAATTATAAGGCTCCTACTCCAGACAGCTGTCTATCCTACTCATGTCAGAGAAGTGTCATAAGGTTAGAGTTACCCCTGTGTTTTACATGACAACGTAGTGGTCTTGCATTTCCAGGTATCTAAATCCAAATGAAATCACACAGCATGAGCCAAACTATTCACTGAATATATCTCTTATACCTCTGCCTGGAAAAATCTGTGCAAGGTTAAATCAGAAGAGAAATTGGCACTCTCAAGTTTCCTATTTTTTATTTTACATCATCTTTTTATGGTACTACCTTCTCAAGTGTGAGTGGATATAAAGGGCAATAGCTATGTTTTGTCTCCTCAAACATTTCTAATTCTCTTGTGGGATAAGGAAAATTGTGCAGTGTGTTAATGCAGAGCAACTTAAACTATGCATTTCAGTATGGACATGTACAGGCAATCAGGAGTGTGCTGAATGATCTGTGGAGATATGTTGCTCAAGTTCAGTCTTTGATTTAGATATTGGATAAAACATCAGGTGCAATATAAATGTTCCTTTGGAAAAAAAGAGTGTTATAACAGTCGAGAGAAAAGACACTGTTTTATGTAGGAACAATAATATAGCAGATCAAAGAAGATGAGCAGAGATGGTTAAATGAAATCTTCTTGAGACACGCAATATTACAGAAATGAAATAGTTATATATTATTTATTAAAAGAAGCAGAATCCTGCACCCCACAGATCTCTGGAGAGTTATTGGTAATAAGTCCAATATTCTCCCCATAGCAATGTTGTTTTATTTTTAATGGACAGTCTCATGAATTAACCACCTCTATAAGTGCGTGCAGCACAACTGCCTTTGGGAAGTTACTGTGTTATTCACAGAATTGAAGAACCATGAGTCTGGAAGGAACCTAGGAGATCATCTGCTCTCTCTGCCTGTCAGAGACATCTCAGCATTTTCGAAGCGTTGAGTGTCTTCGGTTATGACAGAAAAACAGGCTTAAAATATCTGTGCTACACTGTTTGTGATTTATGGCAAAGTGCTTTTATTTTCCTCTACCCTGAGTCAACATCTATAATAACAAAAGCATCTGAAAGAGGGAGTGAGTTTCCAAGTAGCAAAATGAAGGGCTTGTTATTATCATATACTGTGTCCAGGGCATATTGATCTGTCAGTTGTTGTGGGTGCCTCTCAGAGAGTGAAATTAATTGCAGGCTACAGGCTTAATGGCCATGTGGAGGCCAACTGAAAGCCAGGGAAATGCACAGGGTGCTCGTTGCATCAATAGGACTAGAGGAGAAAACACATTCAAGAGATGGGTTTTGGAGCAGTGTAATGGTGAGTTTCACACAGGGCAAAAGATTTGCACCTACTGGTTGGCACTTCCCTGGTCATCTGGCTGGCTTGCACGTGGGATGTCCCTGTATTAAAGGGAGGCTTTGTACATCCACAATTAGAAAACAACTTGAAAACACTGTTCTGCTGTTCCCCTGGTCCTTCTGAGATCTTTAATCTGCAGCAGCATTCAAGGTAAAGGACCCACAGAGCAAAGGAGGTATTTGAGAGAAGATGAGGTCTTTGAGAGCAGATTTCACATTCATTTCCTGCTTCAATATAGAAGACCCCTGTTGTGTGAGGAGACTCAGGCTCCAGCCCACATGGATTTCAGCAGTTCTACATGACAGCTGTGCAAAGCAGCCACTCCTCTGTCCCAGAGTTGTTCTTCCAAGGTGAATCTAGCACATCTGCAGCATGGTGCCCACTCTTTGTGCAGACACAGAGCCAGCTGCAGTTTACTTTGTGGCTAAGAGTGAGCAACATGCAGAAACCAGGTTCCAAGGGCTGAGAGTTTGCTCCAGGCATTGGCTTGGGCAACTGCCTGCGAAAGCATAAGCCGATTTGAAAAGACACTATTGACTTAGCTGCAATATTCAGAAGGTCTTTATCAGAGGCAGGGCAGCATTAAGCCTTAATATGGTATCCAAAAACAGCTTGCTCCATTGTTTTCTCTAGGTGTGTCTTTCTCCTTTGTTACCAGGGAAGGGTTGGGGGACATGAATACCCACTTGCCTATCACTAGCAGCTACGCATGAAAATGTGATGACTTCGCTTTGGATGTTATAAACCGCTATGTACCTACAACATTAATGTTGCAGCATCAGCACTGCTGTCAGACAGTATATTTTTGGAGGACACCCTGATTCTCCACCACTTGTTAAATCAGTGCAAAACAGGAGTCAGATTGTGCCATTTAGATGCTTTACACAAGGTCTAAAGGTGAAAGGAAAGCTGGCAGTTTTAGATGTACTTTAGGGCAGATGGGCAGCTGCGTGTAAGCACAAAACACATTACAAGGGGGGGAAGGACTACACTAACAAGCCTCTGTCACCAATAGAAGTTCCTCTGTTTAAACAGACATAACTCCTGCACTTGTCAGAATGGTAGATGCATTGGTAGAGTCCGTGCCCTGGTGCCAGCAGCTGTCTCCAGCTCCAACACTGCCATGCTGTTTCACCGTGGCTCTGTAAAACAAAGTGCATCCAGTGGGAGCAATAAGGCATCCACAGCTTATGGAAATGGGACTGGACTCAGAAGTTTTTTCTGAGCTCCCATTTTTGACAGTGTCAAGCATAATCTGCTACTGCTGAAGATTCAGAGTTTTCATGCTCTTTGTGATCACATAGAACCAGAAAATCCTGAGTCCCACTAAAGTGAAGACAGAAGTGGAAGGAATTTTGCTTCCTACCCAGCCCTGGCACCCAGCCTCGGAGTGAATGGGCCACCTGACAATCCCCCATCAACCTCCCTGGGACAGAGAACTAGATGAGACTTCCTCCCTCCAGGAATGTGGGTTGCTTGCTGCAGTAACCTCTACAAAAATTGATGGTGCTGTTATGAAAAGATTGTTTTGGGATGAATGCAGTTGCAGCTTCCAAAGCAAATTTGAGCAGGGTGACTGTGCCAGGCTGAATTCATGAGGCAAATGCATGAGCAGGGAAGAGGCTGCTGTTGTGAGAGCAAAGGGTGAGCTACAAGGTTTTGTTGTCAGGGGTTGGAGATGGGAACCCCAGGAGAGTTTGGAAAAGGTTAAAGACATACCTAGCTCTAAACTGGACCCAGCCTAAATCTGGGGGCATATTGTATTTAATTGAAACACAATTATATTCATGAAAGCTAACATTTACATTCAGTGGCTGTGGAAGTACTAGTCCTTCACAGTAAGAGAGACTTGTAATCAAGTACACAAACAGTAATGGATTACTCTAACGCTGTTTACTTCAATGTTTCTTTCCAATTAAAATATGATGAAAATAGAATGAAAATAGTCCTTATTTTTAACATGGCAATAAGTCTTTCTCTTCATTTGAAGAACTTTTATCCTGTGTTTTCTTTCTCATGCCAACAAAACTTTCTTTCTCATAATAAATAAATTAGGGACATATGAAATTAATGACATAAACATAATGCTTGATTCATAATCAGCCAAAAAATTGCATTCAGAGAAGTGTCTGACATTCTGTTGATGCCTACAGTGGTCTGTACTTGAGTATTCTCTATATACAGTATTTTCAGTCATAATTTTCATAAGGGAATAAAAGGTGCACCTACGAAATTGGATGAAAAATATTGCCTGGCTTTTGGAGGAAAGGATAAAAATAATAATATATAAAGAAGACCCTTCTACACTGGGAACAAGACTAAAATTGAGCAAATGACATTTAATAAAGAGAGATGCAATACACTATGAAGCAGATTTCAGTGTACAATGCGAAGTGGGTAGTCAGTGGTTCTGTTGTAGGACATGAGGGTTGTGGTGGAGCCAACAGTACAAGGCTGTGACAAAAATGGCAAACATTAGGCCATTACATAAACCAGAATCACCAGGTGAAAATCACGGGAAATAATTCTACTCTGGGTTCAGAACTTAGAGTTATAAACAAATACGAAAAAGTCCAAAGTTCAGAGATAGCAATGACAGAAAATGCAGCTTGTGAGGAGTTGGATTTATTCTGACTTAAAGACTAAAAAGGGATGTACTAGTTATACCTGGAACAAAAGACAGGAAGAAATTTCTTGCCAAATATAGTAGGATTGGGATAAAATGTAATTAAGTTAACTAAAGGTCTGCATGGTTAGATAGGAGGAAAAGTTTTCTAACTGCAGAGGTAGTTGCTACAGTTGCTTTGGCTTCTCATGGCAACCATATTTTCCTTATCCCTGTGTCCCTGTCCATGTACAAATACTGTCTGAGATGCTATGATTATGCTTAATACAGCTTTATGTCCCAATTATTGTAAGGGAATGTAGAGCTATTCAGCTCTACTTTACTGCTACTGTGCAAAACCTCCTCTGCTATGTGAAGAACTACTAAATCTACTAAACTTTTTATTTGGAAAGTTTCCTTCCTGCACATATTGCAACCATTTTTTAATTTTTTTTTTAATAACAATGAGAATCTATAGGATAAAGGTAACAGGTTTTACACATAGCTCTTCAAACTCCCTACAAAGCTGAAGTTACTACTATCCTTATTCATAAAACAGAGGCACTGGAAGGATACGGGATTGTTCATGAAGCACCCTGATAGCAAAACCAGGCACATTACCCAGGAGACATGTCTCCCAGGCCTTCCCCTGGCTGCCAGACCACATTATTTATCCAACAAATTATGCTGATGCAGATGACGTACCTAATTCACAGCTCAGACACAGCTTGCTTTTTCTAGTAACGTGGAGAAACCATAATTTTCTGAATGCAGAGGAAATCCTAGCTGCTGGCAGACCCAGGCAAAATCATTCCACAAATGTCTCACAGAATGCAGTTTAATACAACCTGAGAATTGAGACCATGATATTAAAATATAATTACCTCCTTTTTTTCTCTGATGAAAAACATGTTGCTCTGATTGTGAAACTGTCTATGATTTGATTTGGTAAAGTAAGAATACCTGATGTCAACAGAAACTAATATTGTCTAATTAATTAACCCACCTTATGATGCAATAAGTAACATGTTTTCTCACAGTATTGTGCTTTCACAGAGCTGTCTTTCACTGTAAAGGTTACTGTCTTTCTTTTTTTTACCGTACAAAATCTAACTGTGAAACCTGAAATCTTTTGGGGAAATTGCTTAGATAGACAAAGAACGTACAGGTCTGTTTTCCAGTTTTCAGTGCTCTCTGAGATTTGTTTAAAGGGTTTTTTGTCAGCTTGCCTCGGTTAAATGTGCAGAACCAAGTCCTCCAGGGTTGTGGTTAATTTTGTAGCTTTTTCACAACTTTTGAAATTGCAGATGTATATTAAGATAAAGTGTCAGCTCTTTTGCAAGAGTCTGTTACAGTTTGTAGATTCCTGTGTTGCTCAGTTTGCTGCTTTATAAAGAATGCTGTCTGTTCAAGAGCAAACCCGGTGAATACCATGAGAGAGCTGCCTTTTCAACATATTCTTGATCTCTATGTTTTTTACAGAATGCTGTGTGAACAGCTTTGCCTTCCTTTACAAATGAATAAGGAGGAAATAGCTTGACTATGTTGATTAATGATTGTTTTGACTACCAGTGTTTGCCTTGGAAAAACTTCTGAACATCCTATGAAGAGATGAATGCTTCTTCATGCTGGATATTCTTCACATATCCAAAAACTTAGTTGGTATTTCAGTAACCTTATGATATTTTTCATTCTTTATGTATTCTTCTTTTCCAATTCTTTCTCTACTACTTGCACACAATTTGTGCTTGACAAGATTAAAAAATAGCCAGGCAATGCAGTGCAAAATTGCAGAGAATTCAAAGTAGATTTCTTCAGTGTTCTAGTTGCAATTAGATGCCCAATGCTCCAGGAAAAATGTTTATAAGAGAAGAAGGTAATCTAGCATGCTATTGACCAACCTGGTTGTACCTACCTGCACCCAGGACCCTGCTTTCCCAGAAGTGTCAGAGCAACCTATGAAAGATAAACCCAAATGTTTTATTCAGGATAAGCAGACTCTAGAATGACCGCAGATCTGTGCTCACACCTCTTACTGGTGTCTACTGTCTAATACCAAGACTAGCATAAACACGGATTAATACAACATGGAGGGAAAGAGAAGCATAAGAATCATTACCACTTAGTCTGATTCAACAGCTTTCAGTGTGTTTATTGCAGCTGGAGATGGTGAGCCATGCAGGGATGGCAGGTACAGGTACTGGGGTGTGGAGGGCAGGAAAGTGTGTTTGACAGTCAGGAACATGTCCAGAGCAGAAGAGGTCTACCACTGAGCATAAATACAACTAAGAAACAAACAGCACATTTGTGCTCTGTTTAACTGTAGTCAAATAATATCCATGATCTGCCATTAGAATTGTTTGAGTAATAATTTTTCACATTAGAGATGAAGCTATAAATTAATCAAAGGACATTTGTTTAATAATTTAAAACCCTTAGTGTTTCAGAGAATTACTGGTTAAATTATTTATGGTTATTTCCACATTACTCACTTGGCCTTAATAAATACTAAAGTGTTGGTCTGAGTCTGCTCCCACTGGTATTTTAGTAGTGTACTTTTACCTACCTCAATCCCATCTGCAGCACCATTCTGAGGGTTATTGGTTCACAACTTACCTACTGATGGTCCTGCTGCCAAGTGCACTGACTTCTTAGACTTTCCCAGTTTGTAAATAGTGCCTTGTGAGCAACACTGTTTTGTACTCATTTATGAAATTTTACACATGATCCAAATATTATCAGGAACTAAATATGAAATAAGTGTGAAATCATCCACAGTTTACACAGAGTCTGAACATGATGAGACAACCTCATTGCAGGCCAATTTAAAGTGTGAAACTGCCTGCCACTGCTAAACCAGCTTGATTTGTTTATTTAGGTGAAGGGAAATGACCCTGTGTTTTCAACAGGCTTCTGTCTGCATCTATCCAGATGTCTTCCTCCTACAGGATATCCCATTGCTTCCTAAATGCTGCAGCCCCTGCCTTGGGAGAAGCTAGGTTTGCTCAGGTGATGCCAGGAAGTGGAGGAGGGCATGGGGCCAGGGCAGTGTGCTGTGTCCTGGGTCAGGATGTCTCCAGGGAGAGTGCTGCTAGGTCAGAGCACAGCAAGGGGACATTGTGGGGCTGAGGCACTGGAGGACATTCCAGGGGCAACTGTGCCTGGACATTGACATCCTGGAAGATGCACTCCCAGTGGTCCTGCTGCTGGATTCAGGAAGGGTGGGTCTGCTCAGAGAGAAGGTGCAGATGAGGGCAAGGGAGATGATATTACCAATCTCACAGAGACAGGTCTCACTCTTCCACCATGGAGACTCTTGTCAGGCTTACTCTCAGCAGAGGGGTCGGGACAGTGGTGTTTTTGCTCTGTGTGCCACTTCTCAGCTCAGCTGCACCTGTTTTTCTGCTGCTGAGCAGGTGCAGGAGAATGTGATCACAGTTTCCATTGCTGACTGATCTGTCTCAGTTTCTGTAAGTCACTGGGCAGGAACCAGAACAGGAAACATTTTCTTGAGTGCAAGGTGCATTTTAGCAGCAGAAAAGAAACTACAAATGTCAAGTCTAAAAAACAGATGGCTGATAAAAGTGAAATATAGTTCATTTAGGAAGCACATACATTGATGCAGCATGACAATAACTCAGTGGCTCAAGTGAGTGCACTGTTTCTGACAAAGCAAGACCACCCTGCTCCTCCAGAGAATGAGTTACAGTTTTTGTAAGCTCTCTCTTGGGAGAGATTCAGGTTTTTTCTCTTGGCCTCTTCATCTGTAACCTGCAGGTACTTAGGGAGGCCAGGGATAAGCCAGCACTGGGAAAGGAAGCTGTCAAGAAAACTGGTTTTGACAACAGGGGCCTTTTACAACCAGTAGTAGGAATGGACTTCTCTGGCCCTGTCCTAATCACATAATTTGTAAGCAACTGCATGAAAATCAGATACTGTCTGACCTCTTGCGTGCCTGTGGGAAAGGGTGGCCCTGGAGTGCCGTGGCCTGAAATGTCCTCTTGGGGTCTCACTCAGGTGGAGGGCATGTCTCAGCCCCTCTGTGCAAGCCGGCCCTGTGGGGTAGTAGGTTGGGAATGGGAGTGGGGTGGGGACAGTGCTGTGAAACATTCCCGGGCTCATGTGCCCTAGCGAACATCATCCAGTTTTGCCAGCAGGCTAACAGCACCAAAGAAGGGAGATGAATCTCATCTCAAGGTCAGCCCTTACTGCAGAGCACCCACATACACTGTAACTCCCTCATCTTCAAGCTCTTACACAGAGACTTGATTTTCTGATTTTTCCAGCAAACTACCGACCAATTTTTAATGAAGTAGTTCTTTAAAAAGTGGTTTGTTTTTCATTTAGAAGAAAAATTTATCATAAGGGAAATACCACCTCCCGGTTTGTTCTGCTAAACAGAGATGTGCAGAGCACAGCAGAGATTTGTAGAGGAGGAGCATGGTCAGCAGCCTCCCTCAGAGAAGTCAAAGAACCAGTAGTTCAAATGTGGGAAGCAGACCAGGGAGCCAGAAGTATGTTCTTCTGTTCATGTGAAAAATCCTCATATCATGTAACAGTACCCATTAAAAAACATCTACAGGTTATCACAGATTTGAAGCAGTTTCTGTAATTAAGAGTTGCATGGGTATAAAATGTCTCAGATTGAAAGGATGAGTAATTATCCAAATTCCTGCAAGTAATTGCGAGTCCAAATTCCTCAGCAACCTCTGAGCAGTTGCAGCCTGCTTTGAACCTGCCTGTCTTTTGAAGCCTGCCCTGCTCAGGATTATGAAATCAAGGAGGCTTACAGCAAATTTGACTAAAAAAACCCAAACCCAAAAAAAAACCCTAAAAAAAAAAACCAAACAAACAAAAAAAAAAAACCAAACCAACCCACAANATGAAATCAAGGAGGCTTACAGCAAATTTGACTAAAAAAACCCAAACCCAAAAAAAAACCCTAAAAAAAAAAACCAAACAAACAAAAAAAAAAACCAAACCAACCCACAATCCAAAAAAACTCGAAACACCCCCACACACACACACACACATGCACAAAGAAAAAAACCCCAACCCCTCAAAAAAATAAAACACAAACACCCATCACAATCTACCCACTCCCACCCCATCCCTCCTCTAGACTCTTCTTCAGAACAATAGACGTAAGCAAACACCACTGTTGTTTGGATCTGCTTTTAGTCACGAATCGTTCCAAGGCTGGGGAGGAACACAGCCCATTGGGGTTCACTGCTGACAAACGCCCCGAGGTCTGTACTGTTTTGTCTCCCAGGCTCCCGAGCATGGGCAGGACACAGAGGCAGGGGCTGGCGTTCTGAGCTTCACCTCTCCGCAGCTCCAGCCCCTCCGCCTGCTTCTGAGGGCTTGTTTGGTTTGGTTTTGCTAAGCACTGCTGCTTTCAGTTCCTCTACAATAACGGAGCTTGTGTACAGAAAGGTCATTTTCAGGTCAAGCCAGGATCTTTTATCTTTTTTTTTTTTTCAAACCTGGTATGCAGACAAGCCTTATCCTGCAAAGATAAAGCAAATTTAGGCATTTTGGAAAAGATGCTGGAAAATGTTAGAAATAATCAATCACTTTTGAAGCCCTTCTTTTTCTGTGAGCATCATTTATGTGTTGTAAATGTGGACTAAATGCCCAGAGTCCCCAAAAAGAACACAAGAACATAACACATCTGGATCAGAGTGTGTTTATAAAAAAACGTTATTAAAATGAACTGACAGCATTAACTGCTGCAACAGAAGAAAATAAAATCCACATTTTCCCACTGAATGTGAGCTGTATTTTTACCATATAGGGCAGTATGAGTCTCTTTTTTCAGTTGCTAGCAAGAATTGATCCAAACAAATTTTTTCATGATTTTAACTTCAAGGCTAATCAGTGTAATCGTCTTCTGTGACAACCCAGAGAGCTCTGTGGTGGTGATGGTTGTTGTTTTGCTAAACATCTCTCTGCGAAATAGATTTTGGCCAGAGGCAATGTCATGTGTAGTCCCCCCTCCTGTGTCTCATTGTTGTGTATCTAAAGTCTGCGCCCAAGGGCAACTTCTTTCTCTATGGGTATCTGGGTATTTCTCTGGCTAAAGGTATTAAACAATTCTTGCTTTACAGCTGCTGTGCCCTGATTAGGCAGTTAAAGAGTGGGTTAGCAATGGCACAGAGGATTTATTTCAGGTGCCTGTGTGCTTGACAAGGAGCTCTCTGGGTCACTGTGCTCAAGTGTGTTAGGGAAATGTCTGTAGATTCAATTCTGTTGTGGTGGACCCTGTGCAAGCACACAACCAGGAAGTGTGTCTGTCCTGAGGATCTTTGGTTCTGCAGAGGGAAAACAGACAGGGGTTCAAGTGTGGTCAGATAAGTGTTGATGTAAGTAAATTTACCCCAAAGGGTGAGTCTCAGAACAGCAGTCCTAGATGGCATCAGCTTTGCAAGGGCCATGTTGCACTGCTGTAAGGTCGCTGCCCTGGGAGGGTGTGGGGTCAGCTCAGAGATCCTGAATACAGAAACACCAATTACCTGCACACAGTTTGATGTCCAGCTTGTGGCCAAGCTCATTAGTTGTGAGGAGGTTCTCACTGAGCAACAGACATGCATGAAGTATGAATTGTGACACTAGACCAAGCCCACAAGCCCCTCTCCCTGATCCCACTGACCCAATGATATCTCTCTTACCTGTCTCAGTTTGGTGCAGGAGGGGAAAATCCTATGGGGAGCCTTCTGCCTACCCCACTCCTCCTAGGCACTCAGCTTGTAGATGGCAAAGCAATCGTGCTGCAGCCCAGGCCCACCATGGTAAACCAAAGGGACACTGCACCACAGGAGAGGACACTGGTGCTTCAGGAAAGCAGCCACCAGAGAAAATTAGAGGATTCTTGTTTCAGCAACAGAAGAAATATTAATTATTTCACCATGCCTTTTTTTTTTTTTTATCACTTAGTATTGTTTTTAAAAAAAAGTGCTGGCTTTCTGAGGTTACATTTTTGTGGAAGATATTTCTTGTGAAAACTGGAATGAATGTGAACTTCTATGGGAGCAGGGATGAACCTTACAGACACAGCCCATGCACTCATTTTGTCTTCACTTGAGCAAATCTGAGTCCTGTTGCTCCCTGTTCAATACAAAGGCAATTTGAGGACAATAAAAGAGCTGATATCTCTGACAAGATCAGACCCTACAGCTGCAACAGCAGATGTCCAAGTATGAAGAAATTTGCATGGCTAAAAGAGGTGAGAGAGAAAAGGAGACTCCACCAGCATGATGCCAGCAGTCATGTAATTTGAATGAAGGTTGGAAACAGAGGGAAGTTTACTCCCTGGCCATGATGACCAAGTAACCCTTCTCTTTCTGCAGCTCAACTCATATGGTACAAGGCACCCAGGGATAATTTGTCTTTTAAAGACAATAGAACAACAGCAGTTCTGCTGCCCAGCCAAAACTGCAACTACAGTGTCAGGTACGGCTTAACTGCTGCTGTGGCTGATCAATGGGACACTGTTGGAGGAAGGAGGTAAGGGCTGCTTGTGAATATTACATAGCTATTCCAGCTGTGCTGTCTCCCTGGATAGTCACACCACAATGGACAAGTTCTGTGTCACGGGCAGGTGCAGTTGCCCTCAGACAGAGCCTGACAGACCCTGGCTTTTAATTGCAAGGTAGAGAAGGCAGCTGCCTGCACTTCCAAGCAGGACATGGCACGATTGTTTCCTAGCCATGACCCCCTCAGCCTCAAATGTATAGGGTTTCTAGGGAAGGAAAATGTCAGGATTATGCACATTTATTTCCCCCACTGACATACTCCCATTCCTCTTTATTCTCCCCAAATCCTGTGTACTGTTTCATTATAGCATTTGGCTCCTGCAATAAGCATGAATTCATCCACAAACAGCAGTGAGTCAAACCAACTATCCATCTTGTTAAGTAATTACCTTGATTTTCTGGATCTCCAGGATGTCTGAGCACCTGCTTAGACACTGCCAGAATTTGGCATGGGAGTGTAAAATGATGGATCCTTTCTATATCACTGGGCTTCTTTACAAAGAGCAGGAACTCTGTGCAAAATGAGATCATTCAGCCAGAAACACTGTGAGAGACAGCTGAAGGGAAAGATATATGCCTGCACCAGGCAATTCAGCAGCAAACAATAAACAATTCCTCTTCTGCCTGCTGATTATCTCTGGCCAACGTGATGTCCAAGAGGGACAAGGGGACTATTTCCTTCTGCAGGTTGCTGGTAGTATCTGCTGACAAGGCAAGAAGCAAAGAAAAGTGTTGCTGCCTTAGACATAGGAAAGGTTTCCCTTGGAGCAACCCTCTTCGTGAAAGCATCCTGATGTCTGTGGTTTGCTAAACTGCAGGTACTACCAAACATGTACAGTAGATTTGCAGTGTAAAACATTGAAAAGAAAGGTTAATTGAGACAAAACTCTAGTTGTCTCTGGTTTAACCAGCTAAATTAAGTAGAGCTACTTGGGGAAAGGTGGAGGCTGTGGATTTTGTCAATCTGAGAAATCTCTTTGAAACTCTCACATTTTCGTCGTAGGAAAAAAGGAACATCTGGACATATTGAGCAAGGGCTGCATCCTGCTTTCAGTTGTCTTGAGGCAAACCCAGAGTTGTCCCAATGGGACAATTCAATATTTACTCCAGGATAAACAAGAGCAGAATCTGTCACCATATTTTTGACTTTATAGATTTGTTCTCTAAGCTTAACCTGTTTGTTCCCTGCTTGCACTCATTTTCTGAATTTTTCTTTTCTTGAATGAAACACAGGAGCAGGAGAGAAAGTCTAAGGAAGCTCCAGCTTTTCATTCAAGTGAGATTTTCATAGTTCTTAGCATTGTCCAAAATCCTATGTTCTGCATCACTCTTTCTGAGCTTCTTTTCTCCCTTTGCCAACCTGTAAATTATTAGTGCTACCTTCCTCCCCCTCTACATTCCTTATTCTTCTCCACTTTCCACTTCCAGTAAAGAAGAGTGAACTACTGAGAGTTTTGTTGTTGTTTTTCTTTTCCAACTGGCTCCAAAGGCCTCAGCTAAGAAAACAAAACAAGACAGATGACTCAGGGCCATGCTGGGAATTGTACTTTTCAACTGTCTCCACTGTATCCCTCTGACACCCTTCAAACTATGAAGAGCTGAGGGAACAGGAAGAGGCTGTCAAATGCAGCAGTCTTGCACTTGCTTATCTCTAATTCCTCTTAAGTCCTCTTCTTACTCTCTGATGATACCTTCAATTCTGTTGTCTTTTGAACAAAGCCAAATCTGAAGCTGCAATTTTTCGAGACAGAAAAGTAGTCAGGTGCCCAAGTAACATTTACAAACAGGTCATGATTTTTGGAGTTTCACTGTGACCACCTGCAGAAGTTCAACATCTTTCAGCAGGGTGGCTGAAACACTTTGTGAAACCAGGGCCTCAGCGCAAGGCTCTTTTCTGAAGAGAAAGAAATAAAAAAGCCATATATGCACGTTTTTCATCCTGAGATGCTTGGCATCCTGAGACAACTTTGCTCCATGCCAGTGCTGCACATGGGTGTTCCCTTCTACGGTGTGCTGTGACATGCAGGGGCTTTGATTGTGCTCATTCTGCTTTTCCTTCTTGCATGGCTAATGCCTTAGTCCCCTAACTATGTTTTCTTTGATAATTGATAATGGGGGAGAAGGAGTATTCTCTGCAGAAGTCTCTGGAGAAGTGTCTTCAAAGAATATAAGCAGCAGTCTTTTCTCCCTGTCCATGCCTTTTCTCCTGCTCCCTATGACGCTTTACCAGGAGGCACCTGGGAGCTTGTAACATATTGTGCTTGATGTCACAGCAATTCTAAGATAATTGGCTTTTTTCTTGAGAAAGAAATGTTCTTGCCCTGCTAGACATGAAAAGCATCTTCATGCAGACATTTCTTGATACTTCTCTTTGCCAAACAGTGAAGAACAGTGAAGCAGAAGTTGATTCTCAAAAAGCCTTGGCATAAGGACAGGCTGATGCATGTAACGCATATAATTAAAAATAGTTAGCACAAAGAAATGGTTGTTATTTTGCTTAAACTGAGTTCGACTCCTTAGCTAATTAAGTACAGACTTTTTCCATGGTTATATGCAGTTTTCAAATTCCTATAACACAAACTGTTTTAGAGGATAAGTTAAATACAGAATGCATTGAGTTTGGTAGAGAAAGTTTAAAGGTCTGCATTTTCCCACCAAAGCTATTTCATATCAGCTACAGAGTGGGGGTGTGTGTGTGGAGGGGTTATGACCTCTTTTATTTTTACAACCATTGCCATGATTTCATAATACTGGCAGCAGTCACTTCAAGCGAGGGACTAGATTTTATTACTATAATTATATGCTAGTATGTGGGCATAAAACAGAAAAACTTTTCTATACATAAATGCCAGTAGCAAAATCCTTTTGTCCAACAAACAGTCCTTTAGCAGTGTTATGAATATTATATTAACCTTAATAAAAGCTATGCCAGAAATGTCTACTGTACATGGCTCAAGTCCTGTGTTCTTAATCAGCTTTGTTCTGAGAAAAGAACAGCACTGAGAGCATGTAGCACCTTTTCTTTGCAGATCATGTCAGAGATGTTCACTCATGAATCATAACAGTCCACTTGGAGAAGTATGAACACTGTTTAAAATGGGGGATGAACAGTCAGGGAGGGCTCAGCTGAATGTACTAAGCCCAGTTTTTGTCCTCACTGTGATGCTGTGCATGTGTGCAGATTGTGTGGTGTGGGGTAGCACAGGTTGAGGCACGGGGCTCCTGCCAGGCCAGCACCCATGACCAGACTTTGCCATTAGAGTTCTTAGATGGTACAAAAGAAAGGATATATCCAGTAAGAAAAATGAAACACTGAGTCCCATCCCCACTGCCCTTAGACAAACCTACTGTGCTGGTGAGGCAGCTCCCACCCATGTGGGAGCTCCATCAGCAAAGATGAAGGGGTTGAAGGATCAGAGAAGATGAGTTTTGTCAAGGTCTATCACTGTCCAGCTTCTAACGCCTTTCAGCTCAGCTATGCTTGATGTGTGAAGCCTGGACTTCTGGTGATGTCTGAAAATAAAGTGCAGCGTGAGTAGTCAACAGTTTGAGTTGGGAGATCAGGGCCCAGGCAGGGTAGTCCCTGTAGCACAGAAAGTGCTGGGAGAGGTGGCAGCAACTGACCTCCAAATTTGAGAAGATTATAGGGGCGAAATTTTCAGCTTAAGCAAGAGATGACTTCACATTCAGAAGTGATTCTAGACTTGATGGTTCTCCTTCCCAAACCTGCACCATGCTTGGGCAGAGTGGCACTGATGGCTGGTGAGGCAGGGGACTCAGCAGAGGGCTGGTGAGGCAGGAGACTCAGCAAAGGGCTGCTCCCCTCAGCCAAGACAAAGAAGGACTCATTAGCAATTTATCTAGCAGAATTACATCTCTAATAAAAGAGTTATAAAACCCAACAAACTATTAATCTTGGTTTTTTTCACTTTTTTTTTCCCTGTCCCTGTTTTCAGTAAGGTTATGAAGGAACACAGAGTAGTATATCCATCTCTGAGGACACTTAGTGGTTTTTCTCTGCTGTCTTTTTGCAATTGTATTAAATTTTCCATCAGTAAAGAAAAGCAGTCAGTTATATAAATAGCACATTACATTGGAAAAACAGTTTGAATCAACTTTGTCTCAGCTATCATGTTAGCATGAAATTAATAAAATTATTTTTTGTGACTATTTTATAATGTCATTTTGAGTACTATTCTCTATTTTTAATGATCTGATTTTGACAGGTAAAATTATTTTTAGGTATTTGTCTGATAGCATATGGAAGCAGCATTGATGTGCGGCTGAACAACAAGCCATTATTATTAGACATTTGTTGTTAGTCCTTTAGTCGATGTAGCACCCATTATGTTCTGTGTTTCTGATTCACTGAAACTTTTTAAAAGGAAATTCTGATAAAGCACCCGCTTTTTTTTTTTTTTTTTTNAAACTTTTCCACAGAAATCCTGCATCTCAAGTGGGCATTCACTTTAGGAGGCAGCAGAGAGATGCCCCTCAGGCTCCTCCATCCCCACTGGCACAGAAGGTATCTGCCACCTGCAATGTATGCAGGTGTTGCTGCTTCTCAGCTGCCTTTGAGCATTCTGGTAGCACAGAGGTTATAAGCTCTGGCTGCCCTGTGGGTGCTATGATGGGGAGGTTTTATATCAAGTTTTATTTATGTCAGAATTTCATGACCATGACAGTGAAGTAGGCAGTGCACATTCCAGGATCAAGGAACTGCACTGCTTCTTCTCACTTAGTTTTCCAATTATTTTGGTTGTAGGATTCCTTGTCTGGTTATTAGTTCAATTCCACAAATAATATGATGTGCAAGACAAAGTGATAGAGCTGAAGAATTTACATCTGAAAGCCTGATTCTGCTGTGCTGATTTTCAAAGTCTTGCTCACTCTGTTTTCAGTATGGTCATTCTGGTACTGACAGGTATTGACAACCATGTAAAGATGTGGAAACTTAAATCAAAAAGGAAAACTACTACATGCAAAACTCACTCTACTGTTTAAGTGTCTGAGGATAACCAAAGCTGATCTGGCTTGCTCCTGGCACCAGGTACGAGAATTAGTTGGAGTGTGTAGTGTGTTTCTGACAGAAAAAAAAAAAAGAGGCAGTCAGTAAGGAATACCAAAAGGGATGGCCAAACACAACATTGTTTTACCTGGTGCTCATGCAAGGGTACTGAATTCTCCATCTACTCACAGCATAAATATTTGTGGCACTGCTTCCCTCATCACCATAGTCGTTTCCAGGCACAGTGTTCATCCTCACAAGGTTCAGTGATAGACTTATTGTCTGTAACAGATCTTCACTTCTTATTCAGCAAGATCAATGAACAAAGACTGCCAGTGGTCTTGGAGATCAGAGTTGGGTTGCTTGTTTGAAATACTCAATATGAAACTTCAACAATGACCAAGGAGAATGGTATAAGACAATTTTATTGTACTGATGTTCTGATAATTAATATTCTCAAACTTCCACCCACCTAGTCTGTCTCCTTGCACAAAGACAAAAATAAACAGAAACTAGTTTGCTCTCTCTCTTTATATACGGGACCTTAACAGTCTTAGCAGAACACTATCAGGGAAGGATAGGGCTGATCTGAGGATCTGCATAGCCATCCGACAATGCCTACTCCCTGGCTAGAAAATGGAAGCATATTTGAGAGAAGCCAAGACATCAAAACATGTCTCCAAATAAATGATCCTTAAGCCTCTTGCTGCATAATCTTGATACTATGATCCCACATTGCTCATTTTATTCAGTTGAAAAAATAGAAAAGAGGAATCCAATTCAGAGACCTTGTTCAACAACTAAAACATCTGAGTTTGGCTGAACAGAAAAGATACCTACCTCTGAATTACTTTCAAAGTGTGCACAGAACAGCAAAGATCACACCTGGGAACGACCAGTCAGCTGTGTCAGCAAGGGGAATGAAAGCCCTTTTTCCCCCATGTGATAGACGTACAGCGAAGAATGGACACAAGCTTCTTGTCTCAATGTTCTTGATTTGGTTTTGGTACAGCACTCCACCACTGAGTGTGAAACCTTGGCAGATCGTGAACCACATACTGATGTAGGCTGGAGCCAAACTCATGCTGGTCACCCCATGTGTGGGGAGTGCCAGGGCTTTGGGAGGAGGTGGGTGCTGGGTGCAGCTGCAGGCAGGGGAGCAGAAGAGCCTGCAGAGAAAAAAAGCCATATATCTCAAAATATATCCAAAATATATTGAAATCCTACTGATACATTAATTCCTCCAGATAGTTCAGTGGTTTTCCTAGTATCTCTCTCGAACCCCGGAAGACTGGTTTCTTGCTGATATTGATTTGATATTAAGCTTTAATTGATTACCCTTGCTACCTGAATTGTTCTTTGATCATCCCTTTTTTTCTGCTAACTAGTTCATTTCCTTTCCCAAGAAACAAACACAGGATTAGGTGAAAATACCACTCATTGCAGGAAGTCTGCTTTTTTGTCCCACTTCTGTGCTCCCAGTCAGTTTCAGTCTCCAGGTCTAGTGTGGTAGATCTGGGACAAAGTCCTTTGTTTCTCAATTCTGAGAGGAAATATTTATTTGTGAACTTTAGAATTTGTGTTTTCAATTTATCAGAAAAAAAGCCAAAACATAAAATTGTGTAATACAATATGTCATAATACTGTACTTTGCAGAAACTATTTATTAGTTCTGTATTTTTAAAGTTATGCAGAGAGGGGGAACCCAACATACCTCATTTGGGCCACTTCTCTATTTGGAAACACTGGATACCAAATGGGACCATTTACATTTGCAGCTGCTGGTACATATGCTAAAATTAGACTAAATAAAAAATAGCAGCTGCATGGGTAGAAACAAACCAAAGCTGATTCACAGATGAGAGGCAGCTTTGGGGACTCAGGCACTGCAGCTAGATTTGACACAAAGGCTGGTCCAGTGCAAGAGCCCTGTGCCTATAAAGACACATAATGGTAAGCCAAAACTATGTCAAACTCAACCCCCTTGATGGGGAAATCCTTTGACCACTCTAGATTATTTTTCTCCTCTCTCCCCACCCTGCCTTTTTTTTTTAAGTTTTTTTTTTTTTTTAAACATGTGGTACAATGTCTCATTATGTAGGAACACACTTCCCTTTAACATGTCTGCCTTCTTCTATCCCCTCAGACTCCTCCACAAACTTTCCTTGGACAACCACACTCATTGTGGCAAATGCCAAGAAAAGCCCACTCTGCTTGTGTCCAGTCCCATACTCCCTGCTAACTCAAGCCAAGACATTGACAGAGTGCAGGATCTTTCTCTGCAGCCATGTTATGGGTCATTTTTTTATAGGATCCCCTTTGAAAATGCTAGTACAGTGGAACTTCATGACCTCTTCCACCAGCAGCTTCATCTCACATTGCCCCATGCATTATATTCATACAAAAGGATATATTGTGGGCTTTAAGGCACAGTCTGTGTTGTGGGGAGGAGGGTGCAGAAGGGAAGGACTGCACAGGCCATGCTTTCTGAACAGTCAAACTGGATTTTCCTTGACCAGCAAACACCAAAAATTCAAACTGTTTTTCATAGGAAGTCTCAGCAAACTTGCTTCCAGTCTCATTTAATTAAAAGGATTCACTCTAGTCACGAAGACTGGGGCTTTCCTGTTCATGGCATTACAAGATTATACGGGTTGTGCAGGATTTCTGTTTGGTGTGTTGGAGATATCTGTGTGACAGCATGGAGTCAGTGAAGACTTACTGCCCTCATGTCAGGCTATGCACTCTTCATGACTCTTGTTTCTATGAAGTATTTTAGCTTGGACTACTCACAAGCATGGTCCTTCAGGCTGTGGGAGCACTCCCACATGCGTTCAGCACTCCTGAAGTGCAAAGCAGATCTTTTATTCCCAGGTAACAGAGAGGGCATGGACAAAGAGCAGTCTGATGTCAAGTTTCCAGGCAGCTTTATTTCCACACTCATGCAAAATGTAAAAGAATCTTCACCACCTTGTGAGGGTTCAGCTCCCTCTTCTCTCCAGCCTGCCTCTGCCTCTACCCCCAGGTCCTACCAGGACATTTTGTCTGCTAAACTGCTTAAGCAGCCGCCTCTTACCACTTGGTTTGTGCATGATTGTGCCAGACAGCACATACCTGAGCACCTCAGACCCAATTCCTCCTTGAACCAAATGGATCAAAAAGCAAGGCAGGGGTTACCAACAACTCAACTTGCACTCATCTTCAAGCAGCATCTCTGAGCTGGTCTGTCCCTTGCTGGAAAGTGTGGAGGTGTCAGTGTGCACACCTGTGGCACCCCTCTGCACCAGTGTAATTTCCAGCAGAGCCTTGCAGCTGCCTGGCAGGCACTCTACTTCTGCAACACTGCTGGGGCCCATTTTAAAGTTCAGAGCCTTAGAAGACAAATTGAGGACTTCTTCACATAAAAGACCCATCTCCACAGCTGAGGTAGCAGCACTTGGACTCAGGCTGAATTCCTTCCTTCACTCTGAAAACTCTTGTTTAAGACTCATCCTCTAAACTCTATAGACTCACCCTCGTTCTTTCATAAAAGTCTTGAGCTTAATCTTATTTTCACCTCATGGATCCAGCTTCAGCCAGAAGACAGGACTATGTCTTCCTGCCCTCCATATTTCAGTACTTGGGGTATGTCCTGGGAAAATGAGAAACAGACAGTAAACCTCCTTGGACTGAGGATAGAGACGTACCCATGTCTCCTACTTGGGGAGCTATTAAATTAGAAAAGGAACAATTGCTGGCTGCATACAGAAGGGATTGCTCATTGTACATCAAATCTAGACACATGCAGGCGCAGAGTTTGGTGTACTTTGGGAGTGCCCTGTCAAACAACAGCAGCAACTGTAAGAACAGGCACTTTTTGAACTGCAATTTTGTTATGAGGCATCTTGATTCGACTTACGGTGTCCTTTATGTGAGTCCTTTCCTTGCTGAGGCTTAAGTGTCCTGCTAAATGGTCAATGACCTTGGATGCCAAATGAGCAGACAGAGAGGGGGCTTTGAGAGCCCTCATCCTGGGCCAGCTGAGTACCATGCTGCAAACCTATTTGGTACCCCTTATGTGAATAGGCCTTTGTTAGCAACTGACGAGTAGAATGTTCTGAGAACTTGGGAAAGCATGCTTGGCAAGTAAACTCACCTAACTAATAATAAAAATAGTCTTCAAATTTGCCAGGCTTCTTTGCCTGAAGCAAGAACAATAAAGTCAATGAATTGTTTAATGTGAGGAAATAACAAGAGGCTAGAAAAAAAGGCATACTGTTCCCTGATGCTGTTTTGGAATTTCGCTTATGTAGATACTCCTCTGGATTGATAATAAAAGCCTTTGGCACATATCCTGCAGCAAAATAAAGAAGGATAACAGAGATATATGATTCTCTTGAGAGCTATAGCCTACCTAAGCATGAGGATGGACTCTCTGATGTAAGGCATTTTTCATTTGTAGCTGGGGTGATCCCCTATCTGGCACAAATTTGATTTTGGATGTCTTAACAAGCCAGAATGCTTTCATGTGAGCGCTCACAAAGACATGGAGAGCTGTTTCAAATATGCTGGCAAACTGCAATCCTCCTCCACAAGAGGCCCAGAGCAGACAATAATTATGGGATGGGTGTAGCACATACCTGCCTCTGGTGGGAAAGAACTGAGCCTGAGAACTGCATCTCCACATGTCCAACCAACACCTTCTCCTCCCTGTAAAAGCCAGAAGTCAGAAAATAATTTTAACACTCAAAAAGAGGCATAATCCCTGTAGGTGAGCAGGAACTTGATTTAGAAACTGTCCTTCTTCTGACCTGGACGACATATTCACCTTTGTTTTTTTTACATCACTTTTCACTGTCTCCTCTCAATTTAAGGCACAGCAGCCCTGAGCATTTTTAAGAGGTAGACATAAAGCAAGAGCCTGCAGATTACAGCAAGCACTAAATTTTTTAGGTACTAATCCTGTGCTTTGGGAAGACTTCTTTAATTCTTTGAGTTCTGCACTTTAACTGACCCTTTACATAGCTTACTATGTATTTTGTGTCTTGCTAGGTACTATACTGGTAATCTTGGCTTGAATAAGAAAAAATTTATAGGTGGTAGTTTCTGTTACTCTACAATTCTCAGTTAACTATCAGTGGATTTTCTTTTTCTTCTAATAGCAGAGAAATAGATGCAGAGAAATTGTTAGCTAGACCTAGTCTATACTTTAGACTGTGGTAAAAGAATCACAAATATGAACTTTCCTTATTTTACAAACTCTTCATTGGAATTTGGAAAGAATGCTTTTTAGCCAGTGTATAATGGTGCACCATCATGTCAGATGATTACAGAGTGGAGTAAGGACACACTGCTCCATGATGGAAAAATCCAGGGGCTGGCTCCTCTGTCACTGGTTACTTCTGAGACCAAAAACCTCAGCAACAGTTTGTTCTGGGTAGCACTAAAGGTGGAAGAGCACAAGATGTGATGGGACACTACAGTGGCCAAAGCTGTGGTATAGCTGTCATACAGCTGAGCATATATAAAGCTATCACAGATTTCCAGTCTCTTCAGATAATTTTATCAGAACATCACATTTTAAGCCACAGAAATATAGTCTTATATGGGAAAATCCAGACTTGTTGTGTTGCTGTTGTTGTTGTTGTTGGCTGGACTTCGCAAACGAAGATTTTGGGATAAGCCTGCGCAATGGATTTTTTAGGTGAGGCACAGTGTGCATGGAACCTTTACTCCTGAGGTTCATTTTGCCACGGCCGACCACGCTCGGACGGTGACAGCGAGTTCCTCGGGATTCGAACCGGCATCCTCAGAGGAGGAGCTGGCTCCACAGGCAGTGACTTACACCATTCGGCCAACGCTCGCTGCCCATAGACTTGTTGTGTAATATAGAATAAAACACATCTCCATTCTTTGCAGAGACAGTCAAGCCCCACTTCATGTGCGACAGTTTTCTGTGGCTTCCTGGATGACAGCAAAGTTCACATTGTCCTCTCCTGATCTCTCAATAGTCAGGTTTTTTACATCATATTAAAGGTTTAGATGCGAGTTCACTGAAATGAGGCCTCTGCTGTCCAAATTTTTCACTAACCACTGTTTACAATTTCTCTTATCCCACTATGCTTCCCCAGACCATACATATGCCCAGAAGCTGGGCAGGATGGCACCACCCCACATGACACTCACTCTCAGACCCTTTTACCTTGCAGGCACAATCACTAAGACAGACAGACAGACAGATGTCTCTGCCATGTGGGATGACATTGCACACCACAGGTGGGAGTGGGATAAGAGGGAAAACTGAAGGCTGTGTGCTGAAGACCCTGGGAAGCCTGGGGCTGTAGTTTGTAATCTGAAGGGAAAATTCAGCTCTAAGTGCAGTGCAGTGACAAGCTCAGTCTGAAATTGTCTCTCCTCCCCCTCTCTCCCTCCCTCTAGGGTGGAGAGGATGAGAGGATGTCCGGTGCCAGCAGTAACATCCCAGGAAAGCTGCAGCTGGTGTCTCCATGCACAAGGCAAGCTGCAAGTTTGTCAGCTCTGTGACTGCCATCAATAATGCATTCACAGGAGAGGACGGAAGAGTCAGGCAGCTAACAGTGCTCTCAGGGCTGCTCAATGGCACCACTGTTTTTCTGCTCACTGATGATGGCCGTGAGTGTGCAGAGGGTCGTACACTCCTAGTGAGGATACACCAGTAGGGCTGGCAGGTTGTGTCCTAATCCCAAGGGAGGCTCAGCTTGGGTTGTCAGGGTTGCCTAGAATCAAGGAAATCACGTTTCTTCCTGCCTTCCCCTCCTGCCCCTTACTTAAATAGCCTCCTCTGTGGCTTAAGGAAGAGGCCCAGATGGCAAACATCCCACAGCTGTGCTGCCTGGGGAATAGTGCAAGGAAACGTCAATTTCACATGGTAGGAATAGCTTATAGACCTGTTGGAGCTTGTGGAGAACAGAACTCCTTTAATCACTCTTTCTCAAGGTAAACTGCATACTTTTCTTCAACTTCACTGTTTGTGTCCCCCCTTTTTTCCCCTCCTATTTGATGCAACTAGTTCAGCTCTGGCTTTCCACACTCAGGAAATCCATTCACACACAGAGATAACATTGGGCATTTTCCTTTCTCCACCATGCCTTCACACACTCTTTCCAGACCTAGAAGGTAGTGCTAGTTCAGGTCTAAATACTTAACACTCCAAATCTTCTGAAAGCCCATTTCATGTGGATATGATTTACTTCACATTATTGACTTCACCCCACTTCAGGGGAAATATTCACTCAAGCCAAGGTGCAGGAGATACACCTTCATGCTTCTCTATCCCTTTTCTGCTTCTGGCATGTGTATACATTATATTCAGTTCATAGTCTAAAGCTAGCCTCTCCTTCTTTCCCCTGTTCTCGGATGTCTAAAAGCTTTCTTTAGAAGCAGAGCGAAGGGCTCACCGTGCTTGGTGATGTGTATTGAGGGTGACCTGATCAGCAGCTATGGTTGTGGAGTAGCTGGGCAGATCTGAATGAAGGAAACAAATCTTCCTCCAGGCTTCTAACATGTGTATGATTAAAGGAAATATATTAAAGTATAACAACACCTTTTTAAGACTTTGTGATGTCCAAAGGTCTTCTTGCCATGGAGAGAATCAGGAGTAAGGACAGAAATTTGTCAGTTAAAGACATTTAATCTGCTTTGTTCAGGTCTTTGTTTTGTTTCTGTAAGCAAAGAAGGGTTATAAAATGCAATAGTTTTGAAGTTGTTTCAGGGAAGCTGATTCGGTGCATGAGGACAGGATAGGTGTGGGTATCACTCATCAAGAAGCAGCTCTCCTCTCTTTGCCTCCCATGGTCACAGCCCAGGAGCTCAGCAATGGTGCAAAGGCAGAATACATGTAATGGGCAAGTTGGGGCATTGCTCATAGGGGACAGAGCTAAGAAAGCATGTGTCCTGGTTTTCAGAGGTTTTAGGTTTTGCTGAGGTCAGTATTCTGCAGTGCACGATCTTGGCACTGCGTTAATGCAGATCTTTGCCAGCAAATTCCATAGCATTTAAAAGAAACAATTTTCTCCTTAATATGCATTTAGGTATCTGTCATTACTCCCATCTTGTGCAGGTGGCATATTTTTGTGCTTACCTGTAGGTAAAGGACCTGATGAAATTCTAAAGAAATCTTTCAGTTTTCCCTTTTACTTTACAGGGCTGAAACAAATTATTTTTACAGGGCACAGCTGCTGTCAGAGCAGAAGTTGTATATAGCATTTTAAGCCAAAACCTTTTAGAACACTCTTCTAGCTGGTCACAGTATCTCTGACGCAGCTGTAAGATACAGTTCTCTCCCGCTCTTCCCCTAACAACATCTTGCAACACATACCCACTACAATAATTTTCATCTTAACTCCTCTGTAAGACATTAACTCTCTAGAAGCCACAGCACATACAAGACTGCTGCTTCCTTTTGCTTATATGTGTACGAATGGCAGTTGGAGGGAAACAATCCTTTGTTTTCTTTGGCTGAGCTGAACACTGAGCCAAATACTCCCCTCCTACATCTCCAGTCATATTTTCACAACCATATCCATGGTCCACCTATTGTCCTTTCACCACAGGCAACATGTCTTCCTCCCCATGCCAGTGCCAGGCAGTGCCAGTATTCCCTGGTTCCCCACTCCTTGGAGGTGCTGCCTGTCCTACATTCATATTTACTGCTTACCCAGAATTGAAATTTTTGTTATCATGACTCATCACTTCCAGGTTTTTTGAGATTTAGGTCTGTATGGTCAACACCCCTCCTCAAGATTCTGCATCTCATGATGAAGATAGGGAAGAGGGACTTCAACCACAGTCTCAGCTCTTCTCTTCATCCCAACACAAAGAGATGCATAAGGGTAAGGGCTGCTGGCATTTCCTCTGCCTGAGTGCATGAGCCTGGTGTGGGTTCAGAAGGGGACGTGCATGGCTGGCTCCTTGCTGTGACTGAGTTCCCACCAATTTTCTGTAGATGTTGACAACTTTGTAATTCTGTGAGCTATAAAACTAGATGGTCCTGCTTGAGTCTAAAACTTTGATCCTCTTGGGGCCTAAGAAAACATAACAAACTCTACATTTAAATGGAAATTTGGCAGCCAAAAATATGGGTAGTCCTAAGAATCATCAAATTAACAAACACAATGACCCAGTTCTGTTTTGTAAACACAGTGGATGCAGCTAAGCTCCCATGAAAAGCCACAAGGCTGTGAAAACAGAAATGTTTATTCTTCCATTACATTTAAGGACACTTATTAAAATAAAATAAAGTAAATAGATGCTGAGGCCAGAGGATTCCCAAATATCAAGTAGGGGAGAAAGTCTGTAAGTGGGAAAGAGAAAAAAAATAAGGGTCGGTTATTGGAGCTGTTTTCATTTATAATATCTATTTCCTCTTCTGCTGTTTGTCAAGACATCCATATTGCACATTTCAAGGAAGATTTTTATGCTGGAAAACCTTAAGTGGTGCACCTAAAGAAAAAACCTTTTGTCCATTGCAGCACACATTTTCCTTAGTCATGCTGGCTGCAAAGGAGGTGGGGCGTGTGTTGGCAGAGAATTTTCCCCCTTGCAAGCTGCCCTATTGACTCCTTGCACTGTGTTCACTAGATGAATCACACATAAGAGTGCCAAGGGGACCAAGGAGCTCCCGTTGCAGATACACAGCCATCTCTGCATGTAATCGTCAGTTGAACACACCCAGATGTATTGTGCATTCATATATGTATATATATGTATATAAACAGATGGCTGGAAGTTGACCAATCTGATGCCTACCCATAGGAGGGCCAGAAGGAAAATATGGGAAACTATAGACCTGTCAGCCTGACCTCGGTGCCTGGCAAGGTTATGGAACAGATCATCTTAAGTGCAATTGCATGGTACGTACAACCAAGGGATCAGACCCAGCCAGCATGAGTGCAGGAAAGGAAGGTCCTGTCTGAGCAGCCTGTTATCATTTTAGGATGAGGTGACCTACCCAGTGGATGAGGGAAAGGCTGTGGGTGTTGTCTACCTGGACTTCAGCAAAGCCTTTGATACTGTTTCTAGTGGCCTTCTGTTGGAAAAGCCCATGGTTTGAACAGATGCACTCTTTGCTGGGTTAGAAACTATCTGGATGGTTAACTCACCCAGAGAGTGGTGGTGAATGGAGTTGCATGCAGTTGGCAGCTGTTCATGAGTGGTGTTCCTCAGTGCTCAGTGTTGGGTCAAGTCCTGTTTAACATTTTCATTGATGATCAGGATGAGGGGATCGAGTGTACCCCCAATAAATTCGCTGACAACACCAAGTTGGGTAGGAGTGTTGAACTGTTGGAGGACAGGAAGGCTCTGCAGAGAGATCTGGACAGGTTGGATCAATGGGCTGAAGCCAGTGGTATGAGGTTCAACAAGGCCAAGCACTGGGTCCTACCCCTGGGCCACAACAGTCCCAGGCAGTCCTACAGGCTGGGGAAGAGTAGTGGGAAAGCTGCTCAGCAGAAAAGGACTTGGGGATGCTGGTCAACAGAGGCTGAACATGAGCCAGCAGCATGCCCAGGTGGGCAAGAAGGCCAATGGCATCATGGCCTGTAAGAGCCATAGGGTGGCCAGAAGGACCAGGGCAGTGATTGTCCCTCTGTCTTGGGCACTGGTGAGGCCTCATCTCGAGTGCTGTGTCCACTTCTGGGACCCTCAGTACAAAAAAGACATTGAGCTGCTGGAGTGAGTCCAGAGAAGGGCAATGGAGCTGGAGAAGGAGAGGCTCAGGTGACATAAGGACATGGAAAAAGTTATGAAACACTGGAATGGACTGCTGAGTTTGGGTGTGATGAGACACTGTTATTTTTGTCCATGTCTGTCCTCGATGCCTGCTAGAGTTGGTCCTTTTCTCACCAAGTTACCTTGCCATGGGACTCTGTCCTTGAAGGAGAAACACCTGGTGTACACTGGAATTGTTTTGTAGCTTGGAGGGGCTAAAGACCTCTATCTGGGCATGTTCTGGCCACACATATCCAGGTAGGCATCATAAACTGAGTGCGTAAAAAGCCTGACAGGCCCTGCTGGGGGAGGAGGTGTGTGCTGGCACAGAGGACAATGGTACCTCCCACAGGCACATCCGCTAATTGTGCTGAGCCTACCGAAGCCCGAGGATTCATCAGCCAGTCATACTGGGGGTCCTGAGCACATTGGGGTTGGTATGTATAGTAACCATGTAAGAGGTATGTATACTAACTGTGTAAGTTATAGTAACTGCATGAGTGGTGTATGGGTGTGGGAGTTGTCTTGGAATTTGTTTCATTTTGTTCTGTTTGATGTTTCTCAGGGTTTTTTTCCCTTCTGTTTGCTACTTCTTTGCCATAAATACTGCTTGCTTAAGCTTTCAACAATGGCTTCATTTCAGTTTCTGCAATCCTCCAAGCCTTCCTTGAAGGCTGAACAACTGCTCAGGGAGGTGTTGGAGTCACTGTCCCTGGAAGTGTTCAAGAAACAACTGAACGCAGCACTTAGTGCTGTGGTGCAATTCGCAGGGTGGTGATCAAAGGTTAGACCCTATGATCTCAGTGGTCTTTTCCAACCTAAATGATACTGTGATATTCAGGCATCCTTTCAGGCCATACAGAACACAGTAGTACCCAGTACTTTCATACTTCGTTGTGAGAAGGAAGGGGAAGGAGGAGTGCAGATATGAGGTTTATGAGCAACCTGAGCAGTGGCTGTGATGGCTTCACAACCTCCCTTGCTTTTCATCTTCTTGCAGACTCTTGTCTTCTCAAATTTATAGACATCTTACAAATCCAGTGCAAATGTTCTCTCACCAAATATTTTTATTTCCCTACCTTTTTTTCTCAAAAGTTGCCATTCCCTTTCTTCTTTAAGTCCAGCATTTAGTACCCTTTCTTTATTTTAAAGTCCAGCTCTTTAGGCTCTCCATTTTGAACTGGGGAATCTGCCCCTTCAGCTGTTCCTGCATGCCACCTGCAGAAAGCTCCCTTCTCCTGGCAAACCCTCCTGCCTTCTTATTCTTCATAATCCCTACTTTTCTCATGACCGGAATTTTCATCCCAGTAATTTGTCTTGTCTTTGTTTGACTTGCCTACTTTCTGTGGCAAGCAGTTTAGAGTGGGGAACAGAGCTTGCTCTGTCTTGAAGTTTGCTACTATCTTCATCCTCTTCAAAGAGCAATAAATCTTGCATGTGCCTTACCACGCCTCTGAGACAGCTTCATGCGTTGTTCATCCTGGATGTGCTGGAAAAACCCTCTGGGGAGTTCAGGTTGTAGAACAGGTCTCCCAGAAGCCCTGAGGGACCCACACTGGACTTTCCCTGGGAGTATTGCTTTGCTGGGCTGCACTGAGGCACAGGAACATGGAAGACATTCAGAGTGCCTGAGGAAGGGTCGTTTTCTCTATTTAAAATTGGAATGAAAGAAAGGACAAAAATTGAAGAAAATATTACTATAAATGGAGAGAATCCTATTCCCTGCTGGCAGGAGTATTTTGTGAGTCATCCGTATTTTCTTTTGAATATAGAGCTTCTCTGAGCTGATTAAGGGGAATTAACAACACAGTCGGAAATCCTCACAGTTCCCTGTTGCTCTGATGCCTGTGGCTCTTGTTTTACCTCTCCCGCCTTTGAGAACACTTGAGGAATTTATTAATGAGGCCCAATTACAGAAAATTGTGGGTTTATAATCAACATTCGGGCTAATGCTGGAAAGGAGCTTTTAACTCATTGAGAAGTTAAAATAAACACTAGAAAACACTATCCCAGGCATTTCTGCTCTCCAAAATATCCAGAACAGCTGGCCAGTTACCCCTCTGGGCCACTGCAACTGCATCACCAGTTCAGTGGAGGCTCCTGAGGCAGCATGTCACAGGCTCCACATGCCTCTCAAGAGACTCAGAATGTTGGGGAGGCCATGGTCAGGAAAGTGTTTCAATTAATTGTCCAGTTATTGCCCAACATTGCATTTCTTTGATCAAATTAGTTGTGGTGTGTGTGAGGCTGGGACTCCCGGAATACTTGATGCTAACTCTGAATGAGGGGTTGAAGTGAAAGGCATTCAGCAGGTCCTGAAACATCTTCTTGAGTTTTGAGGACTTCCTTCAGCATTGACTTCATTTTGGCTTTCAGGATCTTCTGGTTCTTTCCAAAGACAGTAAAATCTTGAAAACAGTCAGCTGCTGATAGCACTGCTGAGAGTCCAAGATCAGCAAGAGGTTTCTCCTCAAGGAGAGTGACTTTATTGGTGTAACATGAAGGTCTTCTGTAAAAGCAGAACAAAGAGAGAAAATGGAGGCTGGGTTTTGGTATACAAGTCTATACTACTGAACAAAGGGAGCCAGTAATTGACTCCGGGTACTGAGGATAGCTAAAGTAACTCACTCTACACCGCCATTTATTTCTGGAGCAGAATTATCATAGCAGCAAGGCATGGAGTCCTTAAGAAACCATTGTTAGTATGATGTAGGGGTTTTTTTAAAGGTCAGATTTTGTTCAGTTCACATAAACTGGGGGTTTATAATATAGAACTGAGATTATGTGTTGCATGACCTAGGACAGTGATGGTTCAGTGTCTTTGCGATAGTGTTGATGGAATGAGGAGTAATAAGTCTAATAAGAAGAGCTTATTCATGATACCTCCTGGGAAGAGCCCCTGGCCAAACTATTTCCCAAGTCAAGGCTGGGTATTGTACTGGAGGAAGCTGGTTGTGGTCTTGTAAAGAAAAACTAAGGGATGAAGAAAGAAAGAAACTCTGTGAACCAGCAGGTAACCAGAGGCTGAGCTACTTCATGAACCTCGTTAAGCAGTATGGGTAAGCATGTGTCTCTCAAGGAACTTTGCAGATGTCTCATAAAAGCTCACAGTTGAGGCACTAATAGGCCTTTCCCCTCTCTACCCAAAGACCTAATTACACAGAACTCGCCAGACTTTTTGGATACATTCACTGTTCTTGTCAAGATTGGATCAAAGGTTAATGAAATAGAGCTGAGAGGCAGCTCCACAGAAGTGTGTATTTAGGAGTGGTATGAGCACATATGTCTTGTTTTGCTGAGAAATGTGACTAAAATCAGATCATACCAACTCCTCTGTTCTTTACAGAAGTGCTATAAATTCTGAGCACTGTTGGCCCAGAATAAAATTCCATCAGTGTGTTCTATAGGTTGTGGAGAGTACAAAGCTCTACACTATAAGATCTTTATGCATCCTACCTCTCAGATGACACTGCACATTGACTTATGGTCATCTACCAGCACAGAACAGGGGCTGTAGTTATTCTGCATTTCAAAAGGGAAAATATTCACCTTTCTAGAAGTCATTGCCTGCCTTACGGCATTTGCACAAGTTGTCCCTCTCCCAGGCACCCAGCCCAGTTCCAGGTAGGTCTGTTAAACTTGCTGACATTTGGTGCTCTGTAGTAGATACTTAAAATTCTGCTTTTCTCAGTGAAAACTTCAGTCAAAAATACAGCACCAGCAATGTCTGAAGAGGTCAATGTAGTCCCAGAATGTCACTCTTTGTTACCTAGCACCATCTGCAATGACACTGACAAACACATGGCTCCTCTTCAAATATAGCAAGGAGGTGGAGGCACTCCACACCAAACCAACCAGACTTCTTAAGCAGACAGATTCTTTTCAAACTGGCTTTGTAGTCAAGATTCCAGTTACTCTTACAGTCTCAAGGAGAATTATAGAGCAGGAGTACAGGAACCACTGACATCAAGTCTATCACATCATACCAGGGAATCTCTCTCATGGGCTCTGCAAGTGCTTGTCAGTGAACCACTGCTTTTCTAGGGCAAGCAGTGGTGGGGAATGCTGGGCTGAGTTGGCCTGGTGATGAGAAGCTGACATCTGTGACCCTGTACAGTCTGAAGAGCTCACAAGGGTGCAGACACTTTCAGCTAGAACCCTTTGGGATTTATGGGATTGTTAGCATTATTGAAAGTTATGTCTGTTCACAGGGTTGAATATACCCTTTAGACTACATTACTCATTGTGTGAGTCACTATATTGGATAACATATGTTTCCTAGGTTTGGTAGATAACCCAACACCTTGCACTTCCAACCAGAACTACATTCTAATATAAACTAGCTTTCTTTTTCTACTGTAAAAGCCTTGAATCATAAAATTAGATGTATTGCAAATTTAATATGTTTGCATTTTTATTTTTTGCCTAATCATTTGCAGGACTTGAAGCATTCAACCAGATCAGCCATATGCTTGCTGATAGCATCTAGATTGTGCCAAGTTTGTATGTGTTCTAATGAAAGGTGTGTTTACTTGACAGAGGAGGATTGCAGCAGTTGGCTAGATTAAAACAAACAAAAAGAACATTTAACTTCAAGAATTTATGTAATTCCACTGCAACCAAACAGGCTATTCAGGTGCTTACAGCTGAGTACATGCATATTTGTAGGCATGGTTGCCGGACTATTGTCCTTGCAAGGAAGGAATAGTGATCCATCATTGTCAAGTGTAACACAGTGCTAGGGACTACTTTCCTTATAGAGAAAGGCAAAATTCCCACTGATTCGAATAGAAGCCAGAGCAGGCTATGACAGAGAAGCAGTAAACTTGTGTAAACAAAAGATACAGCTACAGTTCCTCATTACAAGTATTTATGATGATTGTGGAATCTCAGAGGCTTTTGCGTATGGAGCCTCTGAAGTGGCTATTAGTTCTCTTTTCTCCAGTGTAATTAGGAATATCAAAATCACTGAGGCTGAGTAAGGCACTTTGACATAAACACAGTAACTGTGAGTATGTGAGTACTGACTTCTAAAAGTGCAATTACTTCAAGAGAGTGGTTTCTGAGAAAGCATAAACTGCATGAAAACATATTTCCACCCCTACACATTTTTTTCTTGACTTTTTGCTACAGTGAAATTAGTTTTATTTTTAGTTTTGCTGCCCTGGTGTTTCTAGAGCCGTGGTTATCACCTTCCTCAGGGTGGGGAACCCCAAGTTTATTCTAATGTAGGTCTGAACCTCATTAAAATGTTGTATAGACTGTCACACAATTAGGTGAATTTGCCTTTCCTATATCTTTTCTCACACACACCTTCAAACAGTCAACAGATACCTTACTACAGAAAGGATTTCAGTTGAAAATTACTATTACAGTCAATTCTGGGGTTTTGTGGTATGAAGAAATACTAGTTCACAATGCAATGTATAGATCCAAATTACCCCCACTATATTTATTGAGGAGTCAGTGGCTGATTTCTCTGTGACTCTATATCCAGATGCAAAAAAGCAGCATGACCAAATAAGGGATAAATAAACCAAGTCATGTGAGATGATGCAAATTTCAGAGAAGTTTCAGCTCAGGTCCCAAACCCAAGAGAATACCATGTCTGCAAAAGTTAAATTCACAAAGCTATTCATATACCTCCTAAGTATTTTGAACCTATAAATTTCTGCATCTTATTTCCCTATTAGATTCTCAAATTTGAAATCTATGTTGGACTTATTTCTCAATTAGGAACATAGCAATTATTGCCTTGGAAGCCAGCTACACCTTTGATCTAGATTTAGCAGTCTTTGATAGCAGAGATACCTGAAGAAGGTAAAATAAACAAATATAGGAAAATTATTTAACAATCTGCAACAGGTATATTTCTAGTCTGTGTCCTCATTCCCTTTTAACTCAAAGTACAAATGCTTGCATTACTAATGCATTTACTCAGTAAGTTTTATGATATCCAATAGAACTGAAGAACTAGCCAGAAGAGTACTTTCAATGTTTTTGAATCCTTTAAGCTTTTGACTTTGGCCTATTATGTTGAGGCAACTTCTGTTATGTGAACAAATACATTGTTTAGTTCTTCATTTGAACCAAGTTTTCCATTTTTTGGTAGCATAATTATTTTTTTATTATAGTATTTTGTATGTGTTTTTATTGTGACAGAAGAATCAGATTAGCAGTCATTTGGGTTTCTTAAATCTAATTGCTAGGATGTTATATAAAATACATTCAGATGCTGACTACTGCATAGTGAAAAGAAGCACTATGTCTCGCTGAAGTGATACAAAAGTGACACAGTAAACATTTGACTAAAATCTTTAAATAGTTGTTTTCAAGGATCAGGCTAGCTCATAATTAAAAATACCTTTTTTTTTTTTTTTACTTACTAGCCAATCAATTTATTACTACACTCTTCAGTATTATTGAATGAATACTAGCTAGTCTTGGTCATCTGGTTGTCACTGAGTTTCTAAGTTATTACACCACCTTTTATAGCAGTGTCTGTAAGTTTTTTACAGTAACTCTCAATCTTTAAAATTGATACGGAGGTGTAAGAATGCTACCAGACAAGGATTAAAGATTTTAATTCCCCAAGAGATTAAATAAAATTTTTTAAAAACTAATTTTCTTATCATCCTGAAGTGTAATTTCTCAATGCTGTATCACTCCTAGGTGTTGTGAAATTTATTTATATTTTGGTCAATATTATTTTAACAAGAGATATAGCTATTCTGTGAACAAACTGCTTTATGTTACTTAGAGTTGCAAAGCTGATCACACAGTAAAAGAAGGCCATGCCCTCAGAGTGCAATGGAAAGTTGCCTGTTGTTTTAATAGTTTATTTATAGATGTTCTCTAACCTAACACTTGACCATTTAATAACTACATGTGAGCAAAAAGAGAAATCTGTGAAATTTTTTTACATTACTGTTTTTTCATAGGAGGACCATAAAATCTCAGCTGTCCAGTCATAAAGCTTTTTTGCCCACTTCCAGTTCAGAGGAATTCTTGCCTTGAACACTGGATTCAGGTTAAATCAGGTTATGTGATTTGCTGACCTTCTGCAACAGAATTTTGGTAATCTCGAAAGCAGGCTAAATTACCCTGAAAATAAAGGATCTCCTTTTACACAGAAAGAAGACTATAAACAACTAACTTTTCTGCATTTTCTTGGCCCAGGGTCCTTCCATGTGAGAAAGGCTGAATTACATCTTCTGCATGAGTCTGTTTGAGCTGTTGTAGTTCATTGTATGTACTTGAAACTCATGATCAAACATGACCAGAAGAGAAACTGTTAAATCTTAAAACGTTTTGTGCAGATCCTGCCTCAAACATCATAATCTGTTTGCTCATCTGATAATGGGAGAGGCTACAACATTAAGAGAAAAGAGAAAAATTACATACAAGCCTTGACTTGAACCCTGACAACTTTTTACAAACTTATTGCAATCGAAAACTTATTCCTAGCTTTCATGAGCATGAGATGTTCTGGAGTTTGCATAATACGCATGTCAAGTGTGTCTTTCTCTCTTTTCCTTCCAAGCATAGAGAATATGGGCTTTTGATGAGTACTGTGACAACTTCCCTGCATGACCTTCAACAAGTCGCTGGGAAAAGCTGTCCTTGAGCCAATGAGTTCTGGATTAGTAGCCAAATCAACTCATCTCCACTTGCAAAATGGAAGATAAAATACTTCTTCCTCTCTCCCACTTTATTTTAAATTGCTTTCCAGAGTAGGGACTGATTGCAAAGCAGATATGTCAACAGTGAAATTATCATGTATTCTTACACTTTCTGGTAGAGTGTAACAACGCAAGTGAGTGCCATGATATTACAGAAGGTTGTGATACCTCAATATTTAAATTTCTGGAATTTGACATATGGTTGTGGTATAATTGAGATAAATAAACCCTATGTTTTTGTTCAGTATCACACACTTTAAAGTAAACTAATTCTATTGTAAAAAATTGTAGAGTAATACACAATAACAGTCTTGCTTTTCTTTTAACATAAATGCTTCATTTTATAAAACACCTAGAAAATTATTAAATGATACACAGAGTAAATATATCTGCTTTCTTTATGTGCCTGTTTTGAGTGTGTCTCTCTGAAGTGGTACTTGGCAGTACTGAAGGTTTATTATGACCGAGTTTCATAACAGCAATCATACCCCAGGTAAAAATACTCAGACATGACTCACCAAAAGAAGAGATCTTTGCATTTCTCAGTTAATGTTGTAAGTTGCATATTAATTGGAGTTGTGCTCAACATCTTTCTGTGAAGGAGAGCTTCTAAACCATGCAAGTTCCTCCTGGTTTTGCTATTTTCTCAGCCTGTCAGAGTATAGATGTGTAAAACATTTTTTTGTATGTGTTATCAGATTCTCTTGCTGAGCAACTAAAAAGACTTCAGTTATAAAATTCTAATAATAATAATGTAGAGATGAATATTTTTCTTTTTTTTTTCCCCCCAAATCAGGTAAAAAATTTAGCAGAATATAAAAATGCAGAATTTTTAAGAAAAGAGATAACAGAGCTTTGGTTTCTGTGATCACTTTCATTACATGTAGCTGTGTCTGAACTCCTGGCAGCCCATGTGCCACCTTGCATTTATCTCCTAGGTGAGATGCCCCTCTCTGGACAGTCTGATTAAGCAATGCAATGATCAGAGTTTGTATTTGCAGAATTTCTGTGCTGTATATGGTAATCAGGCAGTTTGAGCCATTTTGCTTTTCCACTTGACTGTTGTCTGTAGATGTCTGTTAGGATCCTACATCTAGCTTGGGACTCTGGACTCAGAATATTTTCAAGGCTTAGATTTACTTTCGGTGGTACCAAAATCTCTTGCCCACTGTTAGATGTCTACACCTGCATTTTGACACCTTTAGGTAGACTTTGAATACCGAGAAAGTGGGGCTCTGGCTGGCTTTTCTGAGATTTTAAGTGCAAACCTGAGCAACCTACAGTATTTTCATTTGCAATTTATTGTGGTTTTTAAAAGTCACCGTGACTGAAAAATGTTCTCTGAGTGCTGAAAGGCACAATGGTGTTCAGATAAGCTGGCCTCAGAATCTGTTTAATTATAATGAAAGCATTCATATCTCTGCAGAGGATTATTTCCCTGCTTCTGCAGTGCTCTCAACGTGTGATGGCCTTCCCAGGTTATTTTAATTTATGATTCTCAATGTAGCTATAGGCGTTCTGCTGCTGGAATAGAGTGTGGTTTTGCAAAGCAAACATCTGTGGGGGTTTCCAAATGCAGGAAGAGCCTGGAAGTGGGTGTTATCTCTCAATGGGAAGGGAGGAATGTGGCTGGCAGCCACAAATACTTGGAAATAACAAAACATGGGAGTAAATATATCTATATTATGCCTTTTAGAACAAAACTAGAAGAGGAAGACAAGGTTAAAAAAACCCATCACCAACAAAAACACAAACAAAAAAAAATAAAGGAGAGAGTATTAAAAATAATAATTTTTAAAAAATGACATGTTTGTACTTTTGCATGGCTGTTGTTCACAGTCTGGGACTGTTCAAAGCACAAGCACAAGGAGGGACTTTCCCCAGGAACTCCCCACATCGACAGAGCTAGTAATGTCAGAGACAGACAAGGATTCCTAGATGCTACCAAGACATTGTGAGAATCAGTCCTTGTTAGCAAAAGGAATTAAAAATTTAGGACTAGCTAAAAGAAATTCTGCCTTTCTTCTAACTTCCCTTGACTAAGGTCACACTTCTGCTACTGTATTTTAGTCCATGTATAGTATCAGCTGCCAGTTTCATCTACAGGAGCCTCTTTCCTATTCAACATATAGTGGCTGTCAAAGGGAGTTTGACTAAAACCCTTTGGCCAAAAAATTAAGCTTAATATATATTTTCTCTCAGATTTCACTTGATGTGAAATTGAATGAGAGATGTGTTTATTCACAGCACACATGAAAAGAGAACCAAAACATGGCAGAAATGCATAGCTGGGGTAAAATGTGTGAGGAACTTCTTGAAGCCGGGCTGAAGATCAGACAAGCTTACAAAAAGAACAGGGAATGTTCATTACGGACTGAGTCAGCTCAGCAGCTGTGAGGCTCCTCCCTCCCCACTTCAGTGGTTTTATTGTTGACTCAAGTCTCTGGCAGGCACTCTGGAGAAATCCTCTTGGCCCAGCATTTGCCCCTCTGCTGGATGCAATTGGGCCTGGGCACTTGGCACTTCAGTTGCCTTTGTGAGGTCTGGCTTGATGTGACCTCTCCCAACAGGATGCAAAGGGCAAGGGAAGCCATGAGTGCTGTGCAGACCTGACCCACACACCATCCTGGCAAGATCACAGCTGAGCTTAAATGAAAGAAACAAAACAAATGTGACAGAGTACTAGATGAATGCTGACTAGAACTGCGAGTTTCAGATTCTTAGATTAGTTCCCCTTGTGCTTGCAGGTGTAGATTTCCCCCATAGTGCTAAAACCAGATCAGACTGGCATGTTTTTCAGATTTTACCTCTCAGTTTCACTTTGGGTTGGGCATCCCCCATATCTCTGCCACTTGCTGCTTTATCAACTGCCGAAAACATTTCAAACAACATAAAATCTGTTCATTTTTAATTGCACTTTCCTCTCCTTGTTGCTTCTTTTAAAAGTCAATTCCAGTTAAAAAACATCAAACCTGGAATATCAGGAAAAAAGTAATAGCTTTCTTTTTTTTCTCATTTCTTTGTCACCTTTGAGGGGTGATTGGTTGGCCACTAATGAACATCATGTACTAATCTTCAAAGACAGCCCTATCCTCTTTGAAGAAGCTGTTCTTCCTTCTGGTTCTATACTCAACTATAACAGCACTGAAAGAATTCACAGTACTGTGCTCCACACTAAATAAATTATATTAAAAAAAAAGATAGTTCTAGGCATCAAAAAGCATTAAAAGCCAAAATATGATCTAAGAAGAGTCCTGCTCTGATCTGCCCCCACTGCTGCAAAATAAACTGAACTTCAGCAATCTGCAACATAGAGGATTCACCAGAGGATGCAGCCACAGGTAGTTTACAGGCTCTGTCTAAGAAAATACAAGTCTTGAGTGTATACAATCACCTTTCCATAGTAAGTTAAACAGCTTCTGGTAATTAGAGTGCTGGCTGGTCACAAGTGTGCAAGGAAATCACTTCTTCGGGTTTTGTCTGTGTGCCTGTCTCCCCAGGTGTTGTCTCCTCTGTCATAGCCTCTGACTAACTTTTGTCTTCCAAGAAGCAGAGGTGCTGCCACACCATTTTATTTTCCCTTCAAGTTCAAAGAATTTTTGTAATATTTCAATCCTCCGAAGATGCTGAAAGCTGAGACCCTCATTGTGCAAAGAGGTAAACTGTTTTAAGTTAAAAGAAGTCATATAATTCTTGCTCCAAGTGGCAGGAAAGGGCCAGCTGAACCAGGGGCACACTAAGAAACTCCCAGCTTGTTGCTTTGATCTTGGCAAGCTAGACATGGGTTCCAGCAGTGCAAAGAGTCACAGCACATTGCCCTAGGTTAATGCCTCCTTCCCCTAACAAACTTCACTGTGTAGACAAGTCTTTGTAAACAACAGATCTGCTATCTAGCACGTGTGTTAACGACCTGCCTCTTCCCCAAGTGGGTTGCTAAATGATTCAGCTCTCTCCCTGTCATGCTCCAATGCCTCCCCTTGTGTCACATATATGCACAAAATTCTAATCCAAGGGGAGTCACCAAGCCCACTTCTATTTCATTAGGAAGCAAATCCCAAGTCCTTTCGAGCTAAATCTGTTGCACCAGCTCAGCGTGTCCTTATGGTCCTCCTTAAGGGCGAGGCACCCCCGCTCTCACTATGAAGTCTATTTCTGCTAAAGACTGGGAGCAGTGCCTAATTGCACAGCAGAGGAGACGTGGCAAGTGTACTAGCAACACCCTGCTGCAGACTCCCCCCGAAAACGAAACCACAGCCATAGACCAGTACTACAGACTTTTGCAGGCAGGCATGAGAAGTGGGAAACATCAGAAAATGATCAGGCAGACCCACCCTCAGAGGAGATTTAGAACACCAGGTAGAAATATCCAAACCAGAAAGACCATGTTAACACACCTTATGCCAGTGAACCTCAGCCTGGCAATATTGTGTGACTGTCTGATGTGATTGGATGTAAATCTCATGTATATACTGCAATGGTACAGTCCTAGAAAAGCCTCAGTTCACCTTTCCAAACAGCACAGCAGAACACAATAGAACCATTTTAATCTGCACCGAGATTAAATCTGAGCAATCCAAATCAGACTTTTCCTTTCATTGAACGTAAACAATCAAATCTCACTGTGAAGCCCTTTCCTGCTTTACCCAGCAACTGGCTCTTACATTTCACCTCTCTTTTATTTAGTGAACATGTTCTAATTTAAAAGACACTTTAAATAAAAGTGGTTTATATTCAACAAGAAGTATCTGAAAATCTGTTTTATCCTGGTAGTATAGAGCTGGAAGAAATCTGACCTGAACATCTCTCAGAAAAAGTTTTTCTAAGTATCAGGGTCAGGTTGTTATCTTCCTTACTCCTGTCTAAATCCAGAATATATCTACTGATTTCTGAAGAGCTTGGTCCAGAGTTACATAATGGACAGGAAGATAAAAATGAATATTTTACTTTTGCTATACCTCCTGCTACATCTAAGTGCCTTTCCCCAAATATCTCCTTGCCCATTTGGAAATTTAGGCACTTGAAAGTGCAGAAAAGCCTTTGCATTGCCAGGCTGTCTTCATCAGGGGCTGAATAGGGAGCCTCCATCCTGCTCCTGCAGGAACCAGCCTGAGCTCAGGGTGGGTTCTCCTGCCTTCTGTGGGACTCTTGGCAGCTAAGGCAATTATACCCAAGCACGGAAAGGCGGCTTTAACCCTCTGCAGCCAAATCAGGAGGTCAGCAAGGGGCTGCTTGTAACGTGACATCTCATGGGCACTGCCTGACCCTGCCTTTTGGCAAAGCATCTCTCTCTGTGCACGGAATTCTAGATAGCATCTGTCATCTAAAAAAGTGTAGATCAGTTTCTAATCAAATGACAGAGAGGGAGGGGAGACCAAGAAAAAGAGGAGAAACTGGCAGGTAAGCCAGTCACTCTGTTTTCTAATAATTAAATGGTGCTTGAATGTATACATTGAGAAAGCCCCATTTGCCCACCCCCTCCTCAGAGGCTAATTTAAAACATATCACAGTTTTTGCAAATGCATTCCTAATACTATTGTGCTGCAAATCCTGTCTGATCCAACTTTTAAATATTTATGTAAACTGAAATATGTCTGGAAAGAAGTCAAAAATAACCCCAAACCAAATATGCCACACAATCTCATTCCTACATATCCCTCCCTTCTCGTTTGCTTTCATGCTAAACCCTTTCCAGCTGGTAGGTGGGGGTTAATGAGTCATAATTGCAGAGCCTGTTTCTTTGAGTGCACTGATGACCTAACCTCTCACCAAACAATTTAGTCTGGAATTTTCAGTAGTTGCAAAAAAGATCTGCAGCAAACTTTTTTTTTTAATCTCTGTGAATAGGTAAAAGTAGCTTGGGAATTTTTTTTATTTTTTGTTATTATTGATAGTGTTCAGAAAGAGATAAATTTTAAAAAAAATTAAGTGGAAGTCTTTTCTGCTCTAGGATTCAAAGTATGCCTAAGAACCATGGCTTATTTAGTTGACAGATTACAATAAATGCAGGCTAGATATGTTTAAAACTCAACTACTTGTAAAACTCTTCTGTACCATTTGCAAATCACATCTGCCTCTCCGTTTGCAGAGATGTGGTTGACAAATGCTGCCAGTTCATTTCTCTGAGGACCAGCAGTGCTGAGTAGTGAAAAAGATGTCTGTGAAATGTGCCTCCTTCTCAACTGACTCATGTAGGTGACATTCCCTACAGAGGTGACAAAAGCCTGCAATTTTATTGACTTCAGTGGTGGAGAATGCTACCAGGGCTGGAGGGCTTGGGGTGCGACAGGCAGCTCCCCGGTGAAGGACAAGAGAAGATGACAGGCTGTGTCTGTAGCGTGCAATGTCAAGGAAGCTGGGAAACCCTGCTCACAAAGTATGTGGAGTTGTTTGTCCCTGTGCATTCACTATCTTGTGGGACAGGTCTTTCAGGGGAAGATGGTGTTACTCCCTTCATAAAACCAATCCAGCGCCTCTGCCTTATATGGGACACTCTAAAATGTACTTTTTCTCATATACAGCTGTTTCAAACCTATCATTTTAAAAGCAGATTCCATCGGCCATTGCTGTGGAAGATCTGGATGACCCTGTCATACTGAGCAGCCACAGGGCAGCAATAAATTCAAGAAACAAAAATCCCAAAGCCAGAGAGGTGGTCACATCTCTCCTGCTCGCCCACATCCTCCTGCTCTGCAGTAGCAGAAGGAAAACGCAGAGCAGAAAACAGAGCCACCCCTGTGATGCTGTAATTATGATGGAGTGCTACTAGTGACCTCAGAAACATGAGAGGAAAATACCTTTTCAAGTGAACTCTTTTTAAGAGTCAGATGTGCTGATCAGCTATTACAGGAAGATTTGCAAGCAAGAATGAGATGAACTGAATCTGGTATTTATATAGCTTTAGGACATATTTGGGAGGAAGAAACTAAGTATATCACCAGTTGTAGCACAACAGTAAGGAGAAAAGGTGGTGGCTTACCGTATTTTAGGTTTTCATTTCTGTAAGGGTTTGAAAATGCAATAGGTCCTGGTAGAACTGCAAGCTGGACATTGTACACAACTCCAACCCTTTCCCTCCAGCTTTCATTCCATCTTTAAAAGTAAAGCTCTGACTATGTTCAGTTGTTCTGAGTTCTTCCTCCTGTCTGTATCAATTCCTCACCCAGCTATCTGAGGAATGGGACACACATAGTCAGGGTGTCCATTATAGTTGCTAAGAGATAATCCACACAATCCCTTCACCAGTCTCCTGCTTCCTGGTGGCCTCATTAGTGAGATTCTCACCTGGGAGAGCATCCTGACCCTCCAAAAAACAGACCTCAGGAGAAAGTCTGTCTTCAAGCTGGTTCCAGAATGGTGAGTCAATCCTGACAAAACCAGAGAAGGTCTGCGATTGGATTAAATTTTGTCCCACAAACATCCTAGTGAGTGTGATTCACCTAATTTCTTCTCCCATCTTTAACCGAATATTTTGCAAATCTTTTTCACTTCTGAAACCTATCTGTTCATGTCTTAATGATCGGTTAAATGAGACTTCAGCAGGTATTCTACTTTTTCCAGAGATTGCATTATGAGGCAACGCCTTTAATCTCTCATGAAAAACGAAGTTTTATGCAAGTGTGTGTTTCTGTTAATTATTACACCATCCTAAAAATGTTCTCTGCACAGATATCTCCCCTCTGGAAGTTCACTACCTGGAACATGAACAGTATCAAAACTTAAACTGCCAACATTCCTGCCTATAAATTTTCAACTGGATTTGTTCTGCTGTTTCTCTAAAATAATATAGCAGTATAAAACTTCATCAGTATAAATCCACTCAGTGGAAGCCAATCAGTTTCTACATGATGAAACACTGGAAACTTCTGTATTTGTCTAGGGAAAAATTTTGCACTTTGAATATAGTTAGGCAGAACTAATTAGGAAGGAGAGGGAGAAAGAGATTGCTACATTAAATGTGTGTTGATTGTGTTTGTCAAAGCAAGGTCCAAAGTGGGAACCTGAGTCTGGGTGAGGTAAAGGAATATGAGTCCATTATTCCTTCTATGTCTGATTATGAAATCTTGTAGTTTTTAGACATCTAACAATTTAATCCTTCTCTTTTGGCACTAAAACTGCATTGCTGGAGTGGGAGTAGGCAGATTTTAAAATAACAGCTCATAAATTTAACCCTCTTTTAAATTTAGAGAGTTGTGTTGCCAGGTGTGTCTTCTCAGATTTTTAATGTTCTGAAATTATTCTGATATTTGTCAACTGACTTAATAGAAATCGTCTGGTGAAGACTAGGCAACTGGGAAACTAATTGATGAAATGTAAAATCCTCTGTATTTTCTTGTATTGCTATCACTCTAGTATAATTTCATTACCTATAGCAAGGCTTCTTTTTTCCCAAATAAGGGACCTTTATAAACTACAGAGAGATAGTAGGTAATAGACTTTAAAGTATAAATAAGTTCTAACGCTTCTGAAACTGGAACTGGTTTATGCTTCTAAACAAGGGGTCATAGTGAGAAGTTCCAACCATCTGCTCTGAGAGTGCTTCACTGTTCCAGAGCATCAAATTGACATCTTTTTTAAAGTTGAGATAATCTACTTAGTTCTCTCATGGGCAGCCCATCTTAATAATAAAATCAAAGTACTTGTGTTATTTATATCACCAGATTAAAAGACCTGAAATATTAAAAATGCACTCTATCCTAGGGAAAAAAAAAAAAAAAAGTTCTTTGAAAGAGTCAAGGGCACTGAATTTGAAGTATAGTCAGCAGGAGAAAGACCAAATGAACAAAACAATGTTCCTGATTCCCCCTACACATACAGACCCTCTGGGATCAAGATGGCTTGCATCCAGTTCAAGAAATAATACTTTCATCACTTTCTGGTAACAGTGGAAGATTCAAAGGTGCTAAACAGTTTTAATGGGAAACAGAATCAGTCAAGGATCACTTATACAGCTTTCAGATCATTATATGAAGTCATGGAATGACTGAAGGTGCCTTTGGAGATCATCTAGTTCAACCCTCCTGTTCAAAGAAGAGTGAATTTGACTGTGCCTAATGAGGTTTTAATACCTCCAAGGATAAAGACTCCACAGCCTCTTTGAGCAACCTCCTGCAATGCTTGATCACCTCTAGGGTAAAAAGAATTTTTTCGTACATTCAACTGGAATGTCTGTTTGTGTCCATTGTCTCTCATCATTTCACTGAATATCAATGACAAGAACTTGTCTCTGTGTTCCTTACTCCATCCTTTCATGTACTTATACTAATTGGTAAACTTCCCTGAGGCTTCACTTCCCATAGCTGACCAGTCCCTGCTCTCTTCAACTTTTCTGTATCAGATGTTCCAGTTACAGTAATCCTCATGGCCTTTACTGGACATACTCCAGTATGTCCACATGTCTCCTGCACAGGACTAGGCATAATGCTCCGTATATGTCTCAGTAATAAGAAAATATAATTTCCCCTGACCTCTTGGAAAGGCTCTTACTAATGCAGTCAAGGATGCTCTTGGCTGTCTCTGACACAAAGGCTCATGCTGGATCACATTCAGCTTCTTACCCAGGTCCTTTTCTGCCAACTACTTTTGAGGTGGTTGTCCTTCAGCCTGTATTGGTGCATGGGACTTTTCCCCTCCAGTTGCAGGACTTTTCATTTCCCTTACTGGATTTCATGAGATCACCCTCTGTTAATTTCTTGTCTGTTGAAATGTGTTGAATGTCGGCACAAGCATGTGGTGTTATTACAGCTCCTCCCATTTTTGTACCATGTGCAAATTTGTTGAAGGTGTACTCTCCTCCATCATCCAGGTCATTAATGAAGATGTTAAACAGTATTAGTCCAAGTACTAACTGCTGAGGACCTCCACTACTGACAGACTCTCAGTTACTTTCTGTAATGCTGAGGGCAACTATTTGAAGTTGACAGTTCAGCCAGATTCCTGTCCACTTCCTGGTCAACTTGGTCAAACTGTACTTTTTCAGTGTCACCATGAAAGTGTCATAGAACAAATGGTCAAAGACCTTACTAAGTCAAGGCAAACAACATCCACTGTACTCCTCTCATACCCAAAGCTAGATACTCATTGTAGAAGCTGACAGGTTAGTTGAGCAAGAGTTCCTCTTTGTAGATCCATGCTGACTACTCACAATCACCTTCTTGTCCTTCAAGCAACTAGAAATACTTTCTGTAATTATTTGCTCCTTCTATTTCACAGTGATTGAGGTGAGCCTGATCATCCTGTATTTGCCCAGATTTTCCTTCCTGTCTTTCCTGAGAAGTGACATTTGCTTTCTCTCATCCCACTGGAGTGCCTCTGAGTCACCATGACCTTTCCAAGAGAAGCAAGAATGACCTTGCAGCTACACTGGGCAGCTTCCTCAGCAGTTTTGAGTGCATCCCATCAGACATAATGACCTGTACACTTCCAGTTTCTTTAAGGGTTCCCTAACTTGACTCTTCTCCCTGAAGTGTATGGCTTCCTTGCTATGGACTCTCTCAGTGGCTTCGCAGATTGCTGAAGGTAGGTTGTAACAATAAGGACCAGGGTGAAAAAGACCTTTAGCACCTTGACTTTTTCTGTGTTCATTCTCTCCAGGTTTCCTGCCATGTTCAGCAGTTGGCCCATATATTCACCAGACCTTTTGCTGCTGAAATACCTGCAAAAGCCATTCAAGTTACCCTCCCTCACTAATTTCAAATCCACATAGGTTTCCCTTACTAACTCCATCCCAGCATGTTCAGCGGCACTATCTTTCTCCTGGGTCTGTTTACAGTCTCTCCTGGCTGTTAATGGCATGCAATGGTCTTGACTGTAGAAGAGCTGCAGAAACACTGGACTACCTGAGCTATTGTGCTTTTCTCTCTGGGATGAATGTCTTCTGCTGATGCCTGTGTGAAACAGCCTGTCTTGGCCTGCTCCTCTAATACAACTACACATCATCCAGACATCAAAGGCAAGAGAAGAGGAGCACATGCAGGTGACTTTTCATTAAAACTCTCTTTGTTTTACACTTGGCTCATACAAGCTATTCATTATGTGTTCCTGGCTCTCTGATCACCTGAACACAATCTTTTCTTGCATTCATAAGCATTTTGCCTGATCCAGTCACAGGAGCAAGGAGCAGCAAGGCTGGCTAGAAAATAACCCAATTTTGTCAAAGATTTCAAAGTTTCTTTTGCCAGTTTTTCATTCTGTTGTGGGTGCAAACCAAAACCTCATGAATTAAGGGGTCAAGCTGGCCTTCAGATAATACAAAGTGTTAGACTGTCTTAGCGAGCATGAGAACAGAAAATAGTAGAAACACAAGACATGAGATGAATGAGGTGACCACTTTTGTCTGTCACTGGGCCTGTATTTCCTATGTATTTTTACAGTACTAACTCTGAGACTGGTTTTTGGGGGTCTTTTTGTGATTGTAATTTCTGTTGCTTCATTTCTTATTTTAAGGAAAGTAATTTTTTTTTTAAATTTTCTGAAATTCTTTGTATTGCTGTCCCTTCTGCAATGAACATTCAGAAGTGCTACCAATACGCCTGAGATCCTGTAACATTAGTTACACATGTCCTACTGGTAGTAGCTCCTTAAATTGCCTGACTTTTTGGGCAATTACTGCACACTGATGTGGTTTCACTGATCTGACCATTCTGAGAAGTAAACCTTGTTCATATGAAAAGTTACAGGAAATAGCAAAGCAAATCCCAAGGTTTGTGTGCTGCATGGTCTCCCTCCCCCTGTTTGAAATGTGGCAGTACCGTGCCTTCTAGAGTAGAATGCATGGCAGTTCAAATTCAATCCCAATGCTCTGCTGAAAGCACCAGGGCATGCTTCCCCCATGGGGTCTCAACTACCTCTGCAACTTTTGGTCCTTTAAACAATGGGAAAGAGATTACTTTCCCCAAACCACTGCTTGTTCCAGACCCAGTCATGAAATGTCAACTATAGAAGAGTGTGCAAAAACTTACTTCAAGATCACTTCCCATATAAGTTTTAATCAAATGTGCTATCAAATCAGACGTCACTGACATTTAAATCATGGCTATTAGGATCTCATTTTAGACCTTTTGATGTGAATAAAAGCAGTTAACTCCTCTCTACCCTATTGTTTCTGATTATCTGGTTCATAAATAGTTTTCTGTTGTTTTACCCTTAGTATTTGAAGACATTATTTGGAATTGGATTTATTAGTGGTTATTTCTCTTCTTATCTCGAATTCCCTTAGAAATAAGCACTTCAATATCTGTAATAAACCTCTCAACTGATTTTCCTTCCACAGCAAGCTTCAGCTGACAAGGTGTGTGTGAAGTCCATCTGAAAATAAGATGTCTTCTCATCTTGTAGTAGCAAAATCATTAGTCTCCATTAGCCATCACCTAATTACTCCCTGCATTTCATGTTTCCATTTCTATTTTGGAGGTGTATACAACAGTGGATGAATCATTATGGATTCAAGATTTGGTTTATATATGTGTATAAAACATAATAATTCCTTTATGAACTTAAATTTTGCTGCAGAGACTATATTTTACCATCCATGTTAGAAAATCCTATAAAGTAGAAACCACATTTTTACAGCAATAACAGTTCATGGAGACTAAGGCATATAGAAAGAGCAAAGGAAAAGTCATAAGGCTTTTGTTTAAAAAAAATTCATGTGAATGAATAGAAGCACTGTTATCCATTTGACTTCATACAACAACAATCTATCTTGTGCTGTCTTCTGAGCAGGTGAATTTATAGGGTAGCAGACAGATTTCCTGTCAGGAAAGGACACTGTTGCATCAGGTTAGGATACATGGTGCCTCTTCCCTCAAATAATGAGGTCAAAGGCATCAGACCCAGCCACATCAGTGTTCAAAATACCAGACAAAACATTATTATTATCTCCCAAAATATATTATACTCCAAAAATTTACAGTCTCTGTATTGCTAAAAGACCTACCTTCTCCAGTGCTGGGATGTTTGTTCTCAGACAGAACAAGTGGAGAAAGTCCTCCTGGTAAAGGACTTGTGGTTGTCAGTGCTATAGGTCTGGCCCTATGCAGTGGCACACCAGCACTTTGTTCTTCCCCTTGGAATTACTCTGTTCTGACATGAAAGCTCAGTCAGCAGAGGTAGCTACCACCTTTCATCTCCGTCTCTGTTTCAGTGTTTCAGGGCTCCCAACAGGACTCAGCCTTATGCCCACAGCCACATGAGCAGCACAAAACAGTCCCAAATTTTGGATGCTCCCAACTTAAGAACACAGAAACATGTTGGGCAAGCAGTTTGACCAGTAAATATAGAAAAGATGCATTTGTGTGGCTTTTTTTCAGTTAGCTTATCCCATGTGTTAATATCAGAATAAACTAGCGCACACAATAATTTCTGCCTCTAGAACCATCATTTAGAAGGAAATCTAGAAGGAAATGATAGTCCATCATAAATATGTGAAAGGCTGTTGATAGGGATATTTGGTTAGAAATGTTGTACATGTCTGAAACGTGTTACAGAAATGACTGTTTCTTTCAAGAAAGTTGGAAGAAGAACTAATTTAATCTTCTGGTAATATTTTTGCCAACAAAAGGAACTATCCCACATATGTTGATGTCATAGTCTCCAGAATTAAATAAATTACATCTTTAATGTAATACAAAATATAGCCATCTCTCTAATTTCTCTGAGCACTTTGTGAATGCATGGGTTTTTTTCTTGTTTAGTCAACCTTTTCCTAGCAGTGGATCAACCACTCTTGCACCTTGTCTGTAGTAACATAGAAGCACTTTGAAGTTGACAAGATGAGCAATGAGCACACCACATGCATAATGGGGGACCCCTATTCATTACCATAATATAAACATATAATGCCCACAACATCCTTTGTGGTCACAGCAGAAGTTGTTGGATACAGAGACTCCTTGCAGACTGGATAATGGAAATAGTCTCCTTTGCTCCCCTCTCTTGGCCTTGTGGAGGTCTGTGTACATGGTGTATCAGTGAAAAGTAGTTCACAGAGTTCATGGGCTTTTTTCATAACAATCTCAGCCCAATTTCATAGGCTTGTTCTTGGCATAATGCAAAATGATAGGCAGTATTGCACTATTCTGACATTCTTCAGGTGGTTCTTTAAAACATGAGCCCAGAAGCTGACTACAAGCAGTGATACAGTCTTGCTTGTAGAACAACAATCCTCTCTAAATATATTGCCTGCTGTGCACCCCTGCTCTTCTATCAGGGAATGTATAAACAGAGCTTAGAAAGTGGTCAGGCCAGCACATTAAGTGGGATCGAGTAAAAAAGCTTCAGTGACGTCTGGTGCTCTGCAATTCTTTCATAGCTGAGAGGGCAGCTTTACTGGAACCAACTTCAGTTTATGTCCTTGTAAACAGCTTTCCAAGCTCAGCATAAACGAACTGCAAGACACACTTTCCCCCACGGCTCTTTGGCCAGTATAAATCCATTTCATCTTCTATGGGACATTTGTGAAATAGGAACCACAGAAGATTTTCCAAGAAAGCCAGCAATTGTCTAATCTCCTCTAAGTGTACTGTTCAGAAGTTACGCTACTATCAGCTTTTCTTTAGTTTGTGAACATGACAGCATATCTTCCTTTCTGTTTTTGTTCTCCAGCCCACTCCAGTTCCAGCAACTCACATTGTGGGAAAAAATATGTAATGTGACAGAGAAAAATGTTGGTCTTCCTAATTCAAAGATAAAAGCAGAGCTGAGTCATGTTGTGTGATATACTTTTGGGCCCAAACTACTCAAGTATTTGTTGCATGAGGGCTGAATGAATACCACCACAACATGAACAGGCTGGTGTGGGAGCAAAGAGGATGCACTTTTACATTAACTTATATGACCAGGAGGGATCAGAGAAATGGTACAAAAGGAAGAAGGGAACAGGAATGGGATCTCCACGTTTCCTTCAGCTTCCATTTCCCATTGAATCTACATATATACTGAAATTATCTGGAGTCTGCATTTGTTATGTGACAGTTCAGGGCACTAACCATATGATTCTGGAAGCGGTTTTAGTTGGAGATCCATAGAAATATGACTTTTTCTCACTCATGGGGGTAAAGCTGTGACAAACAAGGGACTGCTCAAGAGATGTTATCTACAGCATAAGGGGCCTCCAGAAATTTATAAGCTAGAAAAACCGAAGCATAACCAAAGACATCATATCAAATCCTCCCATTTTCCTCTCTCTATCTTTAATTACTTCTCTTTCCAAACAATCGGTAATAAAGAACAGTCTAAAGGAGAGAGAGGGGAAGTATAGATCAATTGAAGAAAGAAGTAATGAAGTAAATCTGGCAAAATAGAAAAGCTCTAAAAAATAAAGAAGAGTTGGGGACAGTTATAAGTAAAGAGAAAATCTGATTCAGAATAATAAATGATTTTGTTTAAATGCTGTGCTATTTAAAATAAAAATCTTTTTTCAACCTGTAAACCAGTGTTTCCATGAAATGTGAAATGAAAATTCCACCCAACTATTAAGAGATTGTATATGAACACAGAAAAAGTCTGTGCTGTTAAAACAAAATTCTGTTTGCCAAGATCGTCTTGATCTAATTCTCTTGTCAACAAAGGCACTTTATAGTATAAATATTAACTCACAATTTGTATTTGAATAATTTTTTTCTTCCTAGCAATGTCATAATTTTGATATTCTCTGGGATTTTTTCCAGTCTCAAAGTACTAGGAAATTTGGTTGAGAGCACAATAAACTAAAACAAATCAATGCATGTGAATGGCTACAAATGTCACATTGCTCATCTTGCTCTGTGAAACACTAAACAGCTGTTGGCTTTTAGCAAGGAGGAAAAACAAAGATCTGTTCGTGTTCCTGTACACACTTTGTTATTTCACTTAGCTTAGATTTTGAAAAATGAAAGAAACATAACTGATCTGATCTGATGTCTTTTCTCTCAAGATCAACCTACATCCTTTATAACATAGGAACAGCAGATGAATAGGGCACAGGACATTTGCCCCTTCTATGGCTTCCATTACCTAGTTTATTCTATTGCTTCCCTGTGGACAATAGGAACAGACTCCAGCAATGTAATTGGTTCAGCAGAGAAGTGAAGTCCAGAGAATCTGCTGAGGCATTTTGGCATAGGCACACTGAGCGTAGAAAAATCCCTTCTGCAAAGGACTGTTTTCCTGGCTCTGCAAGCAAATCTGTGGGGAACAATTTTCTCCTCAGATGTGTGGCTTGTCCTCACATGGAGAGGAGTGAATTGCATCTGGATTGGTGAAAAAAAATGTATGACAGAGGGCCAGGGAAAACAGGGGAGAGCACTAACAAAGCGGGGGAAGTACAGTCTGAAAAGGCAGTCATGCAGCAGGCATTGTGTGCCAGGATCCTGTACACCAAAAGGGCATGTCAGGGAAATGGTTTTCACACCAGGTTGACACTGGAGCCCCACCACTTTTACCCCACTTGCAGTTTCCTCATCAGCTGTGTGATGGAACCATGGAGACTTTAGATTTCCTATCCTTCAATCCACTGCTGAATCATCTAAGATGACCTGTCCTATGTGGATCCAGCTCCCATGTACCACTACAGTTCGAGTAATATGCTGAGGTCTTAGAAACCTGCCATTGACCCCTCAAAATGAGAACTATGGTGTAGATTGCCTTAGGCACATTGCAAGCTCAACCTCAAGATGTACCTAGATTGGAGTGGGAGGAAGTAGCCAGGGTTTCTGTAAAAGGCTGCTGTAAACATCATTCCATGCAATAAATAAAGGTAGAGAGCTATAAATTGAGAATAAGAAGTTGTTAAGACAGACAAACACCTTGGAAGCACAGATATTGGTTCCTTAGCAGGCACATTTTAGAAGTTTGAATAAGAGAGGAAGGATGTTGCTGCTAACAGTAAGTGCATGCAAGAGCACTGCACCACCAATAGCTAACTCCTCAGTGGTGTGACTGTCCCGCCAGCATGAAAGCAAGGGTTACGAGAAACATGGACTCTCCAGACTCTGTTCCTGGCTCTGCACATCCTGTTCCAAACTACTCACACATATAATGTTTCTGCATTCCTGAGATCTATTTTTAAAAGCCTTTTCACTGTGATTATTGTGAGGTGTAGTGATGACTGTGTATGGACATGATCTCACGGTATTTGTGGCCCTTACAACGTGTCACAGCAGGATACCTGTACCCCACGGTCTCCCCTTTCCCCAAGGTGTGTGACTGCTTTGTCGAATTTGTACTTCAAGGGTGACCTGCAGCTACTGCAGAAATCACCCACTTTTGCCTGGCTTTCATCTCAGTAGTGGTGCCTGTAAACCCTCCAACTGCAGCCATGAGGGTGTACCAGGGCCACCTGCTTCAAGGGGAGATATGCATCTAGGACTACCTCATGTAATCAAGCAACTAAATGCAGATGTTCCTGCACGATCTGTCTTAGGTACAGAACAACACTTCTTACTCCCTTGACTCTTTCTGTTCAGCAAAGGACAGTAAAGCTGCAATAGTGCAATATTAAGAAACTTAGTATCCCTTTGGTTCAGTATTCTCAGCTCACAAAAACTCTGCTCTCTGTAGAAGCTCCCAGAGTCAGGAAGCTTGTATTTACCTTCATATCAAATAGCAGTCATTAATATGGGACAGTGGGTATAGTTAAACTTATGGCCATTCAAATATTTTTCTGGTGTGGCCCTGTTAATTTGCTCTGTGAACAGAAGTCAGTTGATTCAGCTTTTGTCACTTCAAAACAGTACCAAGGGAGGCATGGAAGTGCCTGTTTTGGGCATTGCTCAAAATATAAAAATAGTAGTAATAAAAATATGGAAGGCATATGGTGGACTTGTGTCTGGGGGGGGGATGCAGCCATGGCTGAGCAATATGTAGATATTTAATTTTTTTTCTAGACTGAAATATGTTTATTCTTTGAGACTGTAAGAAAACCAGTGGTTTCTCTTTACAAGCATGAGTTCACATAATTGTGTTGTAAGGTAATATGTAATATGCATTACACTTTTCCTGAAAAAGAGTATTAACCTAGTCAATATAAAGTTTAGACGACTGTAAAATATTATTTCTTCTTTACATTATTTTAGTTTTGCAAGTAACTGAGAAATAACTACACTGTTGGCATTGGGAACCTTACCTGTCTCTGACCCTATTTGGATTAGAACAAGTTAGAAATAAACCCTAAGGTACTAAGGAGATTGTAACAGCATGCATTTGAAATCATCATGAAGGGAGAAAGAAGGGCACCAATTACACTACTGCACCATAGTTTTAGAGGTTAATTGCTTTTCCCATCCCCCATTATAAGGGTTTAGAGTAAGATATTGTTCAGCTATAATGAAAGGGGAAGGCAGTGGAATTTGAGCAAAAGCAGCATGATAAATCCTTGCAACTGATGTCTGTTCATATGATTAGACCACAGTAACATGAAGAAAGGCAGCAGAGATTGTGTCCACCGAGTTTGTTTTGCCTAACACTCTGGAAAAGTTGTTCAATACTGGTTATCTCAGCAAAGCTATTATTCTTTGAATGTTAGAAAGGTCAGCTGGGGTTATCTTCTGCTTAAGCACTGGCTGCCCAAATTCATGGCAGAGAGCTTAGCTCCTGCACTGTTCCTTCAGAAATAATGATATTTGGGTCTTTGTTTATGAATCTGCCTGCTATGAGTCAATCCTCTTCTCTGTCCCCCTTGTACACGGCCTGTAAACAACTTTCCAGATGGGCTGACATCTCACTGTTGATGGAGAACTCTGAGTGAATAATCTTTTGTGTTATTCCAACGGAAGAGGTATGTTATACCTCTCTGCTTGCACAGTGGTGGATAGGAAACTAAAGTTGTATCCAGACCTACCTGATAGCACTACCTAGAATCCACATGAAAGTGAGCATATTCTACTTCTCCATCTCTGTTGCTATAATTACAGGTGAGAAAGATATACAAAGAATAATAAATGCTTCCTGCAAGAAGTATAAATTCACTTTCTCTAGGCTGAAACAAGGGAACATTTCTGGATGTGATTCTGCTGTGGATTAGTACAGTCATTACAATCTTAAAAGCTTGATTTTCCTCATTAATGACATTTGTAGCAATAGTAAACTGCCCTTATTGGCATTTTTTATTGTGGAGGCCACATTTTTAATTCTAAATGTACCTTGTTTATGATACAATTAGGGAAAGTAGTGTTTGTGCAAGGTACAGTGAAATATTACATCTGGCCTACTGATTATGGCTTTTAAATCAAGTTCTCTCTCTGATAAAATGATGGTGACCTGAACTTTTCAAGAAGTTGGTCAAGTTTCAGAAGTAAATAATTTTTTAATTACTGCAGTTTACATGCAGTAATTAAAGGATTCAGTCCTCATTGCACTTAACTGCACACCAGGACAGTGATTTCTAGCATTTTTTAATTAATTACATTAATTATTGCTCCTTAATGCCAATAATTTTTTTGGTTTCAACTACTGTAAGAGTGACTTTGGCATTTTAATAGTTCTTGCTGTATAAGAAGCCAGAGGCAGGCAGTACTGACCCTTAAGAACAGGGTATTATTGATTGGATTGATCGGATTTTTTTGATTGATTGCTGTGGACTAACAAAAATGCCATTTAATTACTAGAAAATTAAGTCTGAGCTGATTTATTCTGATCCTCAAGTACCATTAAAGGGCATAGCTGAAACCTGAACTTTTCTGCAGGTTGATTAACATACCTACCAATACACTTTATTGTTCTTATTCTTGGGTGAAAACTAGGGAATACTGAAAAATAATGCAAACATAAATTTTTCTTTATCATTAGAATTCAATCTTTGTGGTAGTATATTTTTTTCTGGGTAAATAATTACCTTAATCATATTTCTCAAGGATATTACATGACTCTTTAAAAAAAACCAAAACAATATTACTGTGAGAAAATTTAGTCTTCCCTTGTCAGATCAAATACGTGTTTTCTAGTAGAGAAGCATCAATGTCCAGAACTCATGACCCTGACTGACATCCCTGTTGACAGAAACAAGAGAGTTCTTAAGTTACAAATGGATCCTAAGTTGTAAGAATTTCTCTGCTTGAAATTGTTTTGAGACATGTAAAAATGTGATGAGTTTTCCTCTTTAGGCATTTCTATTTCTGCATGATGTCTTTCCGTGTCTGGTGCAGACATTCCAGTTATTTTGTCAAGATGTTCTGAAAGAGTGGAAGTAAATAAAACAACAGTGTCTAGAAATATTTATTATAGTTTATCGGTAAATTTACACAATACGGTTTTTCTCATTTGAAACTGTAGGCTTTTTGACAGGGACTAACAATCTTCTAAAATGTATTTGTCACTCAAACTGCTGTTCAGTGAAGAATTATTTTGGAAAAACTGCTCTTGATATTTGGTGAACTCTGCTTAATCAATACTGAGATACGAAGATGCATTCTAGAGCTGTGAGAGCTCATAGTGAACTGTTATCAGTTCAACATGTGCAGGAAAAGTTCATGCTATCAATAATACTAGTGTGTGATAAAATTCCCTCTAATCCATTATTTGTGATCTGTACTACAGCATCTGAGCAGTCATCCTTTAGTTGCTTGTATTTTAAATCTCAGTAAGTGTTCATTATTAGGCATCTTCTGGTCTTTGAATTTGAACTTTTCAATGCTGCATCATTGAAATAACAAGAGTGAAAAATAATCTGTTAAATTATGATTTTAAAACAGGTAAATTTGGCTTAAACCACTATTACTTGTCAGCTGAAACCAAAGTCATGCTTCTTACCAGATTTTTGTGCCATTTCAGGATTGCTGGAACTCCAGATATAAAAGCATGGGAAGCCTGTGAGAAACTTCATTAATTGGGTTTCACAGCATGCAGAACCTTTAATACACTGACACATGCACAGCTCTTACTTCATTGTACAGGGAGCCCAGAATAGACCTTCGAGGAGAACCTTAGTTGATGCCAGAAACCTGGATGTGCCTGACTCCCATTAATAACACAGAATTATTGCACACTGCAAGTAGGATCACATTTTTTCACAGCATGGGAATGGGTCTGCAAAACGCCACCAGCCCCTAAAATGAGCTAACTACAGCAAAAAAGCAAATTTATGCTCTTGTCGAGGTTGTTGTCAACCACCTCTTCTTCTAACTGCAAGAGGCATTACTTCCTCTCGGAGCAGCTTCTTTCCTCCATGTCAGCAGAATAGTTACAGGTCATGGGTTGAAATTATTGCAGATTTGGCATTTATTTTTCCCTCTTTCTAGCCTAAGTGGTTTCAACACTTTAGACTGGGTTTCCATAGATTTGTGTCAAACAGTGAAATATGCTGGGATCCTTAGGATAAGGGTCTTTACTTTCCTTTAGTTCAAAAGCAGAAATTTGCAGCAGGTGTCAATTTAAATATATAATGCCTTCTCTTTTTTTTTTTTTTTTTAACCTCTGCTATTTCTGTATAGCCCAAATTACTTCTGAGGATTTGTTTTGGATTAGCAAGACATTACTGATAATCCAAGTCTGAAAAGGCTGAATACTGTTAAATGTTTTCTTTTTTGTGGATTCTGTGTAACCACCTTGCTTGTCCAGAAGTGCAAAACACCCACAGAAAACCCTCTGATTTAAAAGTATCTGTTGTGTAATTCAGTTGCCATAATATTTGTCTTTTCCTGGAAATCTCGGCCTGTATTAGAAGCATCCCACCTCCAAACTCCTCACAGACTCAAATGCTAAAATGGAAAAAAATGGTCTTGAAGTGAGTGATAGGATACCTTCTGAGTGATAGGATAGTTTGCTAAAATGAAAAGACTCCCAGCAACAAATTATGGGATTAGTCTCTTTCATGTATTTTTCTAAAAGTGTATTAAACTCAAAAAAGCCTTGAAGCTGAAGAGTCCTTAATCAGCAGGAGATATGTAAGATTACCCATGGCTGACAATTTTCTGGGAGTGATTTTCCATCTGTGAATGCCATTGAAGCAACACTGAACTGAGATGTTCCACAAGAATGTGTGACTGCTGAAAATCCCAGGGGACACCAGAAATGCTTTGATTTGACAAAGCCAAAAAATTTCGTGACAGTGCCAGCATAACAACTTCCATTTTTCTGCAATATATTGTGTAATAGATGCAAACAGTAAAGTCAAAGCCATTTCAATACCTCTTTAAGAAATAAATGTTTTCTTTTGCAAGCAGAGTAGCAGACTGTCATTTTTTGTGCCAGTTTGCGAACATGAGAAAATGTCCAAACTTCAGCACCTTTCACTTGCCTTAGTTTTCCTTATTTGTTCAGATGTAGGAAATAATCACATTGGTTTTTTTGCTCTGCGATTACTGTATGCTGGTTTGCTTGATAGACCTTATAGTTCACAAGGAGGAATTTCAGGGAAATTAAAGGCACTGCTTTCAAATCAGAACACCAGGGTATTTCTTGTTTAAATGCCTGAGAAGGCTTCCAAGGCAAAGGCAACATGGTACCAGAAAACTGTTTCAGCAGGAGCCACTCTAAGGACAGGACCAACACTGCCACAGGAAATGCCAAGAACATAACTATAACAGAAAAGTGCCATGGGAAGGGAGAGCAACCTTGCAGAAACTTGTGATATAAGAGGATTCCCTGAGGCTGTGCCTGGTACCAGTGTTAGTCACTCCATGTATGTGTGAAAAGACGAATGCAGTGAAGACAGCCAAGGCCACTGTGGGCTCCTGTGGCTGCTCCTGGCACCAGTGCAGCAAGAGAGAGGCAAAAGCACCTCAGGAAACCTGCCTGGTTTCCTTGACAACCATCAGACATCAAGCTGGAGTTACTCCTAATTACAGTAAAGCTACAGCTTACACTACATATACTACAGATTATGTGGTAGAAGCAATCAAAGAGACAGATTTTATCTGTGACCTGCATGTAGGTCACAGAACTAGGATGGATGCTGCACTTTGACATCTCAATGTGTGCTTGAACACACCTCTATGGGATACTGCTGCTGGCTGGAAGTCCCAGTGCTGATACAAGAACATCTCCATGGATCCCAGTGCAGATCCCATGCACGTCACGGTGTGATGCCGTGCAGAGAGGTCTTGAAAGGCAGGGAGAGCACTGGGCCACTATGAGGTCCTGTGCTCTGCAGGGCAACTGCATGTCCTTGGATATCTCTGCAGAAAGAGATGTTAGTTACAGCAAAAACGATTTGCCTGCTTGCACGGTCTTTGCTATTAGGAGTAAACTATTGACTGTCTTCAATACCACATATTTTCCAGGGTGGGAAGCAAACAAAGAATTATGCATTTGACATACAAGTGCTGAAAACTAAGCTTCTTTGTGTTTTTTTTTAAAGACTAAACATACTAACGTTCTCCCTCCAGGCCCCTTCAAACTGGCAGCTTCTGGCCACATAATTTTGTGTGAGCTTTCAGCATAGCAACATATTTACAGTAAAGAGACAACTAGAAGCATAACCTATGAAGACAATAATAATAAACCTGAATAAACTTGAGACAGAGGGGAAACTTGCTTATTTACACATGTCCAGCTGATAAATTGTTCTGGTTTTTTATAGGAAGTTAAGAGGACTTCTTCTCCTAGGGAAACTGTTTTAACACAAGTCCTTGTGGATATTTTGCCATAGTTTCCTGAAATTGGATGATGTCACTTCATATTTAACTGCCAGATGCCATCTTTAAATAGATTATCTTCCCTAAGACTGATAAAAAGCAAGAAGTTGTCTCTGAACAAGGAGTTTCCCTTCAATTAGGTCTTTGTTCCTTTGATTAGTAAAGTTCTGCCCAGCTTTGCTGTAGGACTGCTTGCTTGCGTGGTAAGATCAGATAGGGACACAGATTTTTTAATTACTTAAACTATTAGTATACTCTCTTATGCTGAAGTACTCATAAGAATGTGAAAGAGAAGCTGTACTTGTTTCATTTCTGTAGTGCTGTAGTAACATACTTATTTTCTACTATTGGTCATATGCAGATGATACCAGGAGGAATGTCCAGCTTTTTACTGGGATAAACCGCACATACTTAGTACTGGGAGCTGCTGCCACAAACAAACAACTTTGCTAAAGTGAAAAATCTTCTCTGACAAAAACGAAGTTTTTGATGAAAATTAGTTGCTTACATTGAAACAGAATTGTTATGCATGACTGCGGTCATTCACTTTGATGACTAAAAATATTCTATTTGCATGCACTCTTCTTCAAACCACTGTTTTGATGCAACAAGGCCATTTATCCATCATCAGAAGAGAGTGAGTATGTTAGCAGAGTAAAAAATATACAAGACATTCTCTCTGAGGGAATGGCAAACACAACAGATCTTATTCTTTTAAAATATGTAGTGCTAGTGCATTTGCAGTTATGTTAAGATTGATTTTTGCCTGGGTGGATGCGGGTTCCTGTAAAATTGCTGTCAGACAAACATTATTCAGTGTCAGGACTGCGCATATTTTCTGTGTTCATGTCTTTTTGCTTTTATTGTTGATTTTGTTTTTTCTTTTACCAAATACTAAGTACAAACACTCTGAAGTCTGTCTCTTTTTTTTCCTTCATCTTTTTTCTTTCCCATTTGCCTGTAGAAATTAAAGGCAGCACTTAATTGCACTGTTATAGACAGTGAGTACCTGCCTTCTTCCAAAAAACCTTGAATTTTTCCATATTTGCTGATTATTGTGAACTATTCAAACACAACAGTTAACACCCAACACATTAATATTACCCTAAGCAAACACCATCCTATCTGAAGCAAAGAAAGTGGTATTTTTTGATTGTAGCTCCACAATAATAGCCCTCCATAAAAGAGTAATATGATTGAGAAATCCAAATTAAATGGTAATTTTATGTCTTTTTACCTTTTATGTCTTTTTACCTTTTACAGTTGTATCAGAAGTAGGCCTGGAAAAATGATGAAAAACTATAATGAAAATTTGAAAGACATCTTAGTGGAAGTTTTTTCTGCTGAGTCTTGTCTCTACCTTTTTTAAGACATCACTTTGAGTGAACCTTTGTTCAATTTTTTTTGTGTTCAAATTTCAACCTCAATAACAAGTTCATTACCCACAGGAAAAACATTACTGTGAGAAAGGAATAAAATTCCTTTGAGACCAAAAGAGTTAATTAGTTCAATAAATCTGTCACATTTAATTCAATTAAAGATACAAAAAAACTATTTTATCCTCCCTTTTTGTCTTTCTTTAGGAGGAGATAATTTTTTTCCAGGCCTAGAAAACTGAAATTCCCTCTTTATTTACTACACAGAAAGTGTTACTATGCTAGTCCCTTTAACAACTATACAAATCTTACTCATAAAACTACTGATACAGACTTTTCCAGCATTGCTTCTCATAAATAATAGTATTTGTAAGTTACTTTTAAAGTTATTTTTGGGGTGAAGCCATATGCAACAGCATTAATTGTCACCTCTCCAAATTACCAGGGACATTTGGGACTTTCTGTCAAAACAGTGGAAAATGAAGCCAGTGCAGATGTCCACACAAACATCCCTGACACCTTGTTCCACAGCCCCTGTGCTTTCCCAGGGAGGATGAACACACATTTGGGCATATGTGCTGATGCCAGGGCTCACACAGAAGACCACACTTGAACATTCTTTTTTCTGAAGGCATGTAAAGACATCTAATATTGTTGCCAGCTTTTACATTCTTTCAAAAAGCTTTCAAAAAAGAAAGTTCGAAATGGGTCTATTTCAATTGGAGAGCTAAACGTATATTAGTATTAATCCCTTACTAACTGCTCAAAGCCATATGGATGCACATGTTTATATCAGCCTAAATATGATCAGGGTTAGACCAGTTTTAGTACAAACAGTATGAAATGCTTTTGCTGACCTGCAAATCTGTCTATATGACTTGGATGCTCTCCCTAGCAATTAAGATAATTTATTAATTCTTGTCCTGGGAATAGCAGTTGCTTTAAAAGTGATAGACAAGGAATTACCATATGTAATGAATCTCAAAATTTGTTTTGGTCTCCTCTGTTGTTTGAAAAACAAAATTACAATTTGGAATCCAGTGTGAGTCTCTGAAATAAAATAATCGAAGTCTATATGGAAGGCAGCAATTAAATTAGTCTGTCTGCAATGTTGTAAATGACGTTGCAGTGACATCAGAAAGTAGCTAGCTTGTGATGCTTGATGCCATAAAATGAGCTAGGAAAAACAAGAATTTAAGTGCATTCTGTCTCCAGACATGAACATCTTTTTCTTGGACATGCTAACATGCAAGACCACTCACACACTTATAAAGTCAGACTAAAAGTCACTTTGCAACTGAACAATGAAGCCTCTGCAGCTTCATTTATGTAATTTATGTTATTCTTCATCATTGACCAAGTGCTTTAACATTCACCCATGCAATAGAAAAGATGGATTCTGAAGAAGGTGAGGTACGGGGACACACTATATAAGTGACAATGCCCTATCCTGAATTAACACAGCAAGTATTCAAAGTAATCCCTTTACAACTTCTGGATCAAGTCTTTTCAATCTTGATATCTCTGAAAATTCTAAATGTCTTCTTCCAATCAAGAGGGTGGCAGGTGTTTGACCTTCTGGATTACAGGGTAAGACCATTCCACATATTTGCATTGCTAAGATAGTAAGATACATCATGTTTAATTTTTCAGTTAGAAACAATTTAAAGTATGATGCACACATCTCAGATGGCTTCACAACACAGTTCAAAAAGTGATTCTGAGCAAATTCTGGAGCCTGGTCTCTATGTATCACTAGGAATATGACCAAACACCAACTTTAGCAGGGCACGAAACAGATACCATCTTTACTGCAAAGAGTCATTACTTAGAAATATAGAATAGTTTGAGTTAAAAGTGACTGTTAAAGATCATCTAGTTCTATCCTCATGCAATGGCAAGGGACTTCTTTAACTACATCAAATTGCTCAGACCCTATTCAACCTGGTCTCGAGTACTTCCAGGGATGGAGCATCTACCACCTCTATGGGTAACCTCTTAGTGTTTCACCACACATCATAAAAACTCTCTTCCTTATACCTAGTCTGAATTACCCACCAAGAGCATCCAGATTCTTGAGACAAAACAGTTCCGCAGATGGGTTTGCCTTTGCTTGAGGCAGGACTAATCCAAACTGTCTTCCTTTATACATTTCTCATATACACCACAGATACACTTTGACAGTTTTTGGAAGTTCTGATTGGGCAGGGACAACTCAAATGTTAGAGTCTCTAGTGTTAACTTAATGCAGTGGCCTTCACTAAATGTAGATTCCAGGATTTGAAGGTACCACTACCACCCACTACTTTCAATATGTTTTTCAGCAATCCATTGTACTTTTCAACTTTTCCAGAGACTGGTGCATGATAGGGAATATGATATACCCACTCAATCCCAAGCTCTCTGGCCCAGGTATCTATGAGGCTATTTTTGAAATGAGTCCAATTGTCCAACTGAATTCTTTCTGAAGTGCCAAGTCACCACAGGACTTGTTTTCAACGCCCAAGACAGTGGGCAGTGGGCATGGGGCACAGGGTCTCTCTCGCACATATCTCTAGCCATCCAGCGGTTGCTTCCACCAGTGTCAGCACACAGCGCTTGCTTTGGCGGATTTGCAGGACTGTGATGAAATTGATCTGCCAGGCCTTTCAGTATTTGTATTTCAACCACTGCCCCCTATAGCACTGACGCTGCACTTGCTTGGCCTGCCTGACTGCATGGTTCACAGTTATGGATAAACTGGTACATAATGTCCATGGTTAAGTCCACCCTTTTAATCACAAGTATGGTACATACCCTGATGACCAGAAGCATCATGGGTCCGTTGAGCCAGAAATAACTCACCCTTGTGCTGCCAGTCCAGATCCACCTGAGACACTTTAATCTTGTCAGTTCAATCCACCTCTCCACTGTTATGATATTCTTCAGTAGCCCAACTCTCAGGTACATGTACACCTACACAATGGACTTTCACAGTCAACTTCCGTACCCAGGCAGAGATGCCTTGCCACAATTCAGCACACCAGATGGGTTTCCCTCTGTGCTGCCAATTGGTCTTTTTCTATCAGTCCAGGCACCCCCACAGAGCATTTGCTACCATCTGTGAGTCAATGTAGAGGTAGAGTATAGATCACTTCTCTTGTTCAGTAACATCTAAAGACAACTGAACAGCTTTCAGCTCTGCCATCTGGTTTGATCCACCTTGTCCCTTAATAGCTTCTGTGACTCACCATGTAGGACTCCATACATCAGTTTTCTATTTTCAATGTATCCCTACAAGAGAGTAGGAACCATCAGTGAAGAAAGCATATTGCTTTTCATTTTCAGATAGCTGAATATATGGTAGGGTTCTCCTCAGCATGTCACCTTTTCCTCTTTCTTTTTTGATGATAGGCCAAAATTTTCTGGCCAATTCATTCTTTCAAGATCATTGGGCAAATGCGTATTCCTATCCAAGCTCATTATGTGATCAGCACGACCCACTTACTCCATGTAGCATAAGTGGTATTATGTGTAGAAGAGCAACTTGTCCCTCTAACCTAGTCATATCATCCCATAGCTTGTGATAGGCAAGCTTGAAATTCTCCCTTTAAGTCTAATTTAAAGCTCCATAAGGGACTCCTGCTACTGATAAGCACAGACTCTCTTCCCCCTCTGAGAAAGGTGAATGCCCTCTTATGCCAGCAGGCAGGTTTCCATGAGGGCCATCTTATTACTGAAAAAAACCCAAAATTCTGGCAATGACACCAGCCCAAGGGCTGTGTCTTAATAGACTGAGTCCATTTGATTCTTTCAATGTGACTTCCTGCAATGGGAAGGAGGGAAAAAAAATAACCTGTGCTCCAGATTCCCTAACCTCTGGCATATAAGGAGTGTCATCCACATCACGCACTAACTTGTATTCCATATCCAGAGCCTTGTACCTGTTGTACAGAGGTACCTGGAAAGGTGAGGTATGCAGGGAGTGGGTTTGACTGCTGTCCTGAATGTGGACTTGTCTCTATTCACTTCTTTCCTTTAAGCTACTGCTTTCAGCTTAGTGGGGGAAGGACAAGGGATTCCCTTTATCTTGTCGGGGCTTTTGCTGGTGTCTGTTCCTGGCTCTGTTTCCAGTGGGCAGAGAATGGTTCTGCCAGTCTATTTCTTTCTCAGACGTCCTTAGCTTTCCTATTTCTTCTTGCAACTCTACCATGAGACTGAGCAGACTGTCTGCTTGGTCACACTTCACACAGCTATTGTCTCTACTGCCATACATTTCCATTGACAGACTCTGGCACTCTCTGCAGCCTGGGCACTGCATGGTTACCCGTCTTCATTGAAGCTCTCCATGTGTTGCCAGGTGCATTCTGGCAAGTGCAGAGATCAAGACTTTCTGCCAAGTGGATACCAAAGCTGAGCTCTTTTTGAGAGGGTGATGATCAGCTGTGGAATTCTCCTGTATAGCCGGCATGGTGTCTATGCCCTCTCTACATGTTCTGCCAGAGAAACTGCTGCACCGTGCCCTGACTGATGTGCATTTCTGTTTGCCTGCTCTGTTCACAACACTCCAAGATATACCCTACCATTACAGCAGACACTGGATAGATTACAGAGAGGGAAATATTATGATATCTTGAGGTTCAACAAGGCCAAGTTTTGGGTCCTGCACCTGGGTCACAACAATAGCAGGCAGTGCTACAGGCTGGGGGGAGAATGGTTGGAAAGTTGCTCAGTGGAAAAGGACTTGGGGATGCTAGTTGACAGCAGCTGAACACAAGCCAGCAGCATGCCAAGTAGCCAAGAATGCCAATGGCATCATGGCTTGGATCAGCAATAGTGTGGCCAGAAGGATCAAGGCAGTGACTGTCCCCCTGTACTCAGCATTGGTGAGTCTGCACCTCAAGTCAGTTTTGGGCCCCTCACTAGAAGAAAGACTTTGAGATGCTGGGGCAACTTAAGAGTCCCTCATGGAGGACCTAGAGGGTAAGTCATATTGGGAGCTGCTCAGTGACTTTCGGGTGACTAGCTTGGAGAAGAGGAGGCTCAGTGCTGATCTTATTGCTCTCTACAACTACCTGAAAGGAGGTTGCATGCAGGTGGGGAGATGCTCTTCTCACATGTAACAAGCAGCGGGACAAGAACAAAAGGCCTCAAGCTGCATCTGGGGAAGTTTCAGTTGAATATTAGGAAAAATTTCCTCATGGAAAGAGTTGTCAAGTAGCAAATTGGGCAGCCCAGGCAAATAATTGAGTGACCATCCCTGGGGGTATTTAAAAGATGTGTAGATGCAGTCCTGGGGAACATAATTTAGTGGTAGACTTGGTACTAGTGGGTTAAGGTTTGGACTTAATGATCTTATTTTCCAACATAAATGATTCTGTGATTTTATATCAATATTTTATTCATATATTGGCAAAATGATTTTCTTTAAAGGTTATCCAGAAGGTGTCTAATCAGCAATGACACTGAATACACATACACACACATACACACACACGTACATACACACATACACACACACATACACGCATGCACACACACTGGTTTTCATCACACAAGAAGTCAACACAGAACACTTGCAGGAAGTGATAAAGATGGCCACAGTTTTTTGTCCTTTACAACACCACTGCTTTTTCTATTGGATGAAGGAGAAATGAAGCTAGCAGGTACCTACTGGGCAGCAGAAAGTCTAGACAAGCCAGCCAAACCTGAAGCCCTTCTCTTCCTTTGGAGAAAGCTGCTGCAGGGAGAGAGAAACTGAGGACTTCCCCTCTGAAGTCCTTTCCCAGTCTGCAAGAATTTTTCCCTGCCTCTTTCTACATGCAAGAACTACATCACTTGAGCACTGAAAGGGTGACTTCCACAGGTGTGCTCTGATGATCCTTCACCTGCCCAGCTCTGCTGTCCTCCTGCAGCATAGACCCCACCTGCTCCCTCATATGTTTTTCTAACAAAGCTAGAGGAAAAATCTATAATTAGTTCTTTGTTGGTTGCACACAGAGGGCTTTCAAAACCAAGTGTCTGGGTCTTAAGCGTGACCTCTGTTTAAGGCCCAGCAAATGTTTCCTGAATGTGTGTGAAGGGAGAAAGGGGCTTAGGAGGAAGGGCAGCACTCTAGAGGGTTCTACAGGATGAGCGGCAGATTTGAACTTCTCACTGGAGTTAAAACTTTTTATAGCATCACTTCTGCTCTCCGCTTGTGTCCAAATGTAGAATGGAACAGCATGAAATCTTTTCCCACAGCCACCTGGCTCAGGCAGGGAACAAGGCCAGGGGAAAGCCATTGGAAGAGATGAGTGGAGGGTCACAGAAGGGGTTTCAGCAGCGTTTTCACAGACCATTAAAAAAGTAAATTCCCAGAAGATCGATTTTTCTGATCATGCCTGTCCACACAAATTCAGAATGAAGTTTTCCCTGTGACAAGGGAAACATGCAGGACAGGAACCCAACTGCTCTCTGAATAGCAGCCATACCATGAATGATTACTTGCTATCTTCATCTGTTGTCAAAACACTTTGAATTGCTTTAAATAGCTTCCAAATGACTGGCTTAACATATAAACCTAATACACACCCAAGATACACTACCTCCATATTTATTTATTTGTCTAACTATCATTTCTAAGCGTCTCCACATCTTGGATCTGTTGTGCACACAAGGTAAATAGCCACTTGAATTTCTGTTCCTCAGACAACTTTTTCCTGCTACTAAGGAGAAAACTAACTGCTCCTGTGCAATAACAACAACAATAATAATTAAAAAAGAAAATTAATGCTGGGTAGCTGCTGTGAACTCAAATATGCTTCATGTCTTAGTGTTTCTGTTATTTACGATTGAATGTCCTAAGATCCTAAGAGGGTTGCCAACCAGTCAGTCACCCAGAACCTGGATTCTGGAATGAAACCCACTGAGCCATCACAGTTCTGGCTACAGGAAGGGAAAAAAAAAAAAAAACCAAAACAAACAAACAAACAAAAACAAACAAACAAACAAAAAAAACCCAACAACAAAAAACACACACAAAAACCCACAGCATGAGTTTTGATGTCTGACCCACTCACTCTCTGCGCAACAAGACTATGCAGTGGAGCCTACAAGGTCAGGTTTTCTATTCATGTAGAAGAAGAAATAACTTGAAAATATGTGGTGTTCAGCTAGAAACACAATGCTACTGCACAGTTCAGGAAACTATTAAGACAGATGGAATTTAGTACATTCTGATTTTTCAGTTGTTGAGGTATTTTTTACTGAAGTTGCACGTTCCAATGTACATCCACAGACCAACATTGCTGCAACTTGCAAGTCTATTTAAAAACCTCCTGCAAAAAGTTAACTTACTCTCAGCTCATCTAAACTTTCAGCACATGTGTTGTGTTTATGGTATGAAGACACTAATGGAACATACCTCTTTAATCTTCCAGGTTACTTAAATGCTTCAGGGAGCATAAAAACAGTGACAATAAGGGCAACTGAACAACTTTAATTCATTTGATTATGCAGCATGGTATCATCAGTCCAAAAAGTGTTGAATTCTTTAGATGGATTTTTGAAATTTAGCCCTATGTTCCTTGACTTCTAATCTATATCCAACATCTATTCACTCTTGCAGCCTGTGCCCAAGTACTTCAGCTACACCCACTCTGCAGCATCTTGAAATAACCTGGAGGTCAGGAACTCAATACACCACATTATTCAGTAATGAGATTAGGGAACTACCAGGAAAGGCATTCAAGTTAAGGGCAAAAAAACAAGGTACTTGAAAACAAGAAAGATATGAACTTATAGCACACCACTTGCTTCACATGCTGTAAAATTCTGCTGTAAATCATAGAATGGTTTGGGTTGGAAGAGATCTCAAAGATTCACCTAGTCCCAGTCTCTCTGCCATGGGCAGAGACCTATTCCTTCCACTAGACCAGGCTGAATGTGAAGCAGCTTCTCTTACTCTGAATGAGAGAAGAATAACGTGCTCTGCACTCATAGTGGGCTGATCACATGCATGTATGAATCCCTGTGAGTTCATTTCCTACCCTGCCTTACCATGAGTAACTTGTGTGGGTATTCCACTGCAGACTGAGGATCTCTACTAGTATTTTGAAAACACCTCCTGAAACACATTTAGTCTAAGCGTGATGGATCTAATCCTGATTTACCTGTGCTAAAAAGAGAAATATTTTGTAAATGTTGTTAAGCAAAAAGAAAAAATTACCAGTGGCTGAGGTTTACAGTTTTTGTCTTACTAGAGACTTCTTGTAAAGGAAAGGGACATTTTTATTTTTTGTTAGAAAAATAAAAGTGGAAACCCAAATGAAGCAACATGAAATATAGTATGTGCTTTTGCCTTGTCAAGTTTACAATATAGTGACAAGCTAAATACACTGCAGTACAAATCACTCCTTTCAGGTTCCCACCATGGAAACGGTTCACTGATATCAATAACTTATTCAACACCTGTGTTTATCTCACAACCAGACATACTTGGCTTGTATCCCTGGTTCAGTTAGGAAATTAAACCATTTAATCATTCAAACAAGACAATCACTAAGATTTCATTTTCTTCTAGTTAAATTTTCTTAACAACTTCAGTGGGATTTAGACAAATAAACCATAAGGGAAAAAAGCCCTGAGGATTTGTATTCATGAGATATGAGGTTTCACTAAGAGGAAATGGGACCAGTAACTCTTCAACATGTGTATTAGGTATGTTCATCAAGGGCAGGATGCAGTCTTAAAATACCCTATCACGACGGGATACACATCTCATTCTGACATGCCAATCAGTCATATCGTGTAATCCCCATTTCTGAAAAACAAATCCATGTTAAAATCAGCTTTCTCAGTTATTTGGAAAATGCAGCCACAGCACCTCTGGATGGCTATGGGCAATTTAAAGAACGTGGCCAAGCCGTTTATACTTCTCTAGGGAATGCCAGTTTTCACACTATATATGGGTCCTGCATCTCACCCTCTTGTGCTAACATAGCTCCACAATGATGTGACTGAAGGGCAAATTGCCCTAACATAAACCCTTAGAGATAGTATCCTATGCCCTTGTTTTAAGGAGCTACCCTGCCTGGTAACAATGAACTAGAACCACAGCAGCCTAACAAGAATAGCCGAAGTGGGGTTTGAGTTCACAAATGGGCTGATGGGGCTTTCTGATGATGACAAGTAGAGGGGAAAGAGCATATGACTAGGAAAAGATTCTTTCTTTTTTTTTAATGTCTTTTCCTTTATGGTTTAAAGAAGTGCAAACTCTGTTCAACAAACAGATGGAGCTGGGAGAAACAGGAGAATGCCAGTTGCAGTAGTGATCAAATTGTCTTGTAATTTGGAGTGTTTAGGTCCACATAAATGCAGAAAATAAAACCAGCATGCCTAAGACTCTTCTCACCTACCCTGTATTTACACCAAAATAACTTCACTAGAATTCTTGTTGATTTACACCAGCTTTACAGAAACTAGTCCCTAGACTGGGAATGTTGCCCCATATCCCAGTGTCATGGCTCTCAGGATTTCTAGTAAAATGCTCTGTATCCTGACTGGAAAAGTTGAGATGAAGCCTAAAAGACTCCGTAAACACATTAACTGAATCAGACATTAGCAGGAAAACTACCTTTCATTAAATAATTCCAGTCCTGTACATAAAAACACATCAAGCTTCATATTTTCCACCCAATTCTAGTGAGGTTTGGAGCATCTCACATCCCAAGGAAATTGTGCCCTCATCATCCAACCTTTTGTGGATGTCATGCCCTTTAACACATGCAAACATCTTATCAAGTTATCACAGCATACCCTTTCAAGGATTCAGAAGGCAGCTGCCACCCACGGAGGCTTTTGCTGCCTGTAACATTCCAGGCACTCACACCTCACTTAATACAGTAACAAAGACAGCTTGGCTGCCACGCAGCCTAGTGTGCTATTACAGCTGTGAAACAGCTAACTTTGGCAGCCATATATCATTAAGGCTTTGTTTCAGAAACTCTCAGAATAGCTTTTTGCAGCGAAGCCACCAGTGTTAAGCCTGTAAACTGGCACAGCTGAGTAGAGTGCCTGATGTGTGGCTGAGAACAAGGGACTGGATTTTGGAGACGACCAAAGATGAAAACCAAACCATTACCACACAGATATACCAACAGCCGTCATTTAACATCAGCTCCTCCCAGGATGCTGAAGTTTTTCATCTCTTGTAAGCGATGGGACAAGCACAGGCTAGTTGCTGCAAGTCACTAGGCTGAAAGCAAACTGTTCTGAAATGGGACAGAACTAATGCCTGTTGAAACAGGTCTATTTTCATCAAGCAGCACTCTGCTGTTTATAGCCTTTAGGATGTTACAAAAATAAGAGAGGAAAAAAAAAAAAAGACTCCTTTTGCAAAGGAAAGGTAGATAGTCATGAGAGAGACATATATATTACAACCAGCATCAACAGATAAAATACCACCTGCTGAAGAGAAAAGGCTCACAGCACAGGTGCATCCTTGCTGGCCAGGCTAATATTTCCTGTTAGCACTTGTTCAGCAGCAATGGCAAAAGTAACTGGTAAAGGCATTCTCTCTCCAGGGAAGCCCTGTGGTTGAGTGAGCCTGTAAGAGTGCCTTTCCTGGGGATCTTTCCCTCCGAAGACGGGTGTCACAGCCACACAGTCTTGAGCATTCCACATGCCTCAGTAGGTGCCAGGCCACAAATAATGTACAGAAGTGTATAAGCTGTGATTGGTAGGAAAAATTCAGCTGATTAACTTTTTTAATTGACTTAGCAATCTAGAACTTTGCTGTCACTTGCTGTCACTTCGCTGTCAGCCATGACCTGGACATTCACTGAATACATTTATGTGTGTGTGTGTGTGTGTGTGTGTGTGTGTGTGTGTGTCTATGGACACGAAGGAAACCAGACTGTCTTGGGAGACCCATGGCTCAGTTAACCTGAGTTGGATCCAGATCCACTCAAATGGCAGCCCCCCATTTCTCTGTCCAGGCCACACTGCAGTTGCAGTGCAAGGCAGTGCCTGGGGCAGCGGTCTCACCTTTCCCACCTTCTCTGGACTGTGGCTCACTCATCTGCAGGCAGGAGAAAGCTCACTTTTTCTTCTGGTCTTTTCTGTACATGTGTATACAAAAATACACACTTGTACTCACCTGTGAGTCATTCAGCCTCTCATAATCCTGTGTAGACATTTTTATCAATAAAATTAGCATTGACCAAAACCAAAATAACTATCTTGTACTGGAGAATCCCCATAATTGTAGTTTTCCCCTGACTCAGAAGATGGTCTTGCCTCTACAGACCTCAGGAGGAGTGGCCTTTCTTTCCTGCTTTTAGGTTAAGGCTCTTTTGCATTCACATCTCTTAACCCCTGACACTGTGTGTGGAAAAGACTAAAGCAGTAGGCATTTCATGTGTATTCTCTCAGTACATGTTTTCTTAAGGAGACTTGTATGAAATACAAGTGAATGCTCAAAGAAAGATGAATTTGTGAAATACAAAACAGATATTTTTGGAAATAAAGTTTCTTTCATGGTCTTAATTTGATCCATTTGCTTTAGTCTTTAATCAATAATGACACTTGTGTTACTTTTCCCAGGATCATATTTTTAATAATCTCTAGCTGTCACTACACTTCAGGTTGACACTATGAAAGGTATTTGGAAGTGCAGAGAGGATTAAGACTAATAGAGAAGAAGAATTTGAGTTCCAATTCCTAATTTCTATTGTCTGACTTCTATTTCAGCATCATTGGTTTTTCTGGAAACCAGTTGTTCTCTTGCAAAATCAAGAGAACGAACATCCCTCATACAGAAAATCTGGCAGCTGACATCTGAAATTGGTCAAAGCCTGGCAGGGACATAACTCTGCCTGGATGAGTGCCCTAGGCACAGAGCAGAGGGTCAGAACGTGGAGCTGGAGGAGGGGCAGAGGTGGCACTGGCTCTTCTAGTTTCAGGTTGCTCTAAAGCTGTCTTGTGGTGACAATGGGAGCATGTGTGAGAATAATTTTAGGAGCAAATGTCTGACAGTCCTTCGTCCAGGATCTGCCTCAAATCAGGCACCAGCAGTGTGGAACACACACCTAAAAACTATTTATAAGGGTCAGAATAACCATCTTTCTTGTGGGAATTTTGTGGCCATAAAGGAGTCCAGTTGCTAAAAGAAACATTCAGGCACATCAGCCTCATGTACATTTACTGCAGTTCCCTGTCACATTTATTTTTATTACAAGCAGGTAACTTTGTACAAGGAATCAAAGTTGGTTTGTGAACTCTCTGCATCTTGCATCTAAATCACAGGTTCATTCAGGAGTCCATCAAATACCCACAGTCCAAGATACTAAATATATATATGAATATACAAGAGTTTATGCTATGATGTGTTCTTCCTGATTCAGCCTATCAGAGTAAATAAGACAAATTTAAAAACCATTTAAGAAGTCCCTGCAGGGAGACAGGTTAGAGGACTGTGCAATCCCCAGTAATACGAAGTTCAACAAGGGAAAGTACCAGATTCTGCACTGGAAAAGGGGCAACCCTGGATTTTTGTACAGACTGAGGAATGAAATGCTGGAAAGGGGCCTGGGGGTCCTGCTTAGAGGCGACTTGAATATGAGTCAGCAGTGCCCTGGCAGCCAGGAGGGCCAACCCTGTCCTGGGGGGCATCAGGCACAGCATCAGCAGCTGTTCCAGGGAAGGGATTGTCCTGCTCTGCTCTGCACTCGGATGGCCTCACCTTGAATACTGCATGCAGTTTTGGGTGCTGCAATATAGGAAAGATATTAAGGTGTTAGAGAGTGTCCAAAGAAGGGCAACAAAGATAGTGAAGGGCCTTGAGGGGAAGCCATACAAAGAGCAGGTGAGGTCACTTGGTCTCTTCTGGCTGGAGGAGACTGAGGGGAGACCTCATGGCAGTTACAACTTCCCTGTGAGGGGAAGAAGAGGGGCAGACACTGATCTCTTCTCTGCAGTGATCAGTGACAAGACTTGAAGGAATGGTTTGAAGTTGTTTCAGTGAAGGTTTAGGTTGAATATTAGAAAAACGTTGTTCACCCAGAGGGTGGTTGGGCACTGGAACAGGCTCCCCAGGGAAGTGGGGGAAGTCACAGCATCAAGGCTGACAGAGCTCAAGGAGCATTTGGATGATACTCTTGGACACATGATGTGATTGTTGAGGATGGTTCTGTGCAGGGCTTAGGGTTTGACTTGATAAATTTTGTGGGTCCCTTCCAATACAGCATATTCTGTGATTCTGTGGTTCTATAACATGTAGAACTCCTGTATGCCAAGGCAACTGATCTGGGGCCATGGCAAATCTGACTTTGAGATGCCCTCTACAAGTTAGTGAAATTTTGCAGCTTTACATGTCAAGGATTCCACCCATCAACAGCACTGAGGTTGTTCTGGGTTTTCCTGTTAGATAGCTGGGAACAACACACAGATATCTCCAAAGGTGTGTACAGTTCCATTTGGTTCCTGTTGATTTAGGAAGTCGTCTGTGTGCTTGCCCTTTGGGGACAGAACAAGCCCAAATCAGTGAAATCAGTAAATTAACCTTTAAGAGGGAGGAGCTCTCTGGAGGACACAATAGAGGTTAATAACTTTCCTCTATGATGCTCTTCTCTTGAGAGCTCTGCACTGGAAGTTTGGTCCTGCACTGCATACTGAAGCAGAAATTAGGAGGGGTGCCAGACAGTAATGGACTGTTTGTGTGTCTGTTTTACCATTCAGCAGACCTTGAGAGCAGGGCTAATCAGCAGAGCAGAGCAGGAAATGGTGGTATCACTGTGAATATTAACCCACTGAACTCATTCCCTACCTAATTTTACCAGATAATCTGTTATGAGCTGCTAAGTACGACTCCAAATAATAATTCTCTGTAGAGAGTGTGCATTCGGAAAGAAACAAGATTTTTGTTAGTTTTGGTTAATGATTTTGGACCAAATAAATCTGGTCCAAAGTAATTTATTCAAAGTAAGTGGTATATGAACTAGTCCAGAGTTAAAGGAGAGATTTGGTTTCCAAAATTACCCTGGAAACATTCCATTTTCCTCTTCTTCAACAAAATGTCATTACTTATTTGCATCTGGTACTGCACAGGTATGCAGTGTCTTCTCCTGTAAAGAAGGCAACACCCTCTCCACTTGATTAATTTAGTTTATTTCACTGTTAAAACATTTTCAAAATATTCAAGCATTATTATAATGATGTTTTACTTGCCAGCTCTGCTACTTAAAGCACAGCCTGTGGTTGAGTCAGGGGTGGACACATGCAACCACTTCATGGTTGCAGAAACCCCTAGTGCAGACCTGTATTCTCTACTGTCCCCTTTCTTGGGCCTCTGACTCCAGAGACTGTAGGAGCTCTTTCAGGAAGTAGGAAAGTCTGCAAAATATTTGACCCCATATATTACAAGAATTGCATTGCAATTATGAAGTTAGTTTAAGCAGTTAGATATTATTACAGATATTTATGTGTCTTCTCTGATCAGGCATTTCTGCTGCATTTGCATTGACTAAGTTGGTAATGGTTGAAGTGTAGGTTTTCCTTTTGTCTAGTTCTATGACCTTATTCCTTTGTTTATTCCCTTCCCTCATTTATGTAATGGCAGGTATATGTACACAATACCCAAAAAATTTAGCTGCTTCATTGAAGGAGGGATATTCCTACTGCATTTAGGTTTGATGAATGCTCCATTTTATCAAGTGTTAGATACAGCCCAAATCCAGAATTCATGTCCAGAGTGTTGCAGCTAATACACACTTTATGGAACCATCACTTTTTGGGTTCACTTCACCTACAGAAATTTAAAAAATAAAACCTGGGTTTCTAGACACAGCAATAGCATAAAAGTAGAGGGTAGAGGCCATGATGCAAGTCTTGGCACTGCAGAGTGTGGGTATCATACCTCCTGGTTGTAAAGGACTGAGGACCTGAATGTTGGGTGCTTGGACTTCATGAAAGTAAAAGCATTCACTGATAGAGATGGGAATATTTGCATTTGCAAGGTTTTATCACACCTGAATTCAGAAACTCTGTAGTTATGCTTGTCCAAAATGTTGAAAAATATCTGCCGAAGAAAATTGTGGGTTGAATCCTGACTCTCAGAGGTTGCAGCACTGAGCAAAATAGCAGCATTTGTGTTGTTACCTAAACTTTCTGCTTGAAGAAGCCAGATATCTGCAGAATGTCCCCAGGGTCAGGAGAGAGCACACCCAGAAGCAAAGGCTGCTCTGTGAGGGGAGGGGTGGCAAGAGAGTTGCTGGAGAATAACTCCCCTGTTCCCTTCCAGGCACAAGCAGGTGCAGGGGAAGCAGAAGAGTGTATTTCAGTGCCAAACTAAAACTTGATCTGAGGTTTATTCCATGTTATTCAGCAACTATGTTCAGTGCTGCCCATATGTGTGCTGCTTAGAAAGAGTGGAAACACCCAGGGGGCCAGGGGAGGAAGGTTTTCCCGTCAGAACTCATCTGCCTCTGCAAAACACAATCCTTTTTTCCTCTGCTGTTTTGCAGCCAGGGGGAAGGACGAGGAGGCTTGACAATGCCAAAGGGATTGGCTCTTTGTAGGTCTTTTACGAAATAGCATACAGAGTGGACTATATCCTGACACAGATTTTCTTTCTTTGGTTTCACAGTTTGTTTTCCTTCACTGAATGTTAAAGCTATGAAATCAATAACTGATGACAAGTGGGTTTAATTTGTAAAGGAAGAGGAATGTAAGCCTATCTGAGTAGTTAACAATTAACAGTTACAGACTGGGAGCAGGATTTTGTTCATTTCAGAAATCACCTGGGGGCATTTACTTTGCACTAGTATATACAAAGATCTGGAATGTACCATGTTATTATCCTGGTGATGATCAGTACATGCACAAACGTTCACATTTAGAGTAAATCCAGTTATGTCTGGATGCCGTTCTGCTCTGCTTTATGCAATTATGCTGTTTAGTCATGAATCACAGACCTTCTAATTAAGGCTCAAGGTCAGGCATAGTGGGATGTGAGGTGACCAGAATTCTAGCTGACAGCCTTTAAAGCCATCAGTTGTTTACAGAAATTGCCATGCACTTAACCAAAGAACTAGACTGACAGATCTAGTATTAACAGAACAAAGTTAATTCCTCTAATTTCTCCTGCATTCTTGCAGGCAATTTCCCCTAACTGAGGAATTAAAGGTCACGCACCAACTACCTCCTGCACCACCCCAGACATGCTTTACCAGCCATCAGCCCCAGGCTCCTTCATAGGGAAGTGACCAGCTGAAACACAGTCAGTGAGTTTGAGAGCCAGCAGCCCTTTAGCACCTTGATATTTCTTTCAAAACTGTACATTATGTTTTCCTCATTTTATGTAACAGTGCTGGGGTAGTACTCAAGCAAAAAGGGGATTTTGCTGCGAAATTCCATATTTCTTCATTCAGTTTCATGTCTGGGACAGAATAGCTTTGCTTGTGAATTTCAAGCATCTGCCACTGAGCTCCACCATCTCTCATAACTGGTAACCTGTTGTTCCTGTGCCTATTTGGACTCTGCAGTGGGAGACATTTTGAGGAACCTACTTGTCACCACCACTTGATCCCATTGTCTTCTGCATTTTAGAAAAGGCCAGGCACAGGGACCCTTTGCTCTGTTGAGCAATCTTCCAGAGCAGAAACTACCTCTTCATTGCATGATTCCATGGGCAAACAGCAGCTAAAGAGATGGTCCTGCTTTGTCCATTGTAATGGCTGAGGATTTTACCCCACAAAAGGTGGCAGCAGCCACACAACCAACATAGTCCCACCACAGTGGCTCAGGATCTAGGAAAAGTAATACTCTGTGATAGGTGTTAGCAGTTGGGATTCCCCACATGCATTGCCCTAAGGGTCTTCAGCATCTTCTTTCTAGGTTGCATGCTTCACTGTGTCCTGCTCACTGATGCAAAATAACCTGAGTCACCCAATAGACAGATCATGTAGAGAAGTGCTTTGTCCTTATTCTCTCATCTTGCACTGTGTCTCTCCTCTAATGGATCTCATAAGAAGAAGTTAAGATCACTTCAGTGAGCAAGGATGAAATGTGCTACATCCTGGGGTTTGGCCTGAAGCCATGTTCTGCTGGATGCACAGAGGCAGAGCATTCCCTGCTTCAGCCTTCCAGCCAGCCAGGGCTATAAACACTAGCCAAGGAGCAGAGAAACCTGAGCTGAAGTTCTCATCTCAATGTCCACTGGAACACAGGGATTTTGCCACAAGTGGGTTTAGGATGTCAGCTGACCAAAAACCTGGACATTCCTCTCCTCTTTTTCCCCACCCAGTCCTTTGAAATAACACCAATATGGAGAGGGAAAAAAGAACAATCCCCGTGATTGTAACCAATTATGAACTACAGAGGAAAAGAAGATATATATATAAACCCCAGCTTTGGTTATGGGGACAAGATGGATGTGAAAAGGAAATCTCAAGAGAAGAATAGGTCTAGAAATTCTAGGTCTTCTCAGTTCAATGTCCCGCCAATTTTCTTCTATTTTTTCCCCCAGAAGACATTTATATAATAACTAAAAAGAAATAGAATTGGTCTCAGCTGTGTTCCTTGTCTAGTCATATGCCTTGTCATGTCTAAATAAGCTGGCAGCTGACATTTTAGCTGGTCTTAGCCATGGGGTTTCCAGAAAGCAAAACATTTATTTTTTTCCACTTTGTGTGTGCCTGTGTGTAAGCCTCCCTTTCAGAAAAATTGTGAAGGGACTACAGAAACAAACAAAACTGAGCAAAACAAACCAAACTTTTGAATAACAGGCCCACGGCTGGGCGCAGCCTGTTTCCAAAGGAGAAGATGTGATCTGGGGTTCAATAGTTTATTTGCTGAGAAAACAATGTCCTCAATGTATATCTAGGTTTCATGATAGATGCATTGCCTTTCACTATTCCAGACTTATCTTTATGGCTTTGCTTGTGGTTTAGCTCAGATAAATTATTATTTGGAATGGAGGTGCTGTGTCTCTTCTTTCAAGTGAGTTTAGCACAAGGAGAGGCTTGTGTGCCTAAGCAAAGGGCTAGAACATTCTTTGCTCTTCACTCATCTTTCTCCCTCTGTGGCCAGATCCTGCTCTCTGGTGAGAGTGACACTATTGACATGATTGCCCCGCAGAGAGATGAGCAGGAGACTTCAGTTGGCACCTGAGTCAAACGTTTTTGTGGCCCTGGTTGGAGGTTCCCACCCAGGGGATGCCATGGAACAGCTGACCCACGAGTGGAGTGTCACCTCCTGTAGGAGCCACCCAGCCAGCTGTCCAGCATGACTTGCACTGGAGTTTCTGAGATGTCACAGTCCTTCTAGTAATTGCACTGAGTCTGGAGTCAAGCGTGCATCAAATGACTGACCTCTGGTGTCCTTCTGCCTTTGAATAGAGTTAGAGCTGCTACTCATACACCTCAAACACTTAAACCAGCCCAGCTTGCTCTTTGCAAAATTTGGAAGATATTAAAGTGTAAGATAATTTTGTCTTCCATAGATTTTCTCAGGAATCTTAAGACTGGATTCCCTTGAACACAAAACAAAACAAAACCAAACAAAAAAAACCCAAACAAAACAAAACAAACAAAACAAAACAAAAACCCAAACAAACAAACAAACAAACAAACAAACAAAAAGGTATCAATCTGTCTGTGGGATTTCTTTTGCCAAGTGAATAAACATGTGGGCCCTTAAATCTTTGTCATTGATAAAATACTCTTTTTCATCAAAAAAGGAAAATGCAAACACAAAGAACATTTAATGTGTGATTAGTGGACTATCATTTGATGTAATGTCAAAATCTAGATTTCTCAAAACAAAATTCAGTGGCAAAACTAAATCTTGAATTACTCTCTCTGTTCCTCCCTTGCTTGTGACTATGCTGTATTGAAAGTAAGTTGTAGCTAACTCCAGTCTCAATTTCTCCATCCCTTAAATCTGTCATACTTGTTTTTGCCAGTTGCTGAGTCTAGAAAAATATTTGTTCTTATCCTGTTGGAGCTGTGAGACACCTTCTGCTTGGTCAAAGAAAGAATCTTATATCTAAACTTGGTTGCTATTTTCTGATTTCTATTTTGCATGTTGATATTTGAATTAATTTTGCTTTAAAGCCATTTTTTTCTTCCTTTTCTTTCACAGATGAATTATAATAAGCATGACCTAATGAAAAGCAGTAGAATGGAACAAGGGAAAACATGTCTGACAGGCACAGTACACGGAAAATAAACCTGACCTCTTGCTCAGTGGGGCCAAAGTTAATGGTTATAGACAATCTTTGTTCATGGACCATGTTCTCCTCCTCTGAAGAAAGCAAGCAATTGTTCAGCTAAATTAAAACTTAATGTGGAATGAACAGCTTTTTTATGGGAAGAGAGTTCCCCATCCTAGAGAGTCCTTTCCATCATTTAGGATTCACTTCATGCAGAAGTTCTGACTCCTACAGACCTCATGTCCTTCTGCTGGAACATGAAATAAGGCTGTCCACAATACCTGCTGTAGGAAGAGATGCTCATGATACCTGGTGTAAAGCAAGGATCTCTTTTCTTTTCTTTTTCTCTGAAGCAGGAGAGGAATCAATCCCACAGAAAAGGGGTCAGCACAGATAGCATCCTCATTCCCTACTGCTTTGTCTGTATTGTATGTCAAAACTCTCGTCACAGAGTGAAAATTCCTGGCACAATGACAGGACCTGTCACTTCATCTCTCATCTCTTTTGGGACAATGTTGCAATGCTAACACAAGACACTGGGCACTCCAGCTGATAAAGAAGACCTTTGATCTCTCTTTGGTGTTTTCTGACAATGCTCACTTCTAAACCACAGTCAAAGTGGGGGCAGCACTGGGGCACATCTTCTTGAAGCATATTAACACACTGACCTCAGCCTCTTCGTCCCAGAGTCAGAAGTATGATATGGCTAATGAGTGGGATCAGCAATAAAAATACTGGCCATGGGCTGGAATAAAGGACCAATGTTATTGCCAGTTTGATATTCCATGATACTGACTCTGGCAGTGCACTAGGGAGGACTAGTCATTTCAAAGGCAAGGGACAGCACTTCTGAGCTGTATCCTTTGGATTTCTACTTTCTACACATCATTTTCTCAGGAATTCGTGCCTGAAGATACACAGCTTCTTGAAGGGCAAAAAGATTTTATATGATTAGGCATTTACCACGCATCTTAGTAAATTAATCTGAGAATATGTTGATCTTGCTATTAAAAATATGTATTTTTTTTCCAGTGTAAATCTGTCTAGCCTCAACACCTAGACACTGTCTCTTAATACTCCACCTCATTAAACGGTATCTGATACCCTCTCTGCACAGTGCCTTACAAACTGATTCACATACTTGCTGAAGTTCTCTTCCATGAACTGAAATAATTTTATTATCTCTCCATACCTTTTTCTCGGAGAGGTATTCTCAGTTCTCTTGCTGCTTTGTCAGATTCTGTATTCTGTCCTTAAGGACAGGAACTGAATATGGCTTTTGTAACTGGGTGGCCCTTTCCTGCACAGGGAGAGCAACTTTGCTTAGTCATGCTCTGCTCAGGTATTAGTGTCCTGCACACAAATACAGATCAGCCTTGTGCTGGAAGGTGGATCCTGCTGGCTCCAGCAAGGCTCAGAGAAGGGTTTCTTTCTTTGACAGAGAACAACAAGGGGCTGGGAGAGAGGGGATTCATGCAGAGAAACCTTAGCCAAGTTTGGAGAGAGAACTTTGGCTGAAGTTTGCTGTATTATTGTTGCTGTTTGAATTGCAAATAAAGGGCAGGAAGGAGGCATGTTTGGACTATGTTCAGCATGTGAGTGCTCTCTTGGAGCCAGCAGGAACTTTGCCTGCTCACCCACACACACGAATGCACTCAAATCTCAGACTCCTACATCCCTTCAGGAGGTGACTTTGATGCATTTACAAGGGAAAAGAGAAAACTCCAGCTGCAGACAGAGAAATGTTGGTAACCGAATAAGATTCTTTAAATACAAAGGCACTATGTGGGGATAAACATGGGCTGTACTTGGAGCAGAACCACATGAGACACCTGAAGCTGTCACACTGGAATGTTCAAATAAAATACAATGAGTACTTCTTTTGCAAAACTCAGAGAACTAGAGGACATGTATAATGCCTGAAACAGTGATGGCCACACAATGCCTTCTTCTGGTGTTATATAGAGTACTTAACTTTTGACCTGTCATAATCTTGATATCATTGAACAGCTTCACTGCATTAAATACAGACAGATGGTCATAAATATGCAAGAAGAGTAGGATTAAGGGGAAAAAAATAACATGTATTATCTTAATACAGAATCACTGCTCCCCAAATGCACACATATACACACACACACATGTATTCACAAGCTTCTTAGTTTGCTCTTGCAACCCGGATATGAACAGTCCTGTTCCACAGTAGGCCCTACATAAAAAGTCATATGATGCAATATCAAGAACAAAATCTTCAGACATATTTCAAAATAAGCAAGAATAAGTGAACCTTGTGAAGGAAAGCTAATACAATATAAAAGAGTCAGAATAGTTTGGGGGGTGTTTTATTTCCCAAAGCTTTGATGAGTGAATTTTCCACTCACCACACAGCAGGTCAGGAACCCATGTTCATTCCAAAGTTAATGCTATTGTTTTCTGATCTTTGAACCCTAACACCTGTCAATGTCACATTCCCAGGGGACAAGACTGGGTCTGGTATTTCTTTTTAACAAAGAAAATATTTACAGACTTATTACTCCCTGAACAACATTCATCCTGTTAGACTACTAGAAAAGTAATTTAAATAAAACTGGAAGTTATTAGGGAAATGCTGTGGGTCTGAATGTCATCAGACATGATTTTTCCCATCACATTAGAGGCATCTGAAATAACTTTGATTACACTGGCTAGTTATTCTGGTTTTATGGGAGTAAATGAGAGAAGGATTTGGCCCCAGTAATTGGAAATGTTATCCAGTTATTCAAGTTTCCAGAATGCATCTTTCAAAAACAAGTTTCTACAACACCTTGTACTTTCTAACATAATTATCTGTTTGTACAGAAGAAGGGTGAAATAGGAGCCTTTTATAAACAAGGAAGTGGTCTAACTCACTCCCTTGTGCAGGAAAACCTAGAAAAGGACAACTCTGAAGTCAGTTGTTCCCTGGACTGTGCCAAATATCCACCCCCTTTGCAAAGCAAAACAGAGCCTTTGGCTCCCCTCTCCTGCAGATCTGCACGTAGTGCGGGAGATCCCGCAGGAAGAGAGGGGGAAGCCCCGTGTTGATGCCCTGGCTTCCAATCTTTCCCTGCCTCCCCCAACACCTGTCAGACCCAAGTCCCCCTCCTTGACAGCCCCTGTTCTGGGTGGGTGTCACAAGGGAGAGTCCTACCCAGTGCTTAGGAATGATGGTGCTGGATAAAACTTCAGGAAATGTGAACTAGAGTTTCTCCTTGGCAGGTTCTCACCCACAAAGCCTGTCCTCAGGTTTTGACTCCATGTAGAATGAAGTCTTTCATCCTCCTGCACAGGAACGAGGCTGTTCAAAGGTCTTCAGTGATCTGCAGGTAGCCAGCTTAAACAGCCACAGCTGCTACTGAAAAATCCTTTCCCCAGGGCAGCAGCTAATGCCACCAGATCAATTTGTGCTCAAGGACAATAAAAGTTTTCTCTGATTACACTTAGGTAGCACTTTCTGGCCACATCTGAATAAGATTCAGATTGCCTTCTCTGAGTCCTCTATGAGGTACTCAATCTTGTTCCTGCAACCTAACAAAAAGTCACATCTCAGAGAGCCTGAAGCTGTGTGAGGAATTTGGCTAGGTGGTGGTTGAGCCAAGAGAGGTTCACACTGACCTTCCCCACACTAATGAAATGCTACCTCTGCTAGATAATTTTTGATGCTTCCCCATGTGCAGCCAGAACAGAACTTGATCAATAAAGAGCAGTGGCAGTTTTCAATGCAGAGGTGCTAAAGTGGGCTTGCAGGCAGGAGAGCAGGGCTAAGTCATGGCCACGGTGTAATAACCACAGCTCTGTTTTGCTGGTGATGCTCCACCCTGGGCGCTTATATTAGATTTTGCCTGGCTGATACCATTAGTTTCTGTACCTCAAGGTCAGCTTGCAATTAGAGAGCAACTAGCCTGAAGGGAAAAGAAAACTGCAGTGGTTCAATAACAGAGATTAGCATAGGTCAAATAATTTGTAGGAAATTATTAATCTTGCAAATGTTACTTTCTGCACAGGTAGTGATTTTCACTAATTCAATTGGTATTTAAATTACTGGCTAAGTACTTTGTGGCAAATAGCTGTTAAATCATAGCTATTTCTGTAACTAGCTCTCTGGGAGCACTGAAAAGCAAGCTGTTCAGATCGCCTGACCCTGCTGTATTTCCTGATTGGATAAACAGCAGTCTGACGATTGGGTTTCTGTAGCACATCACTGTGACTCTAAGCCTGAAACCTTGTTTCTGCAAATTATCTTCAATATCCTCAGAAAGTGGGCCATAGAGAAGAAAATATTTAAAGGATATTTAGAGGCTAAAATATTTATTTGCCTAGCTGAGGCAAACACAGTTTCCTTGTTTAACGCAGAAAGCAGCAGGCATACAGGCTTTTCACAGAACACTTTTTTGCCTTGCCAGCATTCATGGGACTGCCTTGATGACTAGAGAGAGTTCCCTTTCCAAGTCTGTTCAGTCTTTGGCTTCTCAAAAAAGCTTGTCAGAAAGGTGGCTTGTCAATACAACTTGTGGTGTGGGATTCATGATATGGCTGTCATTGCATATGGATTAGTATGAGCATGACAGTATGCTCATCAGATATTGTAGCTTTAGTGTAAGAATAACTGCTATCAACATCCAGGTTGGCATGCTCGGCATACTATCTCTTTCATTTAATCTTATTTCATATTCATTTTTTACAAGAAATGACTCAGGCTGTGAGGCAAAGCAGAATTAGGTGAGATTTCTGTATGGACTAAACTAGATGCCTCATTATGCACACAATTATAAGTATGGTGTTTCTTCATCAGCAATCCTGATGCAGGAGCATTAAAATTGTAGTGTAGATAATAAGTTTGGGCATTTGCAACTATAATTTATTTTTTTTTCAGTTTAATTTTTCACTTGGAACAAAAGATTAGCAAAAAAAAAAGGTTTAAAAACTGGGAAATTAGGTTAAATATATTTTTAGGGCATAGGTAGATATAAAAATGAAATTCTATTGATTTTTTTCTCTTTGCCAAAATCCTGGTGGATTTACATTTTGATGTGACATTATCCTAACATTTTTCTAGACTTACAACCAAATCTGTGGCTCCAGTAATCACCCTTCTCCTGAGCATTTATTAAACAATATATATGACAGAAATATGTACATTATAGAACCTCTAAGTCTTTTGGAACAACAAGAAGAACTTGCAAAAATAGCATCCTTTTAGGGAAAAATTGGAAATTCTTACAGTTTAATTTCTTTTCTGCAGACTCACAGTCTAGTATCAAGCTCAGCAATGTTGCACCTGTCATGACGCTTAACAGAGAAACCAGTAGAGGATGAAAATCTGCCATAAAGATATTCTGATATAGAAACTTGTTGGATAAAGTTGGTGAGCCCTATTTTGGGAGAAGGATGACAGTACAGGACAAGGATGAGGGAAAAGATTCTTTGGGGACAGTTAATTTTATTTTCCAACAGGCAGTCCAGCTTAATGTGAACTATTCAAATTTGATGCCTGTGTGACTGATTTAAATATATAACTTAACCCCGTGAATCTGGAGATAAAATTACTCTTTATAATGAGAAAAAAACAGCCACTATCTAACAAGGAGATGCCTTCACCTCAGGTAGCATGAGTTCAGACAGAAATACCCAAATACAAGGAAACCACAGGAGCAAAAAATGAGAGCTGTAGCAAGGGAAAAGTGCAGTTAATTCTATTACTAGAAAAAGTAATAGAAGAGAGAAGTAACCTTTGTCTTTGTGTACATGTGAAACATTACACATGCATGATCTATTTAATTCCTAAAAAGCATACAAAAAAAGACTATGAAATTCTCCCCAAATTAGACAGAAGCTACTGAAGACCCCAGAGGTCAGACAACGTTGGTAACAGTACTGAAATGTATCCTTCTGCTTGGGTTTTACCTGAAGGGAACCTGGTTTGGGTGCTCTGTCACTGCTCTATGGGTTGCCAACCTAAACAAAGCAGGCCGGGGAGCTAGGAAATTTCTTTTCAGAAACATCCAGTTAATTCAAAGCTAAGATGTTACTCTAAGTGGACCTTTCTTCTCTGATTGCCCCAGTGTGATTTCCAGAATTGAGTGTCTTAACAGTGTCCATTTAGTTAGAGAGAGGTGCTCAGCCATGGTGCCAACACCCAGGCTTTTCGCTGTGAATCCAGACCCAAAGCCTTGCTACCAACAGTCAACATCACAGTGGAAAATCATTATTAGGGTTGAGAGAGCTGCCTCCACAGAACAAATTAATAGCTGTAATCTGAGGTCATTGGTACTGTGATTGCAAGAGAGAGATTATTTCTGACAAACTGAATGACCCGGGGTAGGTGTTCCAGAAATACAATTTTTAAAATAGTTTTTTACACATTGTGTTTTGCCTCAGGTACATCTACACCAGATATAATGTGTTTGTAGTCATTGATTGTAATGTTTTCCTTACAGAAGATGCACCATGTTCCTGCAGAGGCTGGTATGAGAGCATACCCTACTCACTCACAGTGTGAAAACATCCTCATCCCAGCAACTGTTCCCTGACACCAGATCAAGCACCTCAGACTGAGCATCTGCTAAAGCAGCACAGAGAGCTTTTGGGACACTGTTCTTTTGGAGGAGATATCCTCTGCTGTAGAATGACAGGATTACCACAAGGTCCTTGTTTTCTGTGATGGCAAAGGGCGCTTGTTTTCTGCTCATCAGTGTGATAAACCCTACTCAGTTACAATGCTGCCCAAGAGCAGCAAGAGCAGGCCTGCTCCAGGACAGGGGCTGAGTGAAAGGTTGAAGGTAATCTCAGTCTTAGGTTTGCCCTTCATGTTGCATCCCACAACTTCTAAACGTATGTGCAGGGCTTGGTGCTCTGCCCATATGGTCCCAAGGTCCTTCCACAGTTATTGCAAAGAGAAAAACCAGGTCTGGAGTCTGATATTTAAAGTGAGGTTAATAAGTATTGTCTCTTCCCAGAAATGCTGTTATCTCACTTAATGTTTTCTTACGCTTTACAAAAAGCTCTTAGGTAAAAGACAGTAGGTCAGCATAAGCTAATGGCATTCCCAAAGAGAGAGCCTAAAGGTTAGCTGAACTCGTTCTAAGAGGTTGAAGATTCCTTTGCAACTTTTCCAAATAAGTTAGCTAATTTTCCCTCCCATCAAAATAATATAGCGTCAGAGGGATGGCATTTTTTAGCTGTTATAGACTAGCCAAGGTCACATTCCACTGCAAGGTGACTGTCTTTCAATGCATACCATTCCTTGGGATAGATAAATAATGAGTTAATGTTTACAGGGAATATCGTCAACAGAAAATAGTCTAAAATATGTATTTTTTGTACTGATTTCATTACATTTAAAAAAGAAAAAAAAAAGAAAAAACAAAACAAAACAAAACAAAACAAAAAGAAAAATAAAAGAAAAATAGGAAAACCAGTACATTTCACTTATTTTTCCATGCATAGGAACATATGTACATATACATAAGAAATGATTACCAATATAGTTATACAGTGATGCCAACGTCACTGGCATTTTCTTTCAACATCAAGGTGATTTACCTTTAAAGGAAACTCACCCACAATAGAATTACTCAACATTTGAAAGTAACAAAAGGTGCCCTACTTCTTTAAAGTGCATAGGAATGTATGATATTCTAAAGTCAGTGCAAGACTTCCTACTTTGTGTTGATACTGTCACAACCTAAGGCTTTCACTAATTACAGGTGTAGCCTTCATCACTGAACTACAAACCAAGGACTGACAAAAGTTATAGACTTGCCATAGGAATACCTGTGCACCCATGAAGCCTTTCAGTTCTCTGTGGTTCATTATTAAATTCACTGCAGTGTTGCCCAGATCTACATGTTGATCTGGTTAAGCCTACAGTTAGGCCACCAAGGATGAATTTAGTCCATGGTCTGGTCCAAACATGGTCAATTCTGTACATATTGCCATACCTGTATTTTGCAGAACTTGGTCCTGTAAGAACACTCAAAATAACATATTGTGCCTTCCAATAAGCAAGGATCACAAGACAAGATCTAGCAGCTCACTCAAACATCTACATGTTTATGCTTATCCATACAATGGCTTATTAACTGCTATTCATGTTCCTGTCTCTTTAAAACTAGAGAGAACGCTCCCTACTTCAGAAGAAAAGGGTCTAGTTTTTCAGCCTGGTTGGTCAGATTATTCAAACAGCACTCACAGTTTGACTCAGGACTTGCACTTATATGCAGAAACTACTGTTCAGACTGTGTTGGAAATGTATGTTGCAACCCTTGCACTAACCATTGCTCCTGGGACGGGCCCTGCTGTTAGTCTCCCATGGAACCCCTGAAGGAGTAAATATTTTCTGTATCAGCCATGTTCCCTTTGCTGTGAGCAAATCAAGTCCAGCAGCCCAAACCTTGAGTCATTTACTGTTTTGATTTGATCCAAGAAGTAACTCTAAGTCTGTGAATAGACAAGACAGGGAATTTCATACACATATTTAACCCTATCTTCCCCAAGCCTGAGAGTTACAAGAAGCAGCCTGCTATGATGAACTTCACTCTGGAAGGCAACATTATAATATAAATTGAAGAAATCTAAACTCAAGTTCATAAATTTAAAAAAAAAAAAAAATATTATTTTCCACATCTCTCTGTGGCTTTTTCTTTGTTGCCTTTATGTCTTCGGGTTAATCTTCTCTAAGTGTGTCACTGTTTTTGACTCCGTTGCATTTGCTCTTACAGGTCAATGGCCCTCTGTGTCAGGGCTAAGTCTTTGTGCATGGTATGAAACTGCTCCCTCCCTCCTCCTGAGTGCCCATTTGCTGTTGCATTGTGACTAAAAGCCCTTCATGAATGATGACTAAAAACACTGTTTTCTCCTGTCTTCAGTACTTCCTTTTTACCCTTGGGTTTAATTCTTTTCTTTCTTGCCAGGCATCTCTCTCTTATTTTTTTAAAAAATCTGTTATACAAATCCCTCTTCACACACTTGGGAAGTGTGCCGTAATTTGCTCATTTTCCTTTAAAATTGTTTGCATTTCTGATGCAATCCAGTCTGGGTGACAACACATCAGGCTGCATTAAAATGAATAATGCCAAGGGTAGGAGTGTGCTTCCTGATGGGGACAAGGAGACAGGGCACTGGCTGTGCCTGTGTTTGAGATGTCCCCTTCCTCCTGAGGAAGGTGCAGTAAAACGCACAAAACAAACAAACCAAAGGAAACATCCAGTACCTTTTCATCTCAGATTGCCTCGGGCATGGAAGGAAAAATGGGTTAATGACAGAAAGGCTTTTAGACTAAGCCAAAGCAAAAATGATCGTCCTTTCAAATGCGATTACTAGGAAAGTGATTTGGAAGCCAGTGGGACAGAGCGGTGTGGAGTAAGCTGTCTCTCTGATACATATCAACAGAGACCTTCACACTGACTGATTATAATGAATACAGAGTTGACATTAGCAGAGACAAAAAGTTACATGAGCACCATGTTGCCTTCAACAGTTTCCTTTGTCCTTGAAAATTTTCTCAGGAGCAAAAGGCATTAATTTGGCTCATCCAAAGAGTTGCGCAGGTAAAAGTTTCTCTGAAAGTCAGAAGCATTTCACTCTCCAAAAAAAAAAAAAAAA